>VXBI01013279.1:137990-355540 GCA_013397375.1 Toxostoma redivivum | reverse complement strand
GCCCTCTAGGGGCGGTGCCCGCCCTGGCTGCCCCGGCCCGGGCCGGCGGAGGCCCCAAAGACCCTTCTAGCTGCCCCGGGAATGTTTTGTCCTCGTCGGGGGACGGGCCCTCATTACCTAAGCCTTTTCCTTGTAACTTGACGGGAAGTTGAAGGATAATGAATGCCCGGGAGAAATTCTCGGCAAATTGCTGATATTTCAGGGAACGAGTGACGAAACGAGAGGATCGAGCGTTGGCAGTGCCTTTCACTGAAGAAATTAATGTCTTTGAAAACGAACAGCACCTTAAAAATGAATCACAAAATAACCTTTTGAAAAGCAACCTTTGATCCCATCACTTATATAATGTGTGTATGCCGATGCACTGGATTTGATGCAATAGGGTATTTACAGTTTGTCTGACAGGTTGCGATTTTCCCTAATGTGAAATCTCAGAGGCCTTTTGTACTTTTTGTGTGAAGATTTTTCTCACTGACCAGCCAGGGGTACTGCAGTCCCTTCTATAGCCTGACACACCGCAAAAGGGAACATGTCCCAGATGGAGAGACATTCCCGTTCAGTATCTAGAAATGAGTATTCATTAAAGGCTAAATATTGTGTTTTATATGATTTGCTACACTTCTTTATAGGCTAAAAAAATTAATTTGAATGGGGTTCAAAATCATAGCAAAATCAACGGGATGATACTTGAAAACAACTTTTCCTTATTTCTGCCTTATTTCAGTCAAAGCTTTCACTTGGTCACACAAATATACATGCTGGATGAAACCAGTAGTTTATCTACCCCAGTACTTTGTGTAGACTCTTCCATATACTTCAAAAAGCTTTTCAGTAGTATTCTGACTACTGAATGTTGTGATGTCCCTTTTAATTTTAGATATACCAATTAGCTATATGAAGAACTCCTTCGATGTAGTTTTAGTTTCTGTGCTTCATGTTGTAGTAATCATTTTGGCAGTCTAATTCTGCTTTCTGTAAAACCATCCTTAAATGTAGTTGGATCAAGTTTGTCTGGGAGATGTCAGGGGAGGGAATATATGGCTTGAAAATTCATCGGTCCTCTATCTTCTGGTGATCCTCTGTCTTTCTGACTGCTTTTTATATAAAAGCATCAGTTGCCATGGCATTTCAACTACTATCAACCATAAGGTCACAAATACCTTACCTTCTTGTCAAATCACACTCATTTGATAGCATTTTGTAATTTTCCTTTATGTGTCTTAGATTTGAGGTCACTGTCTTGGTAAATATCTTCCAGGAAAAAAATTACAAAACCAAAAAACCACAATCCAAGAGTTTGGGTATGGGTTTTGCTTGTTTTTGTTCATGCGTTTGGTTTTGGTTGGGTTTTGTTTTTATTTTTGTTTTATTTTGTTAATTTGGTTTTGTTGTTTTTTCTCTGAAGCAGACTGTGAGTGAAATTAGAGATTTAGGGAAACGGCTTCTGGAAATTAGTTACCATGTTCTTGTGTTTCAGGGTCTCTGGTTAATACTTTGATACAATTGAGATCATTAAATCTGTAGATTTTAAAGGTAGAGACAGTCTTTAAGCAGTTTCCATTTCAGATACCTGAAGATACTGGAGAGAATGCAAATTAGTGTGCAAAATAATAAGTGTAAAACATAATAAGTGTACTACACAATAAGTGTACAAGTGTACACCTCTATGTGGTTGGCCATAATACTCTACTAGAGAAATAATGTCACAGAAAACACTTGTCTCTGTTTGCTTTTTCCAAAAAACCACAAAACCATGCTGCTCATAGTTAACTTTCTATACTTCTTAAAGACTTTTTTTTTTGTTTCTTTTTCTGAATTCTGAATATCAGGTTCCCAAATACTCAGTTTGTAGTACTCAATATACAGTGTTAGGCTGTTCTGTACAAACCCATATGACAGATTTCTCTTTCTTGTTGTTCCTGTGTTTTTTCCACCATGTAGATAATTAAAACACATAAATGTAAGTAAACATTTTTAGAAATATTCCCCATGTTTCTAGGCAACGCTGAGGGAGTGTAGAATTCCCATTTGTTCCCTCTCAGTCAGCAGTCACAGCATCTTAGAGATGTCCTGTCTCTGAAATTTTTGACCACCAGTGACAACAAATACCAAAGCTTTATGTATTTCTATTTGGTCTCACTTGTGGGCCTTAGGCCTTTGGTGGCTTTTGGCCCCCTTTGGTCTGTGAGAGTACATATATTTTGAGTGTAATTGAAAAGTGATGCAATTTTTAATGGTGTGTGCATTAAGTCCCATAACATGTATGAAACTAAAAAAACCAAAAATTGAATCACTTCTGGATTTTGATCCACTCAATAAAGTACAGAAATAAGTTACACAGATCACTGCAGCAGAGCTCTTACCATTGTTGAAGAAGCAATAACATATCAAAACCTGTAAGATTTGTCCTTTCCCAATGTGAAAAGAGGAAACATGGCAATCACTGTTGCTCTCTCCTTTTCAGCAGGCACTTCCCCCTTTTCCTTAGAATGCATTACAACAGAACATGGTTTTTAAATGTGCCTTCACTGGGAGGGAAGGAAAGCAGCAGGAATATGAGAGTCTCATTTGCAAGTGTTGGTAGGCATCTGTCCCACTGTGGCATGGACTTAGAGAACAATTGCCTTCTTGTCTACTACCTCAGCCCTCTGTATTATCTAATGTAGACACCTAACTGCTGTGAAAATGTGCAGTTCATAGTATTCAGCAACAAACCAATACAGAGAGAAATATGTCCAAAAACAAAGGAAATACCCCATAAGATGACCACCTTTTGCATGCTTAGCCCAGACAAGTTTCCATTCCTCTGAAAAAGATGGTGTGTCTGGCAGGACCTCAAATGGTTACCTGCTCACTTGGGACAGAGATCTGTTCATAATGTCAGAACTTTGCTTTTGTAGGATTTTGCTTTTTTGAAAAAATAGTTTGTGTGTACCCTGGAAAATTAAAATCTGCAGTTTTTTGGAGACTCCTCTCCTCTTTCAAGCCTTTGTTTTTCTTTCATGCTTGCTTTTCCTCATAGCAATCAAGTGAGCATACATAGGCAGGAAACAGCCCAACAACCAGATCTGCACACTCTATTCACAGAATATTCTAGAAAAATCCTAAATTCATAACAATATGTACTTGATCATGGAAATAAATCTCCTGGGTTTACTTGAGTATTTATTTGGCCTAAGTGCCCTATCTCAGTGCAGGTTGTCACCTCCCTGTGGCTCTGTGTGTCAGTGTTCCAAATCCCTCGTTGCAGCTCTCAACGGGCTGTCACTGAGTTGCAGCAATTCCCATCTGGTGTGTTCAAACCATCAACTTGTAGTCAGTTCCCCTACAACTATGTGGAAATAAAAACATTTACCTGAAAGATTAGAAGACCTTCTAAATGCATTTTGCTATTATCATTTGCTAGTTAAATTGCTACCTACTTCGGAAATTCTTGTGTTGAGACAACCGAAGTAGCTTTCAGACATTGGGTGTGAGGGGAAAAAAAGATTTAATAGCTTCTGAAATATGTTGTTTGCTTGTTTTGGTTTGTTTTGCATTTTTTTGAAGGATTACTTTTCAAGGAGAGATGGTGGGTTCTTTTCTGTCTTGTGTTTGCTGCATGTTCTTTGGTCATATGGTTCTTCAAGTTATTTAAAATCATGTGCAGTCTTGAAATATCATTGCAGCTTTCTAAATGATGGAGAGTTATGTGTTTTGGCAGAGCTGCAGACTCCTTAGCTTTCTTCATGGCAATGCAATTAGTTGTTCTGCTATTGTACATATGGCAGTAGTAGGCATAGATTGCTGTAGAGCTAGGGCTCCAGTAGGAAACATGATGCAAAACCAACTTCAGAGGAGATGATCCATATCTTAAAAACTGTAGTTTTCAATACCTTGTAATTTAGAATGCAATAAGGGAGCTAACCTAAAATAAGAGGGAACGTGATAACGAAGATGAGGGCAACTATAGGAATATATAATGATATAAAGTTCCTACAATACACAATATTAAACTTCCCTAAAATTTATCAGCTTAGAATAAAAAGTCTCTCCTACAGCATATATAGAATAACTACTACAAAAACCCCTTCAGGAAGCTACCGTACGGATGTACACTACACAACTATTCTTTCTCTTTAGATCTATACACAGTTTTATCATGCATTTATATTGTGATACAAGACTAATTTTAGATGTGTTGAGGAAGAAACCTGTATAAATTGTGTGAGATGTTATTCTCAGTTGTAATGTAATATCTAGTAGCTGGAGTGACTCAAGATCTGCTTTTATTTCTCCTTATATCATGTCATTCTCTGTTTATCTTCTGTTCCCATGCAAGTTTGCAGACAGAAGACTTGTAGGTGAAAAACTGTCCTTTAGTAGGACTTACTGCTGAGGGCTGTTCTCTCATTACTTTAATTGAACTATTAAGTATTAAAGAATTGAACTATTAGGTATTAAAGAATGTAGACTGGAATAACTGATGAAATATATTGGAATTTTAAAGGGAAAAAAGCCCATGTAAATGTTATAACACTGTTGTCTAGACCATAAGAAATTCTCTATTTTCTAACTGATTTATCTACTGTTATATGTAGAAATGCTTACTCATACCAATTAATGAGAAACAAGATGACTTTTTTTTTTAATATTTCAGTGAAGATCAGAAATTTATTACTCAGATTAGACATATATAAATGATACAACTCCAGTAAATTCAGTGAAACTATTCCTGCTTAGGCTGGATGTATCATCTATGTCTACCTAGCCCATGTCAGGCAGACATAAGAATGTCACTGTGGCATTTTGTGTGGTCCATCCACTTTCTACACAGCTACAACAGCATGCTCAGGCATACCTGGCAACATATTAATCCATGCACATGCTTGAATAAATGGCATCCTCTGTGCTAAAGAGTTCTTCCAGCTTTGTCAAGGTCAAGAAGAGAAATTCTCAAGTGTTGCGGTTTAGTTATTTTCATGGTTTTTCCTTAAGTTGTACTTATTTTAATGTTCTTTGTATAAATGGTTTTTTCCCGGTTACCCCCCTCTGTTATTCTCCCAGTTGGTCCACTCCAGGTCCCCTTTTCCCGCCGTTAGGCTTGTTTACTCCCCTAAGCCCCTCCCATCCTTCCCGAACCTTCCTTGTCAATCCCCTAAGCCCTATCCCCTCCAAGTTGTCAATCACCCGTGGCCACGCCCTTTGTTCTAGAAAGTTCTGTGTTTCCCCAGTTCTTGTTGGCTCATTCGAATTGTACCCCTCCCACCGTGGACCCTATTGGACCTTTGTAAAATCACCCCACCTTGTGCTCCTCCCTTGGGTTCCCCCGATTGGTTGCTGTTTGTACCCTCCCCTGGGGGGAGGGCCCCTATTTAAGTTCGTGCATAACTGTCCTCCGCGCCTTTGGTTGCTTCCCTCCCTGAGTTGCGTTCCTCCTCCTCGTTTGCTCCTTGAATAAACCTTGCCCTTGGAAGCTGCCAAAGGTCTCTCCCAGCCCTTTGTTCTTCACCGTCGCGTCGCCGGTCACGAAGGCATCGGCCTTACTTGGACTTAGGGATTCTGGGAATCCCGAAGACAAGCCACTCCTGCCGCCTAGCCCACCGAGTGAGCTAGCTGGGTGAACAGTGAGTGTGGTGGTCAACGGTGGGCAGCGACACTCAAGGGTATCTTTAGAATTGCCTACAAAAGGAGACACAGATATACTATGATTTTCCAAAGCACTTTGATACATTTTCATTATCTACATGAATGTGAAAAACAGTTTTACTAGAAATGAGCTTAAACTCCTGCTTAGAAGAGGTTATTATTTATCCTTAAAAAGGTACCGTAGTATTTATACATTAACTTCATAAAAGCCTGTGTGTTTATACAAACTGGAAGATGAAGGAAATAGACTGAGAAAATAGCTGACATGCAAAGTTTCATAAGTAATTGCAATTTTGGTCACATTAACCACTTCTAAGTATGTGTGAAAGAAAGAAATAGTCAAGAAAATGGCCAGGATCAAAATGGAGTGTGTGTGATTTAACTATTGCAATGAAATACCTTAAGAGTAATTTTTCTGTGGAATCATTTTATTAATACTTAGGAAAAAAATCTTTGGAAGAATTACTGTAAGTGCTTTCTGTTATATTCCTTAGGACTTCCTTTCATCTAAAAGTTATGTTCCAAGGAAAACATTTACTACACACTAAATTTTCATGTTTGTACTGGCATCATAAAATTTCAGGAATATCCAGTGTTCCAATTTAGACAGAACCAGTAATTTACTGGTTTAAAATTTGATATACACCCTTTTTTTCTCCCTCTGTCCATTAACATGTTAAATGTATCAGAAAAGAAAGGAGCTTCAGTTTGATGGTTGTTTCACAGGCCCAAGGGCCAGGATGCTCAGGGTCTGTTTATAGCTTTGTCAGTGACATGTGTGACCTTGTGTACAGCAATTTGGGTGTCTCGGTAAGTTGCAGTCTGAATCACCTTAATTCATAGTTGGTAGTAAAAATTGAGGCATTTAGAGTTAGTGCATTTGCCTGCATTTTTGAGATGAGCCTTTTTGCACTGTGGTTATTATCAATAGGAACAGAAATTACATCTATCCTTTAAATAATAAATATCAGAACTGCAGATTACATTATATGGGTGAGACCTAAATGTAGAATAATATTTTTCCCTAAGATAATGTGACAGCAGCCAGTAGGGCCTGTGATTTTTAATATTAAACATGAATATCTGTAATGGGGCCTAGCAATTCCACACAAGACTAGAAGAAGTTGAATTTACTCTGAGTAAGCAAATCAGCTATACAATGTAGAAAGAAAGAAAAATACAATTCGGATGAAAGTTTTACGTGTTCTGATGGTTTATTTAGTAAAAGACAACATCATCATATAAATCTCTTTCATAAGCTTTTAAGTCTCAGTCTTAAAAGCTGCATGTGTTTTTTCTTGCACCTCTCTTTAAAAGTTTGCTCAAAAATTCAGTTCCATAGAGGAATACAAAACCTTTACATTCATGATCAGTGTATACACAGCTAATGTTGTGTATTAGTTTTAGGTGGAATTAGTCTCTGTTGTTCTTCTGTTCTTCTGTTCACTTTTCAGAAATTAGCATTCCCATTCCCCCCAGTTCATGTTTTCCTTCATATGTTCTAGTAAGATCTGTGCTAGAAACTTCAACCTGGTTGATATGAATTTTATTTTCTAAGACTTTCCATGTTCATTTAATATTCCTCTGTCTGGTTCTTCCTGTGTCATCTGCTTTTCATAACGACAGTTCTTTCTCTTCCAAGGCATGCAGTGGGAACTCGGGGTATTCCTTTGGGTGTCCAGAGTTCTCGAGATCCTGGCCAGGGGGCTCAGGGGCCCTGGAAAGATGCTCAGAACATGTGTGAATTCGATTATAGCCCTTGGAATAAATTACCAGCCTTATCTGAGAACTTGAAAGTCACAGAAGTTAAGTAGTGCTATCACAGAATGGAAATGTAGATTTTAGAATGGGGGTTTTAGAATAGAAGATGGAGGAAAAGGGGTGTGTTTGGTCCTTCTTTTTTCTTCTTCTTTGTCTCCATCTTTTTCTGTTTAGTTGGCACTCTGGGATTGGTTTAGAGTAGAATTTCACTGTTGTCTTGGTTTAAGAGACAGGTATTTGCCAAGGAGAGGGAAGACCCCCTTTTCCCTTAACCCGCTCCTTTTTAATCACTATAATTTGAAATCAGACGCTTTCAGGCAGAANCAAGTACTTAGCATAACAATGGGGAAAAATTCCACAGAAAAGAAATTATTCAACCCCCAACAACTGTCTAACATAGATGATAGTTATTGGAAAATTATTGTAAACATGATATACGTTGTTTGTAGTATAAAAACATAGTGCCGCCCTGAAAGAACAGAGTGTGTGTCATGGCTGCCACGCAAGACAGACCTCGGCAGGGCTGAGATAAAATATTATAGACAAGAAAAGAATAAACAATCTTGAGAACAAATCTGAAGAGCTTTGATTCTTTCCTCAGGCTCATGGGTTTTTAAGACAAGAACTTTCACACATCTCGGGACTGCAAAAACCACAGACCCCAAGAGCATGCCTCTGTGGTTGGTGCTTGCTAGTACCAATTGTTTTCTAATCTATATCACAAATCTGCAGCATTAGTAAAACTCTTCAAATTATAATATATATTGGCAATACCTTTCAGTTTCTGTCATTCCCACATCCCATACATTTGCACAACTAGTTATTTTACAGAATGTACTATGATAGTATTAAAAGTTTTTCAATATTGATTTTCCAGGATCATCACCAATAACTTCAATATTTGTAGTTTACCTATCAAGAAAACATGTTTTAGCTAAGTGCATCTAAAAACCCCTCAGGTTCTTTTTGATTAATAAACCTATTGGGTTTTATTGCATTTACTGATTACTTCTGCAAGTCCTTTGTTTTTGCTTTCTTTAAAACATATCCTTGAAGAGTGCTGAGATAAAACCAACAGACCTCTCTCTACCTGAATAATTTTTCTCCTTTCTAAACTATACTGTGTTCACAGTTTTCCAGCAATTTAGTATCCCCTTGAGCTTGGTTGCTTTGTTTGGGCAAGCCATATTTCTCTCCCAAGATTTCTTTTTTCAGTTTGCTTAGAACTATGGAAGTTCTGATTCTGGAGAATCTTCATTGTGTTATGAAACTTCATAATCTTGCTATGTCTGATAGATAAGAACCTTCGTCTGTGAAGGGCTAAGACACCTGACAACCATAAGGCAACACACTCTTCCGTAAGTACCCAGTAAATTATACAATATACCATGGATTAGAAAATATTAGGAGATTCTTTCTACCTCAATGAAAGTTATGGGAAAATAATTTCTGTTCACTTTAGTGGAGGTGTAGTAATTTCATTCTTAACAATGTGTTCTAATCACATAAGTAAAAGAGTTTAAGAGATAGCAATTTAAGACACAAGTTGTTTGACTGATTAAAGCTTAATGCAAGCTTTAAGCAGCCCTAGTTGTTCTTGGTCTTAGTGACAGTAGCAATTTTTGAGGTGGAATAAAATATCTGAGAAGGAAGATAACATACAAAACAAAGCACTCATGATCAAAATAAAATGGAAGCGAATGCAAGGCTCCTTGTAAGACTTTGGAGCTGATAAAAATGATTAATTTACAATTAAATGAAAATGAAAATAAGTAAGATTGATTTTTTTGGGTGGAGGGGGAAGGTGGGCAGTACTGGTAAGTTTAATTTGAAGATTGGCCATTTTTGTTGAATTCAAGAAGATTTTGAAGAATACATTACTGATAACTAACTCATGTTTGCTGTATTATGACTGCTGCAGTGTTACTGAATTGAAAACTGATTTGTTGTATGATAAAATGTATAGCTGTATTGGTTTACTGTTGTCAGTTCCCATGGCAGCCTCCCCAGTTCTAAAGATGGTATCAGCTGGCAGACTGTTATGTATCCAATCATTGCAACAGCTGGATTTCCTCCTACCACTGTGTGTTTGTTTTAATGACATCATCTCTAAAGCCAAAACTGAAATATTACTCATTTTGGAAAACTTCATGACAAAGAAGTACAATCTTAGAGAATATTCATGCACGAAGTCCTAGTCCCTGTATCTCAAAATCTGTTGGTTTGTGTTCATTGCATAACCAAAGAAAAAACTCACTTGTTTATCCATCCCTAGTCAGTGAAGCAGAACGAGGTTCTATGTGCCATGAATATGTTACAACTCTGAAGAAGAAAAGATATGCTTAAAAGACAAACACTAAATACCATCTCATTTGTTTTAGGATTTGTCACAACTTAAATGATTACTGCTTTCAGTGTTTCCAACAATTTCCTGCAAGAAGTGGGCAAACAACAGGTTCCCAGCATTTCTGTAGTTTACCTTGAGTGAATGTCTTTTCCCAGTTACGATGTTTAAAAAGACTGAGCATAATGCAAAAAAAATTTGCTTTCTAATTAGATAAAGTTGAAATACGTTTTTAGTGTACATACCTGTGTTTAATTCAGTTTTGACCATTACTTCTCAAGACAATGGAATGAAGATCAAAAAGACAAAGAGCATTATGGGAGTCAGAAAAAGGATGTTGAGGCATGAGGTTAAATTGACAGGTATAAATTTCTGTTCTTACATAAAATAAAAAAATTAAAGAGCCTTTATGTTTATTCTTTTTGGACTGTTAAAAAATAAAGAATGAGATATTTATTATAATTAAAAGATGATGCTATACTGCCAGAAAGTGATATGAAATTGCCAGCATGTATAATTTATACAGGTTTGTGGTAATTGAGGGAGAGAGTGGTTTTATGCAAAGATTTATTATTGAATAAACTGCTTGCATAATAGGTATAATATTATCAAGCAAAATGATAATTACAGTTATGTGTATGTCTTGGTTCTTATACTATTTCTTTAACAAGTGTTTTTGAGGATACAAGTCTGGGTTCTTAGTTCATAAAATTACTTTTTTTTTTCTTTTCTGATTAAGTGGTTGGGTTTTGTAAAACCTCATTTTCACTTTTCACTGTATTGAGAATTTTCATGTAATTGGATAAGGTGCTAGACCATTTCATATAGCAATTAAATAATCTGTAAATGGCTATTGTTGACGCGGCCCACCTGCGTCCACCACCTGGCCCTCTGGCCCGCCCAGCTAGCTCCTGCAGGCAGGTACCAGCGCCAAGAGTGGGCTGTTCCCAGGACACAGCTGTCCCGGAGATACAGCTAGGGCTGCGAGGCCCTTCTGGTAGTGTCCACGTCCGGGAGAGGCAAAGGACGAGAGGGAGTCCTTTTGTTGTTCCAGGAGGAAGGTTTATTGCAGGGTCCAGGGGACGAGAAAACCCCAAGGAAAGGGTCCAACAAAAGGCAAAATCACCGGTGTACAGCAACTTAATTATGGGGGAGGTCCTAAGGGAGGGTACAACAGATCAACCAATCAAGGCACTCTGGGGGAGGAACATAAGGCGGGGATGGGTACACAGCAAACCAATGAGGGGAAACATAGGCGGGGAGCAACATGTTACAACAAATCATGACTCAAAGAAAAGGTAACTGACACAGAAGCTTCTAGAAGGTTGGGAGGGGTTGGGGAGGATTGACATTGCCAGGGGAGGGGATTAGGGAGACTGATAGGGAACCATCTGGAAAAATGGGATGGGTCAAGGGCAGATTGATTGGGAGAAGGCGGGAACTTGGACAACTGATACCACAACGGGGGGGGGGGTTTCAACATAGGAATGAACCATTTAAAAATGGAAAACAACAATAAAATAACACACTGCAACATATTGTAATATTCATTCTGAAGAATTTTCATTATTCACTTTATCTAGTGGACTGTTTTCAAATACTGATCTGGAAGATGCTAAAGAAAATAAAATTAGTTACATAATTTTTCTCTTTGAAATATCATGTACAGGCACTGGCAACAACAAATTATTGATCTATCTAGCAAGGACCTGTAATAGCCGACTTCCATGCCTCTTCATATATTTAGCAGCATCTAATGTTAGTTGAGTCCAATTTATGCAAAGAGTTTTATAACCACAAAAGCTCTGAGTTCCAAC
The DNA here is from genome assembly GCA_013397375.1 of Toxostoma redivivum. NCBI lineage: Eukaryota > Metazoa > Chordata > Aves > Passeriformes > Mimidae > Toxostoma > Toxostoma redivivum. The sequence continues at coordinate 343,990 of VXBI01013279.1, read as the reverse complement.
TCAGCATTCAGAAAACTTGTGCTGTAAATGTACACCTGTGCCCTACTTCTGAACTTGTTGACAGTGGGGTCCACCATTACAACTTTGTGCGGATAGAGAAGTATGATGGTAACAGAGCCTTCATTCCATCACCTACTTTACAAAATGCTGGCCAATAGAATGATGTGCTAAATTCTTTCCTTCTTTAATTCTATTAGCATGGTTACAGTACTGATGCATTGAGTGATGTGTGCTTAAGAGATCTGCAAGATATTTAGATGCCTACCTAACTGTCATTGACTCAGAGTTTCTTGCCTAAATACCTTTGGGAACTTGTGAAACTATTCCTTTAAGATAATGAAAAAAAGAAGGAAAAAAATTGAGTGCTTTCAGACTGCTCATCAGAGTAGTACATGCCTTTTGTAATACAAGCAATTTCAATCTGACTGTTCAATAATTTAAGTCTCTGGGATCTAGATATTGCCTACACCACTAATTATTTTATATAGTAAAAAGGCAGATTAGAATTACGAAGTAGGATCATTATAGACAAATACAATGTAAAGATGCAAAAACACATCGTGGTTTATATTGTTCCTTTTAAAGAGAAGATCTCTAGGCTTTTCTATGCATTACATACAGAAGTAACTGCAGCTGGTTTAGAGCTGTAGGGGTGCTTTCCTGAATTAGTCCATATGAGGCTTAAAGGAAGCATTAATTCAAAATGTAAATCTATAAAGGAGGCTGCCTGCAGACAATCTGCAAATGTTAGCTTAGGAAATTAATGTAAATTATATTTTTCCATTCTTCAACATGAAGGTATGTTATCTTCAAAGATATATTACAGTTCTCAAATCACATAAACTCTTTTTTCCCCCTTTATATTACCAGAATACAAATTGTCCAGAACCTTATTATAATTATATACAGTGACATATTTCTTTTGATGAGTAGCTAAATGAAATGCATGTCACCTCTTGGTCTGTAGGCTGTAGCAGATCTGCTAACTGTAAGAAGTCACTGCCTATGGGTTGATTCACAGTGAGGTTCTCACTTAGCTGACAATATGCCATGTGTGAATAACACTGCATTCTCTTGCCATGTTGCATCTAGACTGTTGTAATTCCACTACATCTTCTCCCACAAAATACTATGAAACAGTTAATGAAATGGAGAAGGGTAGTTTTCCTAGAAGGTGACATTATGCATTAGGATGAATCTAATCTTTTCAGTGCTCTCATTTTGCCAAATCCACTAGATTCCCCTCATGGGTTTTTATTGAGGGTTTTTTGTTTGGTTGGTTGGCTTTGGGGCTTTTTTGTAACTCTAGATACTTATGTATGCACAATTTGTGTAGAAACTCAAATTGGGATGCACCTACTGTTAGGCTATGCATCTTCAGAAATGCGGAAATAGCTTTTTCCCTGTGAGTATATTAAGACAGTCATGAGCTGTTTTCCTGATTGTTATACTGCCTGACACACTGTTCCTACTATTAATGTTGATGATTTCTAACTTACACTTAGAACACAGCCCTCACTCTTCCTACAACAGAATAATAATTTACTGGTTTTATTTTGCTTGAAATATCATCCTGTTTCAAAGTAATTTCCCCCTGAGAGCTCCTGCACTGAAAGTGGCAATGGTGTGCAGATAAAAGGACACAGACAATTCCCGGTGTTAACCTTCCAAATAATGGCTAAACTAGTGATTGCAAAAGTTCTACATCTGGCTGAAAAAATGCATGTCCTGGACTACGAGGTTGAGGAAAAACGTGGGACAGTGCTGGGAGTGAAACTCAATAGAAAGTCTCATCTCATTCCTTATTCCACAGCTCCAATCTCAATTCCATTGCTTTCATATTTTGGGAACGGCTTCTTACTACTTGAGCCATGTGAGAAATATGTTACTGAATTTAGAAAGTAGTAAAGCTCTTCTGAGTACTGTAAAACTGAGGATGATTAATGCAAGAGTTGTAGTCAGCCCTTCAAATGCTCAGTATAGCTTTCTTCTTCCTTTGCTGTTCAGAATAGAAAACAAATAGGCACAACTGAAAACTATAGGACTAGTCACAGTGGTGAATTGTGTTTGTGCAGACTCTTCCTCCCTACTTTAACTGTTTGATAACTGCATTAATCCCCACAATTAATAGGCTGCTGATATGATAAATTGCATTGCAGAACACTGTAAGGAACAACTGCTGTTAGTGGAATACTTGATTCTAAGAAATGTGGAAGCTTTTGATCAAAATAGGTAATAAGACAATGCTTCTGAGACCAGTATTAATGTCTTCAGTGTGTATGGCCCCTGATCCTGCTCTGCTGGCTGATGAGGCCACTGTCATGTCTGTGGGAGGTAAGGTCAGAGTGCAGGATAAGCATTCTTCCATGTAGCTGCATTAGTTCTGGTCCTGCTGAGTAACAAGAAAATATGCAGGCTGAGTATCAGCACACAAAACAGTCTAAACTCTTGCCCAAGAGTGTCTTCTAAGTGCAAAGTTTTGTAGGTTTATTTCTTACATCTGGAAGCTTTAAACAAAGGAACATTAGTGCAACAAGCATGTACATAAAAGTATGGGGGGTTTAGCTCTATTTTCCTTTCCTTTCTACTCAAGCAGCACAATTTTGCACCTTGCATGTAAAGGTATGGTTTAATATATTTCTTCCACTCATTTATCCCTTCCACTCATTTATCCCTCATTCTATATTCAAGCTAAGGAGTCTGTCCCACCTATTTATTCTTACCCTTCTCATGTCAAAGCCATCTATCCTTCAATCTTTCATTTTTATTTCAAGTGTCGAGGTTTTCCTGTTCCCTTCTGACTTCATCACTAACATGCTTGTCCATACTTCTGTCACTATGTTCCTGATATTGATCACCCTTCATCTCCTGCCTCTCATTTTCCCTTTTTTTTGTGTGCTACTCTTCCTCCGTGCCTGCTGCTGTGTTCTTTCACAAAGTGCAAGTGCCGTGGCAGGCGGGGCTCTCACCCGGGGCATGGACGCTCACGGCCAGCGGGGCTCCCAGCCCTGTTTCCCCTCCGCAGCCCCGGTGCCGTGGGACCGTGGGCAGCAGCCGGCCGGGGTGGCAGAGAGTGTCCCTGTCCAGGGTCCTGAAAGCTGGCTCGGCTGGCTCCTGGCGCCTGCCGCCGCCCTGCCTTTCGTGGCTCTGCCACTGCTATAATGGCAGAGAAACGGAGGTATCTTCGAAAGCTAACTCCTAAATTTCCTGTTTAATATGGAGAAAAGTTATTAAGTCGCCAAGATAGAGTTTCATGTATCTATCAAGTAAGAAGTTTTAGAAAAATTACATGAGGGAAGAGAATAGTACTGCTTAAAATGAACTTGATGGCTTGTTTTTATTAATCAGGCTTGCTATTTTTATCAGATATCGGCCTTTGATCTTATGGGCATTCTTCAGGGACGTCGTGGAAAAACTGAGAGCCAGATTGTAATTCTCTCATGAGTATGATGCAGGAGTAATTGAACTGAAGTCAAATTAAACTAATGTGAAACAGATGTAATTGTGTTCAGACAGACTCAGTACTCTGCAGCTTTAGTTAATATTTTCTTATACAGCAAAAAAAAAAAAAATCTACAATATACTAATACACTAATAATGTGCATATACTTTTCCAAACAGAACAGAAAAGGGAGGGAACTACTACACTATATTCCCTGCTGGCCATGCAAAGGGAATGATATAAAAGGTGTCTGAAAGCTGGAGTCTGGCTAATGAGGAATGGGTACCAGAAAAGATCCAGGAATTGTGAAGATGATTACAAACTGTGAACAGGTACCCCCTGTCCTTTTCTGGCACTTAGATGATTGATATGTTAGGATGTGAGAGGCAGGATCATAGTGTATTCTGTGTAGTGTCACTGGTCAAAGGAACTGCCGACAGACTGTGGTACCATCCCAGCATAGTTTATTGCTGATGTGTAATTGCCTCAGACAGATTCACTGTTTTCACTGAAATAATTTCTGCCATTCAGTAAATTTCCTGTTCTGTGGATTAATCCATGAAATAAGGAAAACATGGCACTGCATGCTATAACTTAAAAAGTGATAAGAAACTCCATGCAATAGAAGACAATAACAGGTGGCCTTTCCTTGCACAGTGCTCATTCTTAGTTAACTCTCTGATTACTAACAACGCTAAACCTTCTGAAAACTATTTGAACAAGAAGTTTTCTGGTTATGCTAAAGAGAAGGCTTTAAATGTTCTCCCTTGACAGAAAGCTTCCTAGAGAATATGGAAATTATAAAAGGATTCTGCACTGGATCATGTCCAAATTAATACTACTGCAGAATGGGTCAATAGAATATAAAGAATGCAATTCACTTTAGTTGCTCTCTTGGTCCCAGTGTAAATAACAGCATTCCTGTGGCAATAAACTGCATGAAGAATAATCTTCACAATTAGAATTACCAGATTTCAAACAACTATATAGTTAACCATAAATGGAATAGTTATATACACAAATGAGTACATCATTAAGTGATGACACAAAGACTGTCTAGAATTCCATCTAGCCCTGTCTCATTTCTTCAGAGCATCTAAGGAAGGGAACATACAAGTTACATACGAGATAGATGACTTTTATTTGCTATCAAGGATCAAGTAATTTTTCCATTCCTGCTCACTAGATTTAAGCAGGTATAAGAGATATTTATTAATCTGTTTTTCTATGGCTTTCTTTGAATTACATCCAATTCACTTCTAAATCACTCAGGCCATATTACTAATGAACAATAAAAGGGCACTTAGCATTTTATTCTTTTTTTCAATGAATGGCTTGTAATAGAAAGCCTCTTTTCTATTGTGTTGTGACTGTCACAGGCACTATCCTGTAAGACACTGATTCTCAACTAACTTCAGCTCTGAGGACATTAAGTCTGAAAAATAAACCCTGAATAAGATGTAAGAATTTAGGAAGACCAGTCAAATCCTGAAAATTCTTATCCAGGTACTAAAATCGGTTTCTTTTTCTTAGTGATCTTAGTCATTTAAACATTAAACATTACTGAATCCACTTAGCTTATAAAAGTTGAGAGAGTAACAGCTTGAAACACTATAGCTTCAAGGCATCAGTTCTCTTTGTCATAAGAATATGACATCACTGAGGGGTGAAAGGTCTTTTATTTGCATAAGATAATAGTTACATTTCTATGCAGCAGCTGTGCTGTCAGTGAAAGATGCCAAATCTATCTCTGGAGTAACCCTATTGATTTTAAATTAGTTACTTTGGGAATAAATTGGCCCACTCAATAAAATTGCAGGTTTGAGGCATTGAAATAATTGAGCAAATTTTCCATGATCATAACATGGTTAAAAAAAAATCACAAAACAATTACATAATGTCATGCATTTATGTATCTGATAGACCACAACTGATTTGCCACAAGGTTCCTCAGTCATATAGCTAGAGCAAGTATGTAGAGCTTACAGACTTTTTTGGGTAATGGGAACATTAAGAGGACACAAGAAACATGAATATGGTATTGTGTCATTATTATCTATTTAGTGTTACAGTAAGTCAAACAAATGTGAGATGTCTCCATCATGTCATTTTTATGACAATTCCTCTTCTTTAGACAGTAGCAATCAGGATGTGTTTCTGGTAATGAACCTAAAGATTCACTTCCAGACTATAGACTTCTTTCTTAGCAGGAATTTAATGCTGTCAGCTTATCAGTAGACTGTTTCAGTTTGATTATCTTAGGTGAGTTCTCAGTGGACAGGTGACTGTGGCAGAATAGACACTTCATCAGTTAACTGCTGATAGTTATAGCAGAGGCACAGATAGTGCTTGGGTTAGGGTGACACAATTGAGTAATATTTGTTTATATGTTAGGTTTTCCCTGTAATGTACGAGGAAGATGTCAGTAAGCCGGAAACTTCTGCATGCCAAGGAAAAGATATTTACACACAGATATATATTATACGTGTGTGTGTATAAATACATGAATTGTTCTTTATTGATACGTTTGATAACTGATCTTGTTGGGGGTTCAGAAAGCTTCTGAAGCCTTTTAGGTTACTGTAATCATAACTCAAGTGACTACACAGCACAATTAGCAAAGTCTACCCTCATTTTTGTTCCCACTCAGTTTGCAGAAGTAATGTCAACAGAAATCCCAAAGTGTGTTCAGAATGCATCATGGTTTGCTTGCAAAGGAAATACCTTGTACTCCTGATGTCATCATTGCAATCATCTCAAATTCAAGTCTGACTGAGCAGGCTCATTATCATTCTCACCATGTCCTCCCTTAGAGCAGCCTCTCCCTCCTCCTCCGGTACAGCACAAAACAAGAGCCACAGGGATGATCAGATTAGGGGAAGCACCTCCCCTGAGAAAACTTGCTGCATTACTTCCATCTAGTTTCTTCAAATTACATGCTCCTTTACAGGACCTTGCACACCACCACTAAAAGAAAGTGTGGATTCCCCAGTACTGATTTCCTCTTCCTGTTTAGGATTGAACAAAGACTGGGAAAAAGCACGGATTTAGTTTCACAATGTGAATGTGAAAAGAGTGTGCCAACCTTCACCGTAAGAGTTTCCTGAGGAGAGTCACACATTTTGGACTGTTTTGGGTTTGTTTTTTTTCTTCACCAGGGCAGATTTCTCCTTTTTGGTCTTACGAGGCTACCTAACATTTGAGCAACAGATAGAAAAGAAAAACAGAATAGGGGCAGTTGAGAAAAAAAGTAAGGGAAAAATTCAAGACACAAATTATCACAGGTAACAGGTTTAGATCCCAATCATATTTCCTGAAAATTCAGGTCTATGGACCTCTGGACTGATTCTGGTATGGGTCTCTGACCATGGCATCTGAGAATTTGTGGATCTCTCCTCTAAACCATCCCCCGTGGATGATCACATCCCCCTTCACACAAAGAGTTGTTTTCCACTGTGGAAGAGAATAGTCAGGACAGGGTTAACCTCACACAGTTTTCTTTCAGGCCCCCAGAGGGGCTGGAGTTTTGTTTTCCTGGCTAAGGGAGGGGAGCTGGGGCATGTATTGTAACTGGAACTGGAGACCTTTCTGGTGTTCTAGTCTGTTTTGGGTTTGAGGGAAAGCCTGGAGAACGAGGAAGAGGAGGAAGAGTGCAGATCTGGAAAGAAGCAGGTGCCTGATAATTGCACAAGTGTCCTCCGTTTCCCCGAAGGCCCCTGAGAGCTTAGGGGGGCTTCGAGGGGCCTCCAGCCTCCTCCCCCCTCCCTGCAGCTGGGCCACATCTTACAGCCCCGCAGTGCCAGGCAGTGCCCGCAGTGCCTTGTCGCGAAGTGTCTGTCCCTGTCCACAGTGTGCATCAGGGACAGAAAGGAGGACAGGGGTCCCCTGACTTTCGAGGTACCCGGTCCTGGTCCTCAGAGCCAGCGGGGGCTCGAACGATCCCCTGCCCTTCCCCTCCCCCTGCGCTGCAGAGTCTGTGGATGCTGCCGTACTCCTGCCATGTGCTGCCGCCGCCGCTACTGCTGCTCGTAGCTTAGTCGAGCGTGTCTCCGGCTGCAAACTCCGCCAAACAAGCCTGCATTCCCCTCTCGGGAAGGATACCTCGTGAGTACCAGCCGGAGCCTGCCCCCTCCCAAAGCACCCTGCCACTGCCTCTTACAAAGGGACTCGCAGGCTCTCCCCACCCCCTCTTTATGCCAGTGCAGAGTGGGGCTCCGTAAATTCCCTCCAAAGCTATAGGGTGGCTCCCTCCTCCTCCTTCTCTTCTTCCTGCTCCGGCTCTCCTGGGCGAGCCAGGCTGCTGCTGCATTGAGCCGGGGTGGTCCCCAGCCTCGCCCCTGCCTCGCCCCAGCCATGCTGCTGCGGCTCACGCCCCATGGCTGACTTTTGCTGCCTCTCTAGTGCGCGGGGCTGAGCTGAGGTGCGCTCAATTTTGGGGGATGGCTGAGGCTAGGGAGCTTGTGCACGTGTGGGAGGTGTCTCTGGGGGCGTGGGGGGCTGGACGACTCCCCGGTCCTTGCAAGCCTGCGTTGTCTGCAGCTCGGGTCCCCCTCGGGTGGGCGCAGCAGAGGGGCCGCGCTGCAGCGGGGACCCGCCACCCTGACATCTGCAGGTGGACGGGGCGAAACAGCCGCGGGAGCCTCCCCAGGAGCCAGCAGCACCCTGGACCCGCTGCCTGCTCCGTTCCTGCTCCTCCAGATTCTCTCCGGTCCTCAGTCCATCCCTTATACCCCTCTCTGTATTGGGGTGCCTGCAAACCCCTCCACTCCACTCCCCTTCCCGCCCCTCCCCACCTTTTCGATTTATTTGTGTATTTCTTTCCTTGGCAACCACCAGTTTCCCTCTGTCAAACAGCGCAGGCTCCCTATAATTTGAAATTAATTTGTTTGACTGCAGCATCGAGACAGGAAGGTTGGGAATTTATTTAGTTCTTTTTACTCCCTTTGCAAAAAGGAAGCGATGAAATTTCCAATTGAGACTCCAAGAAAACAGGTGAACTGGGATCCTCAAGGTTGGTGATTCTCTATTATTATCATTACTACCATAATAACAATTATTATTATTCCTTGTGTCTATTGACTCGTAGGAGACTGTGTGACTCCAGATGGGAGGAGGCGTTGGATGTTTGTCTGCTTCCCATGAACACTGCTCAGTCTTTCATGCTCAATCCTATAGCAGTGCATTAGAAAATGCTACTCAGTTATGGGGTTGGGTGGCTGCATGGCTAAAACCTCTTCTAGGTATAAGTTTTGCAGTTTGATATCTCTCTTGCCTCCCCTCTCCCTTTTTCTTGAGTATTTTCAAGGCAAACTTGGCTGGCATGGCAGTGATCTCTGGCTCACACAGCATTGTTTATTTATCAGTGGCTCCTTTGTTGTTTCTAGTGATCATTGTCTCTGCTAAATGGGTGGTACAGGAGTGGACACAGATGTGAGTGCTTGTTCAGAGCTCCTCAATAGCACATGTTTGTTGGCAGGAGCAGAATGCCGCAGCAATATAACCTTTAGTGTGGATAGACCTTTAGTCTGGACGGTATAAAATGACACATTAAATAAGGGAGCCCAAACGGCTTTACACTCTTTACTGTGTCCTATTAACAACTGATCAGCCCAAGTGGATAGTTTGGTTAACTACATGGGTACGTTTGGACTCAATCCTAGGGAATGTGTTTGTGTGATGTTGGAATGAGATTTATGCCAGTGCAGTGGTTTTCAATAAGATGATCCAAGTAGTGTTTAAAAATAAACCATAGTCAAATACTCTCCTTGCCTGACACGGGGAGGAGGTTCATCTGCATCCTACAGAAGTGACTGAAAAAATATTCTTGGTAATTTGTACACTGGTGTGTCATATTTCTGTGCATTGGTACAGGAGCAGAACAACTTGAAGCCATTGCTCAGGTTTGCAGCAGAACTGCGGGCAGCCAGTTGCTGTACAGCAGTGCTTGCAGGAATTATGAAGTGATAACATGGACTTTGATTGTTCCTCTTTATTCCACAGGTTTGGTTTTAGTGGTCAATTTGCCTGTCATCCTCCATGCCCTCACATTTACAAAAGGAAACATTAGAAACAGTTTCTTATGTTATAGAAGGAATACATTAAAACAATCTGCTGTACACACAATTCAGGTTTTTAGTTTAAGCCTTAGTACATCTTTAATTTGGTGAAGGCTGAAATCAACACATAAGTCTCCTCCACCCTCATCTTCCTAATGAACACATGGATAGTAATGCTAACAGAGATTTGATTATTTAAATAATAGTATATTCCTTATCCTAGGGTCTAAATTCTTTGTGGTGAAAACTTGCTCTACCCAGGTGCTTTTCTAAATTTGTGTTTGCTGCATTTCAATTTAAATCCATTTTATGAATTACAAAATGTCTTTTAATGCAAAAATCTCTTTCCTTCTTTTCTCTGACAAGACACACAGGAGGATGTATGGATGACATTCTGTGTGAAGATCCTTTGCTTGGCAATCAGCTTTAAAGCATATGGATCCAACAGGTGGTTCGCCACAATTTACTGATGTGACAAAACCATAGAGTACTGTAGCAGTTAAAAGAACCCAAACCCAGCAGTTTCCTCTCCACCAAGATGAATGCCTGCTAATAACTTCAGAATCCTACTAGTTATTTCCCCTCAGTGTATTGACTTCGTTAGGCAGACAGAAAGGAAGCTGATGTATTGCCAAGGAGGAAGGAAAAAAGTTATTTTCTAATTCTCCAAGGGACTCAGAAAATTGACAAAATTTGGTGGAATGGAAAAAAGGCAATTTCACAAGGAAAAGCTGTCTAAGTCCCAATCCTTTAACCAACAGAGGAACAGTGCTGTGACATTGTACTCACATAGTTCCACTGAAGAATTATGTGTGTAGAAGACAAGGTAGATCAGAGTTTGATTATTTTTGAAACAAAAATGCATTTATGTAGATATAAATGTTAGCCATGATCTATGTGATATAACTAAAAGCTCTAAAATTAATTTGTTTTACAATCACATATGTAGTCTCTGCACATACAAGAATGATGTATTTTGCATCCTATGTGGTATCTCTGGAGTTTAGAGCTGAAGTAGTTTTTCTCAGATACAAAGATCAACATATAGAAAGTTGGTAGTGAAGGGATGCAAAGAGTCCTAAGTATTAGAGCACAGCTCATGTCCAGTTAGTATTCACACTCTAATACCATGCCCATTTCAAAGTGTATTTTATGATTGTGTGCTGTTCTGGTTGTCAGCCAGATAACATGCAGTTTCCATAGTTTTATCTAGTAGGAATTGTGATAACTTGTGCTAACAGTACTTGGAATAGATCAGCTGATGCTCCTGACAAGCAAGCTAGTAGCTCAAGGACATAAGTGAGAGCTATGGCATCTCAAAGACTGTTTAGAAATTATGATTCCAGGCAATATTTTCTAGAAACAATACACATTTCTAAAGGCTGGGACCCTTTATGTGGAGATATGGCTGGCTTGGAATTGATGATATTGCTGGTTTGAACCCAGGTCAGAATGATAGTCATTGCAATGAATTAATGCTCAACTCCATAATGCTGACTAAACTATAAATATTTACATAGATAAATAGATTAGGGGCTGCTGGTAACTTTAATTTGGCATAGAACTGGTATTCTCAGTTTGCATCAGTGAAGATCAATATACCATAGAAAGACTTTGTGCAGAGAAGATGTTTAAAAGAATAGAATTGACATGAAGAATGGTCTGACAGACAGGTAATGGGAGACTGAATTTCTAGCCATTAAACTGGTACAAGCAGGGCTTGGAGACAAAACTGTGATTTTATCATGTTGTGTATTTGTGTGTCTTGGGCATAAAGTATATCTCTGTGTTATATGTAAATGCTGTGTGTGTTTTCTAGATAAACCAAATATTTCATAAGTCTGGAAGTGTATAAGGTCCAGATTCCTACGGTGAAGTCCCAATACTACATCAGGCAATCAAACTATATGAACCCCTTAACAAACAGATCAAACTCAATCACAAAAGTTATTGGGACTTGGCCTTAACAATCCAATGTGAAATATGCCATAGAATTTGATATATATTGATTATAACCCATGCAATTTGCATTCAGTGAATGAATAGGGTAAGAAATTACTAAAAAAAACCCCAAGCAGGTATTTCAAGAATGTTTTAGGGAGCACTGGACATGTTGAGTAGGAGTAAAGGATATCACAGTACCTGGTGTTACATTTTAAAAAAACAAGCTTGCTATTTTGTGTTACTGGTGGAATCAGTACGTATGTACTCAATCAGAAAACATTTGATCTGCCAATCTTTTGTTGTCACTTCTCACATTTGGTGCAATTCAGGCAAAGCAGTAATAACTGAAATTAGTGAAAGGCCAGATTTTCAGTTTCATACTTCATATAACCTCTCATCTATACCTTCCAGAATATAAGACTGGATTTTTACCAGCAAATGAAGACTTTAATTCTCACAATTGTTGTTCATATGTCTCCTTTCTTGCAGTCCTTCTGCTGCTTGTTACACCCACCTGTTTTCTTTGCTTGAATTAGCTCATAATATGTCTGTACATATATTTTTATATAGTACTTAAAACAGAGTGTGTCCCTCATCCTGTCTGAGACATCTGGATATTATAGAAATATCAACTTTTTTCCTAAAAATTATCTGCTTAAAATTGATGTTTCTTTGTGGAAAAAGAAAAAATAAATAGATGAGACAGTTTCAAATATGCTTAGAAATTATCCCCAAGTGTGACTATCTTTTAGGGTGAGATTTTTTAATTTTTTCCCTTCTTTTTCAAGGGAAGGATGTCTTGTGATGCTTTTAGCAGGGAACAAATCGAATTCAGTCTTTTTGTTCCTTTGTGCCTGCAGTTTCAGTTTCATTGCAATGATATGAATTGTTAGAGCTTTTTGGATATCCAGCTCAACGTTTACCTTAACACTAAAGTTTTGTAACTCTGAAGTTTTAATTCCAGTTCCTGCGTCCTTTCACAAATGCACTGTTTGCAGTTTGAAACTCTAATATCACGTATTTATTACCATCCTTACATTTAGCATGGGAGTTAATGGTCTGTGGGAAATTCAAACTGTGGTTGAGAGTCTGGAGTTCCTCTTCAAATTTTGCTACTTGACTTACTGTTTAACCTTCAGGAAGCCACTTACCCTTTTTTGTCTTCCCTTTTTCCTAGACTGGAAAACAGGAATATTAATACATCCCTAATGCACAAGGGTGTTGTGAAATATAATTAACTTGTTTAGAGCAATCTAAAATCTGCTATTGAAAGAAGAGCTTATGCATTGCAATTAAATGCTAAAACAATTAGGAGGGAGCAAAACAGCCTGTCATCATACACAGATCACATCAATTAAGAAATAAGGTTGTCTCTGCACTTTACAACTGGAGGAAACTCGTATCACTTATGCTTCTCTACAGACACTGAACAGTCAATTGAGTTTCCCATTAGAAGTATCTAAACACCTTTGATATTCCCCAGCTTCTGCTTCAGAGAGGCTCAAATCTTCCATAGGTCCTTTGTCACCAGCCTTGGGATTTCTCACTTCACCCGAAACCTCAAGCAGCACTGGACATGTAGGTGTGGGACAGTGAGCTGAGTTTCAAACACCTTTGTGCAGGTATCAGGATAGGACTATCTCTTGATGACTGTTCGAAAAATCTTCAACATTAGTACTCAGTACAAATTAAATTGACTGCCGATGAAGTGTTAAAAATTGCTGCAGTACCTCCTCTTTCTGTTCTTTTGTTTGAAGAGACCAATGTGGAAGGTAAACTTGATTAGAAAGGCATAGATGAGTAGAATAAAGGTGTATGTTTCTGTCATCTGTTTTCAAGAAGATAAGTAAAAAGGAGTAGAATGCAACTGTAAGTTAGACAATATCTTTCTGCACTAGCAAGCTGGTTGTTACTACTCAGTAGGTGAAGACATTTCTGGGAAGCCGTAATGTGTGAAAAAGTAGATCTGATCCCTGCCAATGACCCATGGTCAGAGGCTACTGAGCCTGTGCTAATTGTGTCACAAAGTCATATTGGCTACTTACCCACCCATCTCATAGACTGGGACCCTGCTGCACCTAGTAAGTATCGATTGTAGAACACTGCAGGGAGTTTATTTAAATCTGAATTTATATCTGATGGAGGATATAAACTGGACAAACAGGAGGACACTCCTGGAAGTGCATGGTGTAGGCACAATAGTGCCAAATACAGTAAGGTGGAAAATTTGAAGAGTTTGGAAAAAAAAAATAGAAGAGAATGAAAAAATCAAAACTTTAGTAAAGGCTATGTGGAGCCTGCAGAGAAGACAGGTGAGTACTGTGTGGTAAGAGATAGAAAGATACGATTGAAAGAGGAGGAGAGAAAGAAAGACAGCATACAGCTATTAGTTTTCTCATTGCTGTCTTTAGGATGCCCTGGTAATGGTAGAAAGAAGGATTCAGAAAAGTAAAATTAGTGGTAAGAAAATGGCAGAGCAAAAGACTTGACAGCAGCTTTCTTACAGTAGTGAAGGAAGACTGAACTCTAGTCAAGGTAAGAAAGATGGAGAGTAGGGTGTCATTAAGATGTCATCTGTAATGAGAGGAAAAGAAAATTAAAAAATCAAAGGCAATAGGAAGCTGTAAGTCTAAGATAGAAGAGCAATAGGATTGTCATGAGTGGGAGAGGTTAGGACAGGATTATGATTTCAGTGAAGAATACCAATGCTCTTTTTTGCCACGTATATACAAGAGTAATCTGTTAACAGCTTTTGGACAGAAAAGTCCCTTGGGCAACTCTTGAAAAAACGGATGCTACCTGAAGTGATGGAGTTTGCTCTTGGGATGAAGATATATGATACCAGTTGTAATTGGGCAGGTTTTGGTTCAGCTTTTGGCATTTATGTGGATTTATGTAGCTAGTGTGTGGATTATATTAGCTTCAGACAGAAGAGTGTATACAGATGGCATTACAGTTTAATTTTTACCCTCTTTGTTTAATCCAGAGCTAGGACTTTTACTACTCGCTTCAGTGTGAGCAAAATGCAATTCTTCCTTTTACAAGAGCTGTGTTGTTGCCACAGTCTTTATTAAGTTAAGAGTAAGGGAGTACCTGGAATTACTGGGAAAACAGAGGCCCTAGATTTTGTGCTTTAATAGGGTAAGCACTTGGTGTGAAATGGGAAGGGAAAAATGAGGAGGTCGATATAAGAAAGGGACAAGCAACACACTAATAATCAAAGTAGAGTATTAAAGAGCTCAGTGTGATGCAAGTACCTAACCTTTATTTTGTAATAATCTCAGCGTATTAGCAAAGGCCAAAGCAGAGAATATGAATGATGGACAGTTGTCTGTTTTTTATATAGAATTTTTAGGTAAAAGAAGTGACATTCAGCAAAAGGCTAAGTAATACCTTTTTAAATACCTTTTTCATAGGAATATCTCTGATCTTTGTTTTCTGTAGGAGTTAAAAGCATCCTGGGACTTGGTCTTTGTCAAAAAGAGGCTGCTTGTATCCCAATTCCTGAGACATTGATTATACTTCAGTTGTTTGTCTATAGTGTAATGAGAAACATTCTCCAAGATGAATCTGCTGACTTTCATAAAAGATGTGCCATGCAGTTCTCACTGGTTATCCCAATGAGATAAAGCAACAGGTGAGAACAGCATGTATCCTACACCCTTGTACTTCATAGTGATAGTACCAGTCCTTTTTAGTCCATGGACCACTATTATTCTCCAGACATACTTTCTGGGCTGCTTTTCTCACAATCAAATATCAACTCAGAGTATTTAAAAAAATATACTTCAAAATTGAACTATGAATCTCTTACCATGTTAATGAGTTACAGAATTTAGGGACTGTTTCCTTGGTTTGGGAACACTGAAACCAAGAATTCAGATTTCATGGTTTTCTAATCCAATTCTTATGCTATTACAAATCTTACTGTTGGCAAAGCATCTCAAGTGCACGTGTTATTATGTGTTATCCAGTTGTCCTAAAATATGAGCATAGGAGAGCATTGGTGCAATTTTGAGGTTAGGGTAGAAATTTCAGTGTGGGTATATCATGGTGTTGGAAGTTGAAATGAAAGCTAGTAGGGTCATAGAATCTGTTATCAAAACCTGTATGAGGGGAAAAAAAAGGTGGAAGAGAATGCACAAACCTGGCTTAATTTTATTTTTCTGCTTTTAAAATGGGAAGGAAAGATGTTGCTGGAAGCTGGAGTTGTGACAAGAGGTGTGAGATATAGTATATATGAAGGGACTTGAAACATGTTGCACTTAGGATCTGGAGTCCGGAATAGGAGTAGTAATCAGTTGCAAAATCTGGGTGTGGTTCAATTTCTTTTTTGAGACATGCTTAGGTCTAGCATTTTGTTAGAGTTTGCTATTTGAAATTTTAGAAGACATTTGAAAAGAAATAAAGACCTAACAAAGAGAGACAAAATAAATTGCTCCAGGAAATATGGATTACAAAAGTGTGAGTCCAAAGTGTGTCAGATCTGCTGACACAAGTGCAGAAAATGCAGAATGGATAGAGTGTACCTGTGGTAAGGCTGAAAATGCTGTGAAAAGAAAAGAAGTATGTGGACATAAAGATGAGTTTGCTTGCCCTCAACTAGAATTCACTGTTTTCAAGCACATGATGTTATTTCTGACTTTTAGAAAAAAGGATGTATCATAGTTCATATTTTAAAAATCCCTGAAGTATCTTTGTGTTCTCTATTGGTGCCTCAGGCATGTATCAAGGTCTTCCTCTGTGAGCAAAACTAAATCACATTATAAATAGTCTCATGGACATATTACAAAATATTTTTATCTCACAAATTAAGTATCTGTCATAGATGATGATCTGTTTATTTGACTAGTCTTTCGTTGGAGAAACATGCTCAATGTTTCTTCCATTTGTTCCTCTATTTTGTCCCCCAAGTGGATGCATTTAATAGATCTTTAAATTACTTCAGTTCTTTTTCTGGTAGTCTGTGTATTATGCATGACTCTGTGATACTTTTTTTGCTGAAGACAGTAGACTGTTTTTCTATCAGGAGATGACAAAAGACAACACCCTAAAAATCTTCTTAGAAAGCAATACAAGTTATTGTGTCACAGGTCCTACAGGATCATCAGAGTGCTTTAAGCACCAGGCTTTGAGTACCTAGGTTTGTTAGAGCCATATGTTCATATCTCAGCAGGACTGACTCATCTTTTCTTCCCTAGGAAGAAAAAACAACATGCCACTGACTTAACTGGATGAGGATTTTGGATTTTGACACCTTAAACTTGTGCCACTGAGTTTTTGAAGATTAAGTGATATGTTGTTGAAGGGTGTTTGGATTATTTCTCAGTTGATACTGTAATATAATAATATTAGCATGATTTGAAAACAGAAAATACATACTGACAGCTTGTCCAGGGCTTTTAACCTCTGAAATTTCAGCTTTTCATCTTAGAGAAACAAGACATTCACTAGCTACTGTGTGTGAAAAACTTAATTGATGAAAGAATTATGAAAGAAATGGTACTGCAGAAGCTCCCAGCTGAAATGCAAGAAGCAGCAGGAACATCTCAAAAATATTCTTCAAGGCTAAGCCAGAGCTATCACTGATTACTTAAATGTTAACATTGCTAAGTTTGGATTGCACAAGAAAGCAATGGGCAGAGAGGCCTTGAGTAACAGCAATCATGACAACTGCAGAAACAAACCCAGAGTCACCTCATCATGATCCTACAGACTAATTTGTCTTCATAGGAAATAGAGTCTGTTTGTTGGGTTACAATGACATGTGACTTTGTGACCTGAATTTCTCTTTGCTACCAGAATTTTTTTTGTTGATTCAATTTTCTAAAAATAGGCATCTGCTGACATTTAAGGGGCTTTAAGGTAGCTGAGATAGTTGTATAGGCCTGGTATATATGCTAATAGACCTAAGGGAGACTTCTGCCCTTCTGGAGCACAGCTTAAGGCCAGTTAGGTTATCTCATAACCTCTCACTTGGTAGTGGGATAGGAAACTGAATTACACCATTTGAGTGTGACTTAGTTGGAGTATAAAACAGGTATAAGTAATGTAATAATATAATAATTAATTAATCTAAAATAACCTAATATAAGTAGGTATCTGAAATTCCAGGGTATTCTAAGTTTCTAAGGACCTGCTATGGTTAAGGGAGCTATAGTCAAATATGGTTATTGGAGCCAGGAGAATTTTCAGTAAATGTTTAGGGTCAGCAGAATCTCTCTAGGCTGCACTGATCGATTTGACCACATCTGTTATAACAGATTAGTGGGATGTATTCCAGGTTACAGCCAAGCAAAGAAATGAGACAAGGGTTGTTTCTGCTGACTTACACACTGAAAGTGTAAAAGAACAATGTGTATATTATAAAGAATTTAGAATAAGAGAAGATCAAAATGCCTATGCTGAATAAATGCGTTTCAAACAGCAACTTTCTCTTCCTTTTGAAAAATCTTTTCTGCACAGATTAATTTTGTCCTACCTGTCTTGTATATATTCTTTATCCTATTCCATAATAGGTTTTTAAAGTATTGGAAAGCTTTCATTCACTTTAACTATGACTGTTAATGTGTATAAGAACTTAAGACAATGAAATAGATTGGGTCCTCTTTTTATGCAAATAGTATAGCTTCAGTGAACTAAAAAACAGCCCAAGCAATGTGCTTCTTACAAGATTTCTGGCCATTGCCACATGGAAAGATCCACTTTTATTGCTGTTGCACAGAAAGTTTGAGAAATTATCACTGCATTGAAATGTTAAATCATTAATGAGATTTACTTGAATTCAAAGTATTTTTCTATAGATCCTAATCAGTAGTCAGACTGGGGGAGACATGCCTAGCCTGATGTCCAGTCAGTGTGCTGCTGAAGTCCTTTTCTCATGACTGAGATGGTCAAGAAATTCCTTCACTCCACTTTAAGGCTGTACCTCTGGCAGACAGCCAACATTAATCTTATGTCAAATGTAGATTAGATAGCTTCCTTCTAGGAAGCCCAGCATGAACCTTTTGTTGTCTCTTTCACTTGATTGTTTTACCACTAGGTTTCTTTCAATAAGAATGTCCTTCCCTTTGTGCATAGGCCTTCTTATGCTAAATTCCAAGACTTAGGTTTCTTTGACTATTTGGTCTGGCCATGAGACCATTGGCTGAATTTCTTTTCTGAATCTGTGAGATAGGATATTTGGAAGATCCCAGCAAAACCCCTGACCCTACATCATCCTGTGGATACTTTGAAGGGGAACACATGGAAAACCTATGGTGGGAGATTAAGACCCTTCCTAAATGTTGCTGGAATCCTGGGACACTTCCTATTGAACTTCCTAAACAACTTGTTTCATACAAAGCACATAATGATGTAATAAAAATTTTTGGCTTAGTCTGTAAAAAGAAGATTATGGATAAATAGCAGCATCACTGTTCAACCTGTCCGTTGTTCATTGAAGGGTGAAATCTGCAGAGAACCAGAGAGCAGCTGTTTATTCTTTGGTGCTTGTATCAGACTGACAAAAATTCAGTTTTTCTAAATGTTACCTAATAAGGAGAACAATGGTATGGTCATTTCTTCTGACAGGAACTCTTTTTCATAAAGGCACCTCTACACCTCAAGATCTTGAGCCAAAAGCACTTGCTTCCTATTTGGCAGAGCAGAGACCTGCATGAACTAGAACTCTCAATTTTAGCAGGAGGAAGAATTACCAATCTATTGCTAGGGAAACAGGTTTTAGCATGATCTATTGGTTTTAGTCTTATTTCAGGAAGAGAAAGGTGAGAATTTTTAATGGGTTTCTCCGTATTCAGTTTCTCTATAAATAGCCTCATAAAGCTGATGATAGCTCTGCTGCCAATGAGTGTGTTGGAACAAACACAGTCACCAGTCTTGAAGCAGGAGGGTTCCATATTTGGGACTTTCCCCTGTCAATCACTTCTAATCTCCCTTCAGTACTTCCTGCTCCTCACTGTAATGCTCTTCTGCTCAATTTTTCATTCTCCTGAAGTTCATTGATGAGCCTTATCACACGTGAACATGGGCTCAGGTATCAGGGGCTATGGGAAGGGTAGTGCTGGGAAGAGGAACTGAACAGGGAGTTAGGGGTGTGCTACCTCCCACGCTGCCAGCACGGTTGGAGAGAAGTGAGAGACAAGAGCAGATGGATAGATTTGGAGGAGGGCAGGGTGGAAAAGAGGTCAGAGAGAGAGAAGGCAAAAGCAAGAGAAACAAAATCCAAACTCCCCTCCAGCAGCGAGTGTACAATCTCACTCCAGCACAAGACCAACCTCTATCAAGTATTCGTCTGGACTTGGCAGCTCTGTAAGTAGTGCTACAAATGTTGTCAGCAGCAGTGCATCTTCATGTGAATGCCAGTTTTAGCTAGGAACCCCCCTGAGGACTGCTGTCCTGAAGCCAAACTAGAAAAAACCCTGATGCTTTCAGCTATTCCTGGAGTTCATGTCCTGCCTTAGCACATCCATTCTTTTGACCAGTGAGCTGTCACGTATGCATTAGAATAGCGCAGAGCCTGGGAGAGGGAGGAGGGTGGGGAAAGTATCCCAGCATCCCATGACTTTTGCAGATTTTTTTTTTAATGTCAGTGGATAAGTCCTGGCAGATACCTGCTCAAGCCAGCCTTGGGCTTCCTGTTATTTCCCTGACATTTGCATAGCCTCAGTAGCAGGAGTTCTAAGGCTCTGTTTGCAAGAGAGTAACTCTTGGGCAGTCCATTTTAAGTTCATGAACATGCCCAGACTGCAGTTCTGACACAGGAGAGGCTGGGTCAGAATCTGGAAGTTCTTGTAAATAATCATCTAGAGCAGCTTACACGTGGTTATCATATTTTTCCTTTACAACGAACAAAAGAAAGGAATCTGATTATGGCTGTCTATAAATTTTGCAACAGATACAATGGCATTCTGTAATGTATAGTGGAAAAGAACATGTCCCCTAAAAGAACTTGAATATTTGCTAATATGTTGATAAAAAATCGTTGTACCTTCTTGGTGCTTATATGACAAAGAGCTTGTTTAATCAGGTTTTGAAATTACTCTTGAATTTAATTAATTTGCTAAGTTCTCTATGGCAGGGTTTACATGAGGCAAACTGTGAACACATACAGTGTTGTTTCTTCTCAGTGTCACAGAGGTTTGTCTATTATTTGTGAAATACTATGAGATTTGGCACAACTGATGCAAAAATGAATGTTGAGGTGTGATTGACTATCTTACATTGAAGGGGAGGAAAAGGATTTCAAGAGCATTTTCCTGCTAGGAGTTGAGACTAGATTGTCAAGATGAATGATTTTTTTTTTTCTAGTATACCGTTAACATTTCATTAGTTTCTATTTTTACAGATTCTGGATGTTGAATACAACATTAGTCTGTTTTTCTTTGTCACCCTTCACTGGTAGCTTTTCTTCTTGGATTCACAGGGATATGCAGGACATGAATAACACTGACAATCTCTGGCAGATGATTTTATGCCCTGTTCTTAGATACTTCCAATAAAGGACATTTCAATATATTGATGGCTGCTCCCATGCTTAGCTCTCCTTGTAGATAGACTTTTTCCTGATATATATTCCCCTACTTCCTCAGTACAGATCAATCAGTTATTTCCTGCACTGTTCTTAAGAGATCTAGGAAAGTAGATCTCTTTAGTTACTCATTGTCTTGTTTTAATTTGTGAGATTCCACTTTACTTTTTTACATATAATCTAAACAGCATTTTCATTTATATTAAGCAAATAATTTGGAAGCTGCAATAGAAATTGATGTGGGATGTTGAAAAGATGACTGCGTTGACTATTAATAAGGACATACACAAAAACTAATTTAGGAACAAGCTTATTGGCATAGTGAGATTTTTCTGGGGTTGAAGGGTTTAAGGGAACTTAGATCTTAGCCCTTCAGACTTCTTATTTTCCTAGGCCACCATTGTGAGTTTTCTTTCCCTGCTTTGAAAGCTCCTGTGAGATGCTTGAACTGCCATTCTTCTGTGCTTTGAAACATTCACAATTAGTAATGGCACTGTCTTTCAGAAATAGAATAAGCATGAAAATGGTATTCAGACCCTCCTCTCTCACTACACTTTCTTGACTAAAATTAAATTTGCTGATACATACAGTTTTCTATCTCTTTAGGGACAGTAGGTTCAGAACTGCTAAATTATAGAATAGCAGAGTTTTACAACAGCCTCTCAAAGCAGAGGGACATGGCATAGCTCAGGGGAATGATAATTGCATAGACTTTTTAATTGTTTGCATACTTGTTAAGATGATTACAACTAGATTAATAAGTAATCCAAACTGTCAGGTTTACCCAGCAACCAATTTCAAGCCATTTAGCATCTACCAGAAGATTGAGGTTTTCTTATACTTTTTTAGAATTTTCAGAGACATAACCTTGTATTGCTACTTCACTGGTTACGTATGCATGTACTTCCTGCCAGCATGACATATTTAATCAATTCAACATTTTGCTTTATGTGAAAATGTATCCTGCTGGCATACATTTTTCTTAAATATGTGTAGAAAGTGAGTGAAATAAAATGCTTATGTTTGAGAAGGGAAAATTAGAATGAAAGGTGTTAAAAAGTGAAAAAAATAAAATCCTCTCAACAATGGAATGTTTTTGTTCCAAATTGACCCAGCTCCATTAGAGAGTGACAAAAATTCATTATTGTGGGAAGGATGTTTGTTACCTTTTTAGCTAACTCCTGTTCATCATTGTAGTTTAAATCCTGATCTATACATTGATATTTTTAGAGGTTGGACTGAGGACTTTTCCACCAAATCCATATGCAAATAACTGGCGAAACTCAGAGGAAATGTGTCTCTGAACAATACAGTCTGAACTGTGTCCTCATCTTTATTGCACCTGTGCTGTGGGTTGACCTTGGCTGGCTACCAGATGCCCACCCAGCCACTCTCACTCCTCCTCCTCAAAGGAGAGGGAGAGAAAATAAGACTGAAAAAGTTTGTGAGTTGAGATAAAGCCAGGGAGACCAGTTAGAGATTGCCATCACCGGCAAACGAGACTTGACTTGGGGAAAATTTATTGGTTTATACCTAATTAAAATAGATTTGGGTGGTAAGAAATAAAGGCAAAGGTTAAAATACCTTCCCCTGCTTTACTTTTCCTAGCAACTTTATTGCTTCATTCCTGACTCTTCTTCTTCCTCCCCACCCACATGGTGCAGGGGGGATAGGGAGTGGGGGGGTTTTGGTGGGTCTAGCTCCTCTAGACTGCACCTTTCTCCGTAAACTTTTTCCTTGCTCCTGCATGAGTCCATACCATGCGCTGCAGTCCTTTATGATGAAGCCCCTCCAGCATAGTCTCTCCTCAGGTAGCAGAACTTCAGGAAATATCAACCTGCCCTGGACTGGATTCCTCCACATACTGCAGTGTGAATATCTGCTCTGGTGTGATCCTCTCCATGAGCTCCAGGGAAATACCAAGTCCATCATGATCTCTTCCAAAACTCATAGATGGCAGGAGAATATCTCCTACAACTCCTGGAGTGCCTCTTTCTCCTTCACTGACCCTAGTGTTTTTAGGATTCTTTCTCACACTTTTACCCTCATTCTTCAAAGTCTGCACAATATTTTCCTTTTCTAAAATATGCTTTCACAGAAGTGCTACCACCTTCCCTGATGGGCTCAGCTGTGTCCTGTTGTGGGTCTGTTGGAATCAGCAGGAACTGGCTGTGTCCAGAAAGGGGCAGTCCCAGACCTTCCACACAGACCAACACTGTAGCTACCTTGCTCCCATCACCTAGCCACCTAAGTGAAATGCACTGTCATGCAGACCAGGTAGCCAGGTACTTGTTTCTGTCAGGCACTTGCTACACAGGTATATAAGAGCTGTATATTCTGGTAGTATGGACAGTAGAAACTGGGGAAGATTCCCTCAAGATTTGTTCTTTGGAAAAGATAGGAGTGATATTGTCCTTCAGTGGAGGGTAAGATTCATTCCAATCACTTACTGCACAACTGAGTTCTTGTGTGACACTAAAGAAGCTCTTTGGGAAGAGGCTTAGGTTCTCCTTAGTTCTGATGATTTACACTGCCACCAGCATCACCACTGTGCGAAGACTCTCATCGTTGGAAAGCTCTTTCTAAAGAGACACCTTAACTCAGACCATATTGTTTTCTTAATTCCTACGTTCCAGTTTAGGCTGCTAAATTTTTTTTATTTTTGCCTAAACTATAATAAAAAAGAATGAAAAAAATTATAAAACAGTGCCTTTTTGTTTTCTCATAACAACTGTGTTCCAGATTAATTAAGTAGCTGGGGTATTCCAAGAACTATTAATTTGTTTCAATTATAACTGATGCAGCAAAATAATGCAGATTTTTTTTTGGAAGCTTACTAAGAATCATCATTTTGAGCACTAGATGGGAATATATAATGGATAGTACAGAAATTGCAGAACCCTTTTGGTATGACATATTTCCCAAAGCTGCTGCCAGGGATGGCAAAACACTGGTCAGATGTAATTTCCTCTGATACTTATTGCTGACATTTCTCTCCCCACCAACAGAGACAACTCAGTATTATGAACTTTTACTCTATTTTACAAGCATTATGCTGTTTCAGGAAGCAAACAGTTCCTTTATTCCTTATGCAGATTTGTAACTTACATACTCTTTCCCTTCTCACCTCATGCAGAGAAAGGGGCAACTGGGAGGAATCAATGCTACTTTTCTTCTAACAGCATCCAGTCTGTTTTGTTTAATGTGTATTGCCCTTTCGGCCTTTACCTGTCTCTCATACTCCGTGGAATGCCTTGCTGCTGCTGACTGCATTTGCAGCAGACAGCTGAGATTTTGCTGAAGTCAGCAATACTAATGCTGCATTAGAGAATCCTCTTCAGGGAAAACAGTGTTAGATTTAACCCGGGGAGGGGGCAAGTGGGGGTGGTGCTACTGCAGTGAAAAGCTCTATGATCAGAGGCACTCTGTGTTTTCCTAACAAACAATGTGTCAAGCTTTGCTTTCATGAATAGTAAATACAGTAGTAATGCTTCTTATTTCAGTGGCAGTTCTCAGCAAAATGCTGTAGGAACACTAGGATGAAATTCCCCTTGTGTGGCAAGCTTGCAGTGACTTTCACTGATCAATTTGTGTATCCTTGGGGATAGGCAGAAGGACCAGGGCCAGACTTGTGTAAAACATGTCAGCACTGATAACACTTTTCTTGATCCATAACTGTATGAATCCTGTGGTCCCCAGATAGCAATTCTTATTATTCCTCAGTCTAGAACAACTGCCACAGGATACCAGTGTTCTGCCCCATACATAATCATAGCCTGCAGGCAGGTTTTTTTCTCCCATTTCTTGATCACAGCTGTAATGTCACCTGTTAATTAGCCCACATCATGCAAAGATGCTGCAAAACACAAAGGCAAACATGACCATTATCTACTGGGATTTTTGTTCTAAAAGGAAGACTTTCTTCAGATTTTTGAATGCCCAGTTATAAAAATTTAACATTCATTGTGCTGGTTAAATGGATGGTCTCTGTAAAACTTGTTAAAAACCACAACAGAAAGATGAATGGGGGGTGAGGGGAGTGGAATAACAAGTAAATCAGTGGAAATTATTTGCAATATCCTCAAAATGCAAAATTTTGATGGTTTAGATTTTTTTGGTAACACATGGACAGAAAATTCAGTGTTTCATTACTTTCACCTGCTTCCTGTTACACCATCCAATTCCCTTCATTCGTAGATCTGTGTGCATTTTCTGTCTGCAACATGTTCTTGAGAAGTTCATAGAGGTGATAACCTAATATACTGATTGCCTCCACTATTTCTCTAATATACCTCTTATACTTGCTATGACTTCCAGGCACAGCCCTGCTATCCTAACTCCAGCAGCCCTTATCTGAAAGAACCTGGGGAGTCTGTGGGAAAGATTTAGATTGGAAGCAAATGCTAGATACTTACATCCCTCAGGAACTTCTGTTTGGAGATGAACAAGAGCCTTGGAGTTAAAGATTAATATATTATCCAGTGGTGGGCTGCTTATTTTCCTGCCCTTCTGTATTGTTCAGTCAGTAAGCATTTTAATGTTAAATTCAGTGTGTGGCTATTTCTGAAGAGGGACTTGGTGAGGAAAGAATTCAGTTAAAATGAAATAAATTACTTTAAACTAATTATGGCCAGTGAAGCCTCTTCATCTCCCAGTCCTTTATGATCCAATTTAAAGAAGGTGGATCCACCTAGTCTTAGTGGTAAGTTCAGGGAAGCTGTAGTGGACTTTGTTAACACCTCACAGGCATTTCTGAGCTTTGGTGCATGAGAACGCTGTGCTGCAACTACATACAATACAAAAAAATTTTATTTCTATATTAGTTCAGGAAGGAATGCTGGCTTATTAAGTAGTGCTACAGGACGTTTGTAGAATTGACAACAACCCAATGTAGGATCTTGTAAAAGCTGTAGGGAAGACTATTTGCTCCTGAATTTTCTCACTGAAACTGGGCTACATGATGAGATTACTTCATAATTCTAACTAAATTTCTAGTTTAATATAAACATAAGAAAGGCTTCATGGGAAATTTTGGATGTTTGACTATGAACATATCTGAAGAATGCGTAATTTCCTTTCTTTAAAGAAACTTCCTGTTGTATTATGAGGATTTTGGGAAAAATATTGGTACATACCTTTAGACATCTATCAACAAACCTTTTTACTTGATCTGAAACGATTCTGTTTCCTACCTTCAATGGCACCACTAAAATGGAAGATGAAATTTCCAATTTAATTTTTGATCAACTCATGTTTCAAACTTAAAGTCTGTTGTTGAGTTTATGAATGTGTAAGTGCACATGGCCTCTACGTAATTCTGTGTTGAAGCCTGTGATACCAGCATTTTTTTTAGATGTGTCTATTATTCTCTCATTAAAATGTACATACATTGCTGTGTGTCTGTGTAACACAGGTATGTGGAAGAAAATGAAGTACTAAATAAGACACTATTAAACCTGACTGACATTTTTTCACAATAGAAATTGTGACAGCAGTAACACAGAGAAGGGCATGTTTATTTTAAAAAATTTTATTTGGCTTAAACCATTTAAGAAACTCTCCTCCAAAACCAAGTTTCTTTGTATCTCCTGTGTTCTTAACATATTGAGTAAGATAGTTGCTGGGATATAGGTCACTGTGGCAAAGCCACATTTTAATGTTTTCATAGTCAAAAATCAGTTGAACACAGGCTGTCACTGAGGTAAAAAAGTTGTTAAGTACCCCAGCCTCTTCTCATCTGTTGTTACCAGTTTACCAATGTTATTTATCAGGGGCTATTGTTATCAGGGGGCTGTTTGATTTTCCTTTTCTGGTTAACATACCATTAGAAGCTCTTCTTGTTATTACTGGTGTCCCTTGTGAGGTTCAGTTTCAGCTTTGCCGTAGCCTTTCTTACCCCATCCCTTGATCTCTATACTCTTCCCAGGTTACATGTCCTTGTCTCCACAGTCTGTGCATTTGTCTCTTTACTTTAGTTTGACCAGCAGTTCCCTACTCAGCCTCAGCCATACTCTTGCCTTCCTTGTCCAATTTCTTGCTCTCGGGGACTGCCAGGCTGCCTTCCTAGAGGAATATCCCATTATTCCTTTCAGAAATTTCCCTGGTGTTTCCCTGTGGCTTCTGTTAGGACTCCCTGGCTCATCTCCCTAAGACTGCAGGTATGGTCCAGGGTGGCTAGCACAGTTCAGTCACCGTAAAGAGCCCTCTCTAGCACCCTGTCCCTCTAGCTGTCTATTTTCACGTCTTCTCACATTTGCCAGGGACAAGCCTCATATTGCCCCTCTACCTCCTCACATCTAGCACAAAACCCTACCAGTAAGCCCCACTAGTTCCTAAGCAAAGACTCTCTTCCACTGCTGAGGAAGGTGAACCAGTCTGATGCCAGCATGTCTGGGGCTGTGTAGAACTATTCCATTGTCAAAACCCCCAAAATTTTGATGATGACACCAGCTGTGGAGCCATAGACTCAGTTTGTCCATTTCTTCCCATAATGCTGCCTTCAACTGTAACTTGAGAGGAGAACATCACCCACACCTCAGACTCCCTTATTAAACATCCCAAGGCCCTGAAGTCCTTTCTTGGACTACATGCTGCCATCTCCTTGGCCCCGTCGGTGGCAGCTCAGGCTGGGCAGTGGTCTGAGGGCCATGCCAGGCTGGGCAGTGTCCTGGTGACGTCCATGACCCAGGCCCAGGAGGCAGCACAGCCTGCTATGGGCTGGGCCTGCTCAGCACACTGGGCCCTCTGCTCTCCATAGCAGGGAATTGCTTACAACTTTAACCAGTTGAGCTTTGCCCCATCATCTTGATGGCAAGTGAGATTTTGCTTCCTTAATTCTCCTCAATATTAGCAGAAATCTGAGGTATTTAAGGTCTTCGAACATCAGTGGGAACCCTGGCAGTCATGTTCGCCGGTACAAGCTCAGGTAATGCAGTGATCTCAAATGTGACCAACTGTACAGATCTTAACATTGCAGTTTCACTTGGAACAATAATATCTTCAGTTGTTTAATTTTGAAGGTTATCCAAACAATCAGGAATTTACCTTTCTTTGCTCTCTGGCATCCTTTTACTGGGATAAGGCCTGTTTTGAAACACCAGAGTGTTCCTTTGAGGGTTCCTGTACCTATGAGATTAGCTGTCAGCTAATATAGTGCATGAATGTGAATGGATATCTATCATTGCTTTTACTGAGACTGATTAAGTCTTCTTTGATATGATTTAACACACATATGGATGAGGCTCTGTTTGGTGAAAAGCCTGTTCTGACAATGGCTTTTTTTGAAAAAACATGAACAAATGAAGTAGGGATTGTTCTGCATTTATTACATTTTGCTCTATGTTTGTCCTAAACTATGGTCTAAACTGTCTATACAAATGCAAGAATTTATGTAGTCCTTAATTTCTTTAAGCTGTATATCTCTGTATATTGTTGAATCACCAATGTAGTTTGTCCTTTGATTTTAGTAAAACTACTTGTTAAACTTTTAGAATTTTAGTTAGTTCTTACTTTCAGAAATGGACTCTCCCAGGGCACTTGTAGAAAAGTAAGCATTACTTTCTCTTTTTGCAGTTGATGAAACCATGGTTTAAAGGCAAATGGCAGCGCTTTTGTGAGAGTACAGGTTCAGAGACACTGTTCCAATTAGAAATCAGGACTTCTTACCATGTGCTTGCTTCTTACCCACTGTCTTGTAAAGAGTGGGATAGCTCCGAGATGGAGTATCTACGCTGTTCTTCCAATACCTAACTCCTGCTTAAAATCTCTGCAGTATTGACTGCAGTTGTGCCTTGTTCATCAGTTTTGTAAGAAGAACATTTCTGTTACACATCAGTTGCTTAACTAGCTGCTTTAGTACAGTCTTCCTGTGAATTTATTTATATAAGATAAAATACTTTAGGATCAACAGTTATACATTCACTTAGGATAGCTATTACTAATAGCAGAAAATTAAAAGCTAAGACAGTTCTTTTTCTCTTCTTTTTAGAGATAAGCAAGCTGAGGATAGTACTCCACTAAGCTATTTGACAAAATATTTATAAGAACATTTTATGTTCTCTACTGAACTTGTTCTTAAATCAGTACAACACATTTTGCTTAGAAGACAGAATAAAACAGGCCATGATTTTACTGTAAGGCTGTTACTAACACTTTGCCAGAAACACTATTTGAATAAGAAAAAAACATTTTCACTAGCAGAGAGGAAAAGAAAACTCACAAATGCTGTTTTAATGATACCAGCTCTTGACTTCCATCTTCTTGACTTATTTGTGTCATATCAAAGGCAGGCATTGCTTTCCACTGAGAGGCTCACCCAGTCTACACTGGACTATGCCAGTTGTGGTAAGGTGGATACCTGTCTCAAAAAATTGTAGTGTTCTGTCACATGAATTCTGCTGTCTTCTTGCCATGTAAGCCTTGGATCCTGATGCTGGATAATCTGAAGTGTGAAAAATTAGCCCTCAGGCTCACAGATTTGGTGTTGGTTTACAATATACACAGTAGTTATGGGCTCTAACTAATTCAAATGATATGAATTCTATGGAACCTGTGGAAACTACGTTACACAGAGTTCTATCAGCTGAGCCACTTCTGTGAGTACTGAAATTTAGTTCAGCAAGGATGTTTGGACTCAGGTTTAAGATACTTGCCTATAGAGAAAGGGAAGTTCCAATGGTTTCATACAACCTCAATATTTTATGTTTCTTTGGCACGGTTTTCTGGTGTTTCCTGCTGAAAGTCACAGTATTTATTACAATAGTACTTTCAGGAGACTTAGAGAATATATATACAGATATCTTACTAAAAATGTAACTTCTTTCTAATACTGTCACTCTTCTTCCTATTGTCACATTTAGTTTTTTAAAGTCACATGAAATATATCTGGAGGTAAGAGAAAATATCCTTTTAAGTTTGATGTCACCCCATCTTGGTTAATCAGTGTTGGGAACCATAAAGATCTTTTGATGGTCAAACTGAGCAGCTGTGCCACAGGGTGTTGCAAAACAAATAAAAAAGGAATCAACCACAAAGGCTTTTGCTCTGATCTTTGATCCTTTCTAATATATGTGGTATCTGAAACCTCTAAATCATATATGAAACGAAATATTAACTGTAAGTGTAAAGCAACTATAGATTTCTGTAGTTTACTGTTTATCAAGTAAGCTGGAAGCTCTATCCTCCATGCAGTGCTTCAGAGTTGTATTGCTTGTAGGAAAACATGACTGTAGTAAACACCTGAGTTCTGAAATTATTTAGTATCATAAAATGGTTTCTGTTGGGAAAGAGTTTTGGCCCACTTCAGACTCAAGTTATAATCATGTTGTAAGTTTAGAACATACAACAAGAATGGGGTTACAATGCCACTCTGATGGGATGTTGTAAATCTTTCTGCTTTAATTTCTAAGTGAAAAAGCAAGAACACATTGTGAATAAGTTCAGAGAATGCACATAAAGTAGCTGTATTTTAACTGTAATCTGATTTAGGTCTGATATGCCGAAAAATGAATCTGTTTTCAAAGAACTTACAGGACAGTGGCAGCTGCATCATGGTAAGATTACACAGGGATTTGGTTTAAAATGAATCCAGCATCTTCAAATCCTACATGTGGTACCATTATATCAGTGGATGCTGAGGAACCTGGCCTCATCTTGCCGTTGTTAACACTAGCAACAGAGAGTGGGGAAGTGTGATGATGAGACATCTGAATTATTTGGAGCTGACCCAGCTTTGATTTACATGCATTGGTAGCTTGACACAGTGTTTGGGCTATTAAGTCCAACTGGAGGTCAGGACTTGTTAGCTCTGATGTATTGTAAAGGTCATCTGGGCTATAGAGTGTCTCAGTCAAGGTTAGAGGTCCACAGTTGCACTCGGCATGTAACTTTGACCTCAGACATCTCGTATACTCTGGCTGACACATTATTTATGCTGAACTTTGTGAAGTTTCCAGGCTTTAAGGACATTTTCAGGAGTGATGGTTTTGTGAATCCAGGTAAATAGAGGGGCCAGTTTATGTTAGTGAGCCAAATAGTACTGTGGTTTGCAAAGCATTTTCTGTTTCTGTCAAGACCAGGTCAGGTAGGGATCAATGTTCATTAACAGTTCAATTTCTTAGCACTATCAATACTATTAGTATTATGATTTAAGGATGTAAAAGGACCACTGCCAGGGTCCTTCACCAAACACCACCATGTGTAATTTATATCCTAGCTGGTCAGAATTTTCATGTTCATTTTGCATAAATGGTTTTCTGCATATTTCTGAACTTTTTGCACATGTAACTGGCCTGTCCAGTTCTAGAGGTAATAGGTGAAATTCTACAGAGACAAAGGAAACCCTTGAGGTGTCCATTGAGTATGGATGGACAAAGCAGACATGGAACCTTCCAGATGAGAAGAACCATATCTATGTGAAGAACATGATTTATGTAAAAGTCTTGAAAATGTTTTTTTGGAAAGTTTTTATGAAAATCAAGGTCATACCCTAAGAGATTTGATTTTGAATAAGGTTTTTTCCTTTGTGTTTCAGTGACTGTTCCCTCAGCAGTGCCAGCTTGTGAGCCTGAGCCCAAAACTAAAGGGCATTACCCATCTCCACAATTCTCCGCTTCCTCCCGAGCCACTGTTGTTGCTGCCATGGAAGCTCCTCGTCAAGGCCGGCAGAAAGTCATGGATTGGAGAGCAGTGGTGGCCATCTTTATCGTGGTGGTAGTTTACCTGGTGGCAGGAGGACTCGTCTTCCGTGCCCTGGAGCAGCCCTTTGAAAGCAGGCAGAAGCACACAATTGCATCAGAGAAGGCTGACTTTCTTCGGGAGCATGTTTGTGTAACTGAGCTAGAGCTGGAGACACTGATTCAGGTAGGCCGTGTGAAGAAGATGCTACTTGTTGGAAGTTTGGAGAAACAGTTCAGTGGTTTATTGACCAGCTGAGTTGGTGGGGAACAAAATTGTTCACAGAGGCCTTGGAATGACAGTGTGAAGAGCAGGCTCTTTCCCAGCCATTTTAAGGTCTGAGAAGCAGAAACTATGCCTCCAAAATATGGTAAATTGAGAAGCAGAAACTATGTCTCCAAAATACTGTAAATATAGAACCATAGAATCATAGAATAAGCTTGAATTGGAAGGGACCCATCAGGATTATTGATTCCAACTCCTGACCCAATGCAGGACACCCAAGAGTCACACCATGTGCCTGAGAGCATTATCCAAATGCTTCTTGGACTCTGTCAGGCTTCAAGCTGTGACCACTTCTCTGGGGATCCTGTTCCTTGAGTCCTGTCACTGGTCATGAGAATGAAGAGATTGGTACTTGTATTCACTAGAATACTGAAAGATGTGTGCAAAGAAAAGTAGAATCTAATATCTGGAAAAAAAATTGAGAGAGGTGACAGATTTGCAAGACATATGCCCTCATCTCTACAAATTTTCAAGTGGACTTAATTCTTTCTTCAAAATTAAACACAGCAACCAGGAGGACACATAGAACATGATAGGTGGGATTTTTGAAATAAATATTCAGATAAGAATTCTGAACTTGCAGGTTTACTGTTGTTATTTCTAAATAAATTAAGGAGGATGATACAAATCAAAATAGAAAGTAATTGTCATTTAAAAGCTTTGGAATTTTTTGTCTGATGTAATATGAAAAGCTTTAGAATCAATTTTCAAGGAAATGATTCTCAAGTATGCAGGGATAAGTGTAAAATGTAATAACATGCAAGAAAGGTCTATTAAGGATATATTTAGCTCTCATTGATTAAAACTCTAGACAAGGAAAGTATTACGGATTTTGCAAGACTTCAGGAGAGTATCTTCTGGAATTCCATTCCAAGAGCACAGTGTTTCCGTTGGGGGTGTTGCACTAGAGCTCTGTTGTTCATTTCAGGCTGTTTGAAAGAATACAGAGCTATCCCCTGAAATCTTGTGTCCATCTAGTGAGCAGTGTTAAAAAACCATTTCTGTAGGTGAGTCAAATTTATGAGCTTGTTTCCTTTAATAAGATGTCCCAGTATCTCATTGATGTGATAGAAAAGACTTTCTCCTACTTTTCAGCCTAAACTTCTTTGCAAATAGATGTGGTCTCTCCCTCTTGTGCTCTGTCTTCACAGAAGACAGTTCAGTTTGAGTCAAAAACTGTGCCACTGTACCTGTACCTTTGGGCAGCCTGGTGCTATAACTAAAAAAATAAATCTACTTTAGCGGAAGTAGTATTACTTGGCTCAGGGATGGCTCGATCACATCTGTGATCTGTCTGCAAAAGACAGGTGAACATATTAGGCTAGCAGGATCCAGGGATATTGGTTCAGACGTGTTTATCTTGGCAGTGTTGCAGATATCTGTATTTCCCTCTACTCCTTAGAAATAATGATTAAAGGATGCTTTGAAAACACTAAAAGCAAGAAGCTTTTATTTCCTTGGTGGGATTGTCACCAGTAAAAGATATGCAAAATACATTTTTTCCAACCAGAAAGCAGAACTCATATAAGGTACAAGCAAAGCACCTCAACAGATTGTGGAGTTCTGCATACCAACTGCAGTAGTAACAGCCCTTATTCTCTAGCCTAAGGTATGTACCAACACCAATTCTTTATTTTACATAATATTTTTCTTCTACCTCAGAAGTGGTGATACTAAAATAATAAACATACATTAGAAGACAGATATTCTGGACAAATCTTATCATCTTCTGAGATTTCAGTATGTCCTCAGGCATTACAGTGGGTAACTGGAAGTCATTGTGCAAAAGTAAATTAAAATAGGTTTAGCAGCTTAGGATGGGAATGTCTTAAGGCCAAGTGATGTGAAATATTGAAATAGATTTGTCAGTAAAGAACAAACTTCTTTGGATTCTTCTGTATGTCTGGGGGTGAAACTGGCTCCAGGAATGTAGTTGGGTATGCTTATACAGAAAACTGGTTGTAACTGACTTGCACAGAAGAGCAGTGAATGAACTTCCTTGAAGATAATGTCAGGGAGTTAACGCTGGGCTTCCACAACTTCATGACGATCTCAGAAGTGACATCCCCCTGGCTGGCCCAACACATCTTTCATTGCACCAAATGCTGCAACTGGCTTTACAGCTGTGATTTCAGACTGTTGTGGCAACTTCCATGGGTCCTAGCTGCTGTGCTGTGTGCAATCACTAAGGGAACTATTCATAATTAATGTCATTTGACTACCTGAAAGCCTTTAGATGAACACAGATACTCTGCAGAATGACTGTGTTGATTCACCTCTGTGCTTTGGAGAATATGGAAAAATACAAGAAGAGAAACCTTAGAACTAACATATATTGTTTTACTGTGGGGAGGGCTCTGGAACAATCTTTTAAGAAGACCAAAGGAGTATCATGGTCCCTACAATGGTGAATGTATAACAATGGAGAAATGTATACCTTTTCCTAAGTTTCAATCTTTCAAAGGATTCTGCTTTGAAAAACCTGTAAGGAAGATGTACAGCATTGTATGAGGAAGCTGTTAAAATTTAGTGGGGATGAAGTATCCTTTCCAACTTTATCTTGAAAAACCCATTGCAAATATTAGCACTGGTAGCACAAATGTGAATTGCTGAGTCCAGACTTGGAAGTTCATTCATAGACTTCAGAAGAAATATGGTGAGGAAAGCATTGCAAATTCTTAGGGAGATTCAAAGTATTTAAATTTATTTGACTGTTGGATTTTGGTTCACGTCTATTTAATACTAACACAGTGACAGGTAATTTTTTCATAACAATGTCAAATGTTTCACAGTGCAGTCCAAATTTTCTAAAGCCACCTGAAATGGAAGTTCTTAACTGCAAATTTTTAAAGCCCATTTCTGCATTTGAAGATATTTGTTGCAGTGAAGCCAGTACACTGTGTAAGGCTGTAGGTGATCTATAGCTTGGCAAAATAGTGAATACCAGATTAAGAAAATGACATCGTTGTGTGTTCTATCTCAATACTTTTGATTTTTAGAGTTAGAGAAAAACGAAACCTAGAACATGCTAAAATACAATGAAACTTCAGGCTCTTCAAGTACATTTAGCAGCATTGTACCTATTAGATCAAATAGTGGAAGATAGCAGGACTTAGGTGACTGGACATAGAGTTGAAAAGAAAAATAACATTGGTAGATACATCTACTAACATACTACAAACCTTTTCTTTTAATGTGTTTTTATGTGTTATAAAATAATCTTATTAGTAGCTGGGTTCAAAACCAAGTCATTCTGCTTTTGTAATAACACACACAGAGAGTGTAAATGGGGAGGTTATGCTTCTCAGAAAGATCATATTTTATCTGTCATTAGGAGAGATAGGAAGACCATCTTTGTATTTTGGCAAAGTAATTCCTATGGACCTGATAAGGGCATTCATAATCTGTTTCTATATATCCTGTGTATATGAGTAAAAACTTCCATAATGAGCCCTGCTTTCATAATGAACCCTGCAAAATTATGCAAAATAGAGTGGCTTGCTACTTATGTTATTGTTAGGCTGCTTTCTTCTTCCTTGTCCATCAGGGTTTAATTTAGGAGTGTGAGTGATTACAGTATATATGTATATGAAAAATCACCCACCTGGTAACTAAGTCATATTATTAATGACTTAGCAACCCACTAATGACTACAGCAACCCATTAGAGCTGGACTGCAAGCTGCAAAGGAAGCAGAGCTGGAACTAAGCTAGTCAGGCTTTACTATCTAATTATGTTAAAAGGAATTCATATTTTGGCTAGGCACTTTGGATTAGTGTTCCGAACCAGTTTTGCCCTGAAGGTAAGTAAAAAAGGGAACATCCTGCAGAGGTGTTTAATTTTGCTGCTGCTTTCTTGGTTCATTAGTGTCATAAGTCAGCTTTTCTTTCCAGGCTGTTTCAATGTCAAAGAAAAAGAATTTTCATGTGCTAGAAGAAAACTCTAGATAGAGCAGGCAAAAAATAGTACTTTGAATTAACTATGGAGAAGACTTGCATGTTGCTGAAGACAAGAAAATACTGTTTGAACTGTGAAGAAAAGCAGTGGTAAGTATCTGATTATTGAACCTTCTACCTTCTGCCTCTGGAACTTATCTTGTCCCAACTTCCCTTCTGCACCTATCTTTGTTTTACTCTATTCCTCCTACCAGGATAGGAAAAAAGGATTCAGATGTGTTGGGTCCTGTCCTACAAACCTTGGTGTGGGCACCCTGGTTTGTAATGTCAATCCAGAGCTACTCCAGCTGTGTAGGAGACAGACTGAGCCTAAGATGCTTCACGAGTCTGCAGCTGTCCTGTAGCTATGCTGCTTCCAGAACTTAACTGATGACTTGGCAGGGAGCTAAACCTTTTGGACTTAGTTCTCTGTGCATATCCCGTGTTGAATGCTGTAGGTCTACCCTCAGACGCAGTGCATGCGTGACTATCAAATCACTCTAAGTGTAGGTAGATCACTTTCTGGCTGATTGGTTCCTAAAGTCCTTTGTGGGATAGGCAGAAATATTTAAGGAATGGGCTTTGAAAACTTGTAACTTTGAATAAACATGAAAAAAAGTTGCTGGCCTTGGTCCTTAGAAAATGCCATTGTGGAAAAGTGAATAAATGTGAATTTATAATGAGGGCCCCTAATCACTGTATAATGGGTAGAGAGAATAAGTAGAGAGTTAGGGAGTATAGAAAAAATTATTAAAGAATTAGTTATTAAAAGCTGCTTGCTAATGAGAAGCATCCTAATAATCCTAATAGAGAAATATCAGAGCATGAAAGGCAATTGAAGCAACTCTTTGTATGCTTGATAGATTAGAAAAAGAATTGCAGAGGGACATAATAATTATTGGATTAGAGTGATCTGTGGAGAGGAATTAATAGAGTTAGGAAAAAAAGGACAAAAATTTTCTTTTCCTATCAAATTCCTATCCTTGATAACATAGTCTACATCTTTGACTGTCTCATCACTTGAGAGGAATATTACACTTGTCCTTGAAAAAGATTTGTCTTCCTCATACTTGGGATCTGACTGGAGAAATTACAGGAACATAAACAAATGAATCAGATAAAATCCTTTTTTCATGGAGAAACCAGAAACAGTCTGTTTCTCTCTCCTCATCAGCTGCACTGGCTTTCAGCTATCTTTTTGCTTAAGCAAGTGGAATTGATGAAGTATACTTCAGGCTGAGATGCAGTTTGGTTTCGCTCTTTTTGGGAATACAGGATTCAATTGTCCCCATATCACCACAAATGCTGGGCTTCTGCTCTGGGATTAGTCTTCAGTCCTATGCAGACCATGTCACCAGGCCACATCTTTTTTGTTACAGAAGGACTATACTATGCTGATATCAAAGGGGCTGAGAGTAAAATACGTATCTATCCAATGACAGGGAACAAAATATAAAGTTATGATCAGAGATGTGTGTTTTTTTAAAAAAATAATATCAAGTACTTTTATTTACTTCAGTAGTTTTGTCATTCTCTTCATTCCTACCTGCCTGTTGGCTTTAGCATCCATTCATCACTTGAACATCAGAGAGATAATATCAGCCTTTTGAGGTATTTCAAACTTTTGCCTTCCCTGAAATGGGTGGCATTTCAAAAGAAAAAATTACCATAGGTTGGTAGTTTTTCAGTAAAGAAGATTGCACTTTCAATTAATAAACTATACTGAAAAATACTGTGTACATGTAGCTCCTCTGGAGAAGGAAAAAGAGATCAGGAAAGGAGCAAGTGTGTGAAACAGCTTTGGGTACTTTCATGACCTGTTACTTTCAACAATACTTCAACTATAAAAGTAGCAGAAACTACTAATTTAAAATCTCTTAAATATGTGAAGTTTGTTAATATAGTGTTTAGCACTCTGGAAATCAGGTTTTTTCCTACTCTGAGATAACCTGAAGATGCGGCTCTCCAGGTCATTGCTGCAAAGCCTATCTGAAGTTTCAGATGGGAAACTTGTACAAATTTGTGGTCTGTGAATTGGGAGAGTCTTGCCAGTAATAGTATTGTTGTTTGAATTTTGTGTCAGTTTTCATCTAGCAGGATAGTTCTGTGTAAGTGGACTTGTGGTGGTAGTAGTAAGGCATCCTTTTCTCATGTGTGAGCTGAAAATTGGTTGTTTAAGTGCTGTTAGCTGCAGACTGCTGGCTGCCTTTGTTTGGTGCTCTCCTTTTGTCCTCCATTGCTGTATGCAAAATACTATGTATTAAAAAACAGTATTAGAATAGTTGGATATTTATAAATGAATGATGTCAGTGAAGCTTTAAAGAAAAAATGAATTTGTTCTGGATGAGAAGAGAGCCTGAGAATCTCAAATCTATCTAAGGCAACAGGATACTCCTTCTCTTCAGGGGTTAGTGCTTGGCCCGGAAAGACTTGCTAAACTGTGTAAACTCAAGTGTGATTTAAGTGTAATTAGCTTGCTGACATTCACACACTCAAGGGGAGGGCAGACAGCATTCCTTGGCAGAAGTAACCAGGGTAGCTGACAGTGTGTCATGGCCTATTTAAACAGGCAACCTGTCTGTTATGGTGATTTATGCTGTTCTGCATAAACCAACAAATGATCTCTGCTTTCACACCACCCGCAATATGCCAGCAACTGGTACAGAAGCCCTTCCAAAGGGTTTGGTCCAAAACACATCCGTTCTCTATATTCC
The DNA here is from genome assembly GCA_013397375.1 of Toxostoma redivivum. Lineage (NCBI taxonomy): Eukaryota > Metazoa > Chordata > Aves > Passeriformes > Mimidae > Toxostoma > Toxostoma redivivum. The sequence continues at coordinate 305,411 of VXBI01013279.1, read as the reverse complement.
TATTTTTTGAGGTATGGACATGTGCTGAGGAGCCCTGGCTTTCTGCCCACATGAAATGAAACCAATCCAGGCTGGAGCTTGCTCATGCTATAGTTTCACAATCTTATAGCCTGGCATGTAGTAGCTCTACTTTTTAAAATGGCTGTCCTGTACTGATCTCTTTAGATGTAGCTGTCTCTGTTCTTGCCCATACGCCTCTCCTCCCACTCCTTTCCCTTTTTGTGAGGCAATGTGATGAATAACTAAAAGCTGGGAAGCAGATTAGCTGAAACTTGCCCAGGCTAAAAAAGCTGAAGAGAAACATTTATGACCATGAAGTCAGTTGGAAATATAGGCAAAAAAATGACTGAGAAAAATGGAAGTGGAAGAAAAGAAAAAATGTGGTGATTAAGCCATTGGTGGAAAGAGGTTAATGAAGAGAAGAGTGTATCATGAAGGCTAGGGAGAGAAGTGGTATTAAGTGGATGTGTTTAAAAGTCAGTGCTAAACCCACAAGAGAATGTGAGGTTATAGAGAAGATCAAGAGAGAACTCATTGATATGATCAGGTAAGAAGTGAGGCAATGGTAAAATAGAATAGCTAACCTTGCTTTGCACGTGGACTGTATAAGAAAAGGTGAAATAGAAAACCACCATGACAATTCATAGATCACAAATCAGAGGGAAAAGAGATCTAGTTAAAGGAATAAGAAAATTCAAACCTGTGTTGATAGGTGGGAATTCCATATTGAACAAAGCCAAAGAAAGAGAGGATACAAGAGCTAGCACTTTGCTTCACTTGTTGAGCTCAGCAATTAGTTCACTGAAGCTACCCAGGCTAAAGATTGGTGGCAATATTTAGGAGGAGGAGCAAATAACAGAAAGAGAAGGAGAAGATCTGGCAGTATTGCGAGCAGCTGATTACAGCAACATGAAGTGAGGCTGGAGCAGAATGGGAGAAAAGCAATGAACTGGAAATGTTAGGAGGCGGAAATAGAGAAACTTGGTTCCTCTGCAGTGGTTTTATGGAAATTAGACTCAGTTGGGAACATTTGGAAGGGAGAAAGGCAGTCATTTCAGCTGCTGTTCTAGAGTGAGGTCTGAATTTCTCTATGATGAATAGCTTGCATGAGATCTAAAAGCAACTTGAAAATACGTGCTGAAGGGCATCTCAAAAGTAAACTTAAAGCAATTCAGGTGAATACACCAGATGCTGATGAGAGATTTATTTCTGTGCTTTGTAGGCTGATGTATTTAGCTCTGTCTTACTTTGGACTGTGAGGCTGCAATGAAAAGTGAATGTGTATGTTCCCATGATACAATATGATGCATTTTTAGAAATTCTGAACAAACATTCAGGAGGCTGATATATCTATCTGCCTGGTTGGATTCTGTACTATGTGGGACATAGGACAGTAACCAGGAAGCAGTATAGGTACCTCAGCTTCTATCCAGGATATATTTCATTCAAGCACTGTCTGGCAGTCTTCATATCATGCTGTATTTGTGGACAGGAGATCATGTGTAGTGTGGCAACTGGGAAGTTTGCGCTGATCACAAAGTTTTTATACTATGTTTCCATAGGTAACTTATTCATTTCAAACAGGGTATATATATGCCATTTTTTTTTCTTTAGTTAGCATAAAATATAAATTACTTAATTAATTACTGATTGTCTGGGAATTTAAATCCTTAGATGACTAGTTTCAGTTGATTTCACAAACATTATTTATATTTACCACCTTTCTAGCTGCTTCTAACATGAACTGTTCCCATTGAAGAATTTTTCCTTTGGCAGTAGTTACTACAAGAATGATATTTATGGATGAATTTGTGGTGTTGGCCCTCTACTTCTCAATTGCTTTGTATCTTTTGTCATTAGTTTATGCATTGTATCTTTTTTCCACGTTAATGGATATTCAATTCAGTCATATATTCAACTTACGTGTACAGAGAAGGCTACTATACTTTGAACGCACATAAAAAACCTAAATTTGAGCTGTTTTCATGCTCCTAGAAATTCCCATTTGGAGCCTATACAAACTTTCATAGGATACAGTAACATATTAATATTGCTGATTCTTTGCATTTTCTTTGCAGCATGCTGTTGATGCTGATAACGCAGGAGTCAGTCCCATCGGAAATTCCTCTAACAACAGCAGTCATTGGGATCTTGGAGGTGCCTTTTTCTTTGCTGGAACAGTCATCACAACTATAGGTATGTTTATTGTTTATTTTTTAAAATACATAGTCAGACTGAGACATAGATAATGAAATAAATTTGAGGAAGGTAGACAACAAAGAAAAAACGTAGCTGAAGTGTATTTCTCTGTTAGCAGAAGACATGACTCCAGCATGTGTCAAGGGTCTTTGGGTAAATGTCAGAAGATGTTTAGATAATTAGGGTAGAATAGCAATGCTGAGCTGAAAACTGATGACACTCAGGCAGGCTTTATAATCCTGTTCTTGATGTAGATGCAGATGGTCTCAATTTTTACTAAAAAGATCATGAAGCTGTACCAAATGAAATATATGGTTGTTGGAGATTTGGATTTTAATATTGTAGATGAATTTGCCCAGAAGTGTGACTTTTTTCCTAAGTATATAAATTAATTTTAGCTTATGCTGTGAAGTTTGATAGAAGCAATTCTTCTCATACCCTACTCCTTGTAACTGGAAATGTATTCTTATGACTATTATATAATTTTTAAAATTCTTACTTGCTTTCATACTAACAATTGGAAGGAATTCCACAAATGATACATTGTGTAAAAAAACACACTTTTTTTTTTTCTAGAATTCATGGCCTTGATTATTGACACATTTTTCTGTATTAAATGATGAGTATACTGAACTGTTCCATTCACTTTACTTGAACCACTAATTTTAATAAGATCATTATTCAGGCCCTTATCATCTCTCTTCCCATACTTTGTGTCCAATGTATTTGATCTCTGAATGCTTGCCTTAGATATGCTAAGGTTTTTAATCTCTCCTCTTTGAGCCAGCTCCTTTCTTGAAGAATGTTCAACAAGCTTGGCTTTCAGAAGACGATCTGAAGGAAAAAAAAACCAAACCCAGTAACGTTGTTGGAAAGTTAATCTGCTGACAATTATACAGTAACTTTATAATTTTAAGATTGATTTCAGTGCTGTCATATAATCAGATCAAGAGATCAAATTATTTGGAAGCGATTGGCAAATTGTTGATTTTTATTTGCATTTTCTATGAGTATTATTCTGCTTTAAGTATTGTATAAAGTGCTTCTCCACATTACAGCTGTGATGCTGTACACTGTGTACACTGGTGACTATACAGACAAATAACTTGATAATCACATAACCCTTCAATAAAGTGTGAGAATCTGACTAAATTCTGTTGGTTTTTTATGCAGGTAATACAATAACAACAAAAAAAAATCCTGAGGCAGTTAAAAGGCTTGTTGTGGTGATCATCTCTAACAGTAGAATCTGTGCCTTTAGCTCTGCCTTTTCTTTGCTGTCAGAATGAGGGGGAAAGAGTGATTGTATAGAGTGTACAATCTGTGTTCCTCTATATTAAGCTGCATTACCATGTATTTTTGATGGTAGCATAAAACCAGCGGGTGGCAAGAAAGAAAACATTTGTGATTCATACGTAAGAAAACTCTCCCTTAATATTTGTTTACTCAATAGACCTAAGTGACAAGCTTTTAAATTACTCATTAAATAAATGCCGCTATGTAGGCATAGTTTATGTAGGCATATTCATTGACATCTGCTATTAAATAACTTATTGAAAAGATCTTATATTTTTGCCTACGTATGTTTTAAATTCTCCATGAATGAGATATTTTTTTTATAGGCTGCATAAAGTCTGTGTATTGTGTCAGGGCATGAAAATGGTCTTAGTTTATCCACCAGAGGCCTGTTAGGGCTCCTCTTAGGCAGAAACTCAACAGATTACCTGGTCAAACTCAGTCCTGGAGGCCCATGGAGCCCGGACCTTCTTGGAATTTTAGGAGAAATCTGGGATGATGGATGCAGCTGTGAAAAGGACAGTAGATTAGGGGACATGCATTATTGTGTGTCAGCATAGTTCTTTGAACATCCCATGACAGACAGATATATCCAGTGCCAGTGTCACCAATCCAACAGGAATAGGACCTGACATTTTCATAGATTTCCTCCTCTCTGGATGCTTTATTGATGCCTTAAGTTTTAGCTTTCATATTTTCCAGATTCTGTACTGCATTAATATATAACTCTGAACTTCACATAAAGTGTTAGCAAGTTCTCTTCACAGTTTAGTTAGACAAAACAATCCTTTTCCAGCCTGAGAACCAAGGACACCATTGCAGCTTCAGACCCAAAAAGTATAAACAACAGTGAATTGAGGAGAGCAGTCTGGGAAGATGGGACTTCATAACCTGAAGCTATAATTGGACAATTAACCCCAAAATGTAAATGGATCAAAACCTATAAAAGTGTGAAAATGTGTGACGTGTCGTCCATCTTGAGTGTAGCCTTGGCCAGGCTCTGATACTGCCCAAGGTGTATCCTTTGGAGACTTTTTAATAAATACCTACTTTATTCTTTAATACTGTTTAGCCTCTGCTCTAGATGCCTCTCAAGGCATCATTATTGCATCAGTGATTTGTGATTATGAGATAGTTTTTAATATTTAAGTAATTATGAATAATTAAAATCAAATTGTCTATGACATTTCAATTAAAATACCTGATCTTAAATAAAAAGGTGCAAATATTACTGTCACAATTCTTGGTTCTTTTTCTCCTTAACATTTTAACAGAAATACCATGTCTACTGGAGTCATAATGTTCTACTGAAAAAAGAGTTCAAGGGCAGATTTGCATAGTGTGGGTACAGTTTGGAGGCTGCAATGTAACTAGTCGGTATGATGAGGGGCTGAGGAAAGTATGAGCTAACCACTGAAAATGAGCCTTGTCAGGTGAATCACACTCCTGTCAGGAAACCATTGGCACAGGCCAAGAGGAGCAACAGCATGCAGGCACCAGGCCAGCATGGAGGGATTTTTGTGCTGTGACATCAGCTAGATCAATTAAACAAACAGCAAATTTAGATAGACTGAATCTACAGAAAACATGAGGTACTGAGGCTTCAAGAAAAACGGAATAACAGAGGATGGCTTGCCCAGAAAATGGCATCATGTCATTGAAAGTCTATAAATAGGAATTATAGGTGGAACAAAGGTATGCCTGCAGGAAGAGCAGTTTTTAAAACCTATTAGTTTGTTTTCTAAAAATCCGTGTATAAGTTCTGAGAGTCTGGCAATTGTTTTTCTCCTCAGGGTATGGGAAGATGGCCCCAAGCACTGTGGGTGGCAAGGTTTTCTGCATCTTGTATGCCCTATTTGGAATTCCACTGTTTGGCTTCTTGCTGGCTGGGATTGGAGACCAACTTGGAACCATCTTTGGGAAGAGCATTGCAAGGGTGGAAAAGGTTTTCAGAGTAAGTTCACTAACAGTTTTTTGCTTGTGTTGTATAGCCTGCTTTTAATTTTGTTGCTATTACCTGTGGCATTTTTTACATATTGGACACCATGAAACATTTACATGTTTAGTTGAGATGATAGTTAATGCCTGTAAGGATCTCTGTAGTCAGTGGAGAGAAACAGACTTCTCTAGATGATGATGCAGGGGTTATAGATCAGACTGAATTTCCTTATTGAGGGTATTGCTGGGGAATGTATCTCCTAAGTTAGTTTCCTAACTAGGAATTATTGTAAAACAGTCTTCAAAACACCATAAGTTGCTTTAGATATGTACATCTATTCACTGAAAATGGAGAGAAGGCAATGGCATGATGCACTAGCCAGAGCTGCACTCATTTTGCCACTATGGTCCTGTGCCCATAGTGGGTCACACCCCGGGAACAGGAGGCCTTAGATGTGGCTTGAGCTATGCTCCATGGCCTTTTGGCTGCCAGATTGTATTCAAAGGAGGCAAGGAGGAGGGGGAGTTCTTTTGCATAGAATAAAAAGGATTTATTACTTTGGGGAATCTGCAGGGCAAAAGACAAAAATGGCAAAGGTGCAACAACTTAAATATGGGGAAGTTCAACAGGAAGGTACAAATTCTTAGCAAATTGGAGGAATTCTTGGGAGTGATAAAGGGTAGGATTAACAATGGCACTGTCCAATGAGAGAGTTAGGGGGGAAAACTGGGTCATATGGACTAATGAGACACTGAGTTTTAGAGGATTTCCAAAGACAAATTCCAAGCAGGGGGCTGGCACGAAGCAGGATTGACAGGTAGTTTAGGATAGATTGACAAGGTGAGTGGGAGGGTATAATTTTGGACTAAACCATTAGCTGGGGCAATAACAAGACCATTAACAAGAAACACACTGCAACAGCTATCTGAAGAGCTGTGGAGTAAGTCCTGACTGTGTTACAGATACTGCCTAAAAGACTTGGAAAGCAGGATTGCTGCTGTGCATGTGAGCCTGGGAAGAGAGACAGTTGACTAATATGACTTCACTGCAGGATAATAGATGTGTTGGAGTAGATCTGCAACTCTACTACAAAAACTGCTGTAATGTCACTGGCTCAAATCACCATCATTCTCTGCCCTGCCTACCTTGAAGACATCCTACCCTAAATTTTTGTGCAGACTTCCTCATGTAGTTTCCCTTGCCAGTACCCTCTGTTTTTGAATCTGAATTGCTGTAAGCAGTTCTTTTGCAAGCAGGGCCACAGATCTGGCAAACTTGCTGATTTGCTAATGGTTCACTTCAGAGATTCTCTCTTTGAGGCAGAACTTCTAGAGGTGACCTGTGTGATACTTCCCTTGGAAGTGGCATAACTGGAGGTAAGTCTTTCCAGGGATGGAGTGGATGAGAAGCTGCCCAAGCTGGTTAGTTTATTAGACATCTATTCCTAAAACATTCCCACAGGTGAGGGCAAGTTAGTTATAACTGTTTTTGAAAGGAAGTAATTGAGAGGAGTATTAGAATGAAGAATGAGCACTTTCCATTTTGATTAAATGACTTCTAGGTGTCCCAGACCAGACATAAATAGTATATCAGAGTAAATGTAGTAAAAGGTGACTAGTGATTATAGGTGAGTAAGCATGTACCTGCCTGTCTGGAGAGCTCTTCAAAATGCTTATCTTTTAATTTAATGAAAATAATGTTATTGAAAAGTGTCTCAGTTCAGTTTGGCAACAACACACGTAAGATCCCTAGTTTATTTTTTGTCTACCTTTTTATTACACCTACCTCACTTTAAGGGAATATCTGAACATTCCAGCGTGCTTCTGCCCAAGAAAAACAACAATCTTGAAGTCATGATATGGATTGAAAATCAGAAACTCTTTGATTAATTGTCAGCTGAGTATTTTATTTCTGAATGACATGGATAAGACCATTAAACGGTTGGTAGGATAATTTATGATTAAAATCATCAGAGAATCACAGAATAACTGGAACTGGAAGGGATGTTTTGAGATCATCTAGTCTAGCCTCCCTGCTAAAGCATAATACATACTCTATTTGAAGTATTCTAAGATTCACAGATTAATGCTGATACTAATGTTTCATACAGAATATAGCCCTTTGGCACATAATGTGAGTTCTTTTGGTATTCAAAGATTCAAAGTATTCCTTCATTTTCTTAAGTTAATACAGTTGATTGTTGCTTATAGCCATCCAAAGCATTTGTTTTCCTCCATGGTATTTTGTCAGCTTCCAAAGGAATTTAGCAATTGTGGTCTTCTTGTTTAGCCAAGATGTGTGTTCATTCCTTTTATTTTGATTGTCATAAATCCATTACATTCAATTACATCTATTATTTTGGGATTTGGTGAACAGGGTTATACATAATTTCCTTTCTTAGTAATGAGCTTCACTTTTTGGAATATTTCCAAAAAAGAAAGAGTTTCGAGTTTACATGCATCTTAGTAACTAGTCTTAATACCTGTGGTGTCACTTTAAGTTATTATTTACATAACATTTGGCACATGCAGAATATAATAATCATTATAATTTTAGTAATTATGTAATTTATTAGCACATTATATTTACACTGTTAGGCTTCATAAATGTTTGGACCTAACCAGATGAAGCCTCAAGTAGAGTAACAGCTCTTGATTTAATCCTAAGCAGTGAGCAAATTTTAATTCAATGTGTAACTCTTGTTTTTTATTTTGTGACCGTTTCCATAATGAACTGAAATTCAGCATGTTTGTGGGTGTAAAACAACCTGTTACCATCTTTAAAGAGAGGACATAAAGGAGAGTAGTTACCAAGAAACTAAAAGGAACAAACATAGGCTAAAAAACACTGGGCGGTGTGTCTGACAAATCTTCTGGAGGTAGCTGAGAAGCCACTGAGTGCATCAATGCTCTAGAGAGAGTACAATCTGCTACCTGTATTATTTGTCCTCACAGGCAATTTGGGACAGTTCAGCTTCTTGTGGAAAGAATGGGAAGAAGCTTAGCATGTGTATAATGATCAAATTTTCATGTTCATATGCCCCAGCGCTCTGCTTCTGTATGTATCCAGCTGCCTCTGTTTAAGCCATTCACTCTTACGCACGGCTGGTGTCAGGGCAGCCCAGAGTTCTGGAAATCCTTGCAGCTTTGTCATTGCTTGTACAGGTCGAAGTGACTTGAAGGCAACTTGATCTTGCATTATGGTTAGGATCAGTTTTGAAGCTAGATAAGATGTGGTATGCACACACTGGCAGGTGAGAAGGAGAGGAAGAATTCTCTGTTGTCTGTTGTCACCACAGTCCTCTCACCCAAAGCATTTCCCTAACAGGTCTCTTGCTCCCTCCAACAGTGTATTTGTGAGCATGGAGTCCATGCCATGCTAGGGACAGGTTGCCTCTGGCATTCCTTGGCATATCTGGAAAGATGAAAGAAGGATTCCTCCCAGAGGACCTGTGCTAGTGCATTTCTGCTGCCTCTGACGTGACCTGTGCAGAGCCCTACTGTCTTAACACCACAAATTAGAGCCTAGGAATCCCACATTTAGCTACTGCAGTAATCAGCCCACACATTCTGTGGGAATTGTAAGAAAAATTTGAACTACATAAAGTGAGAAAGAGATCTGCTCTTATCAACTACACACTACCCCAACAGTATTGACAGAATATTTCAGCAGAGGAGCTGGGCACATGCCACCACTCATCTTCTAATCCAAAATGTTACCATTATTTCAGTGTGTAACTAGCCAGGAAAACAACTATTCATTTATGAGTAGGTAGGGCTGGAGGTATTTAATTGCAAAATAATGCTTTGTAAAAAATAGACTTTTTCATGTACCATTTTAGGAAACGGAGGCACTGGCAGGATGATGCTATCCCAAACACCATGCATTGAATAGTTTATGCCATCTGTCCTACTGGAATGATTATATTTGCTACAAGTAAATAAGCATCAACCAGGTCAGAGATGTTCCCCCACAACAACCCTGTCTTCTCAGCTCCTGGTTGTTCCTGTATGTTCCATCTTCAATAATCTAGGGCAGAACTTGGGTCTGAGTCTTTTTTTACATGCATGCAAGTGTGATTTCCCAGAAAATGAATATGTATAAGACCACCAGATTCACTATATACACTGGTCACAAGCATCCAATTTCTGGGTCCAGTGATGAATCAGCCCTCCCAGATCACCTTGAAAAAGCACATATATGCTCAAAATTTAATTTAAAAGTTGATAATTCTTATAAATAGATTTTCACACAGTGAAACTTTCCAGACACAACAGAAATGAAATATGCATTTCAAAGTGACATAATGCCATAAAAGTAGTATTTTTATCTTACATACATGAAGGATCTTATGAACAACCTGTGAAAGTTTCTATAATAAACAGTAGAACAAAGCCTCATTCTTTTGGCTTGCTCTGTATACACAGTGTCTGCAAGCATCTAAAGATAGAAAGCATTCCATAGGCAGAGTACACTGTTACAGAACATAGCAGCTTCCATTATCATGAGTTAAATATAGGCTAATTGGGATAGTCTTTTTTTTCAAACATTGAATGAGTGTTTAGATTCTCACCAGAAGTAGATTGGTTTAGCATAACCTGAATGATCTTCCCTTATCTTGCAGTTTCCTACAGATGCAGGAATTCAGCCTGGGGATAAAGTGTTTCTGAGAGCACTCCAGGATTTTCTGGCTTCTGAGGTGAAGCCACTGTGAGCAGTCCCTGGGCTTGGTTGCTGCTTTCACTCCTCTGGTTTCCAGCAGGACACAGAGGACAGGTCTGGCAATACAGTTGGTAGACTGTGAATTGCAATACTGGGATGTGAGCAAGCAGCCAGAGACATGAGTGGTGGCTAGGCTGCATCACTGAAAATACACTGCTTTGTGCAGAAAGGCAATGCCTCTGTAGGCAACTTGTGCTTCACTGAAACAGGGACTTACTTGTCAGAACAGACACATCTGCTACTTGCCTTTCAGGTTTTCAGCTTAGAGAACATGTTTTGCTCTAGTTTTCAGAGACATGCTATGAAAATGATCCACACTTAATATTTTTCTGGAAGACAGCAGTACACATCACCTAACCTTGGAAATGTCCTAGGAAAAGTAGTTCTTAGTTGGCAGATACGGATGGGGCTGGCATAGCAGTCCCATTGAGCTGGTGGAAAGCTTTCTTTTAGCACCTGTCAAAGCTCTACCTTTCCTAAATTTTATTGTTTGTATTTCTGAATATATCTGATCAACTCTAGTTACTCTTTCACTTAAAGATTCAGCTTCTATGTAGACATTTTTGGTTTCTCTTATCTCTTACTGCAAAAGCGACAGGAATTGTTTGTACAAATTCCTTCCCTGAAAAGGAGTGGAAAACAGAATCTGGGAAAGAAACTTAGTATAAGACAGTAACTGTATAGAGGAGGAGCACTTAAAAATAGAGTCTTTTTTCATAGTCTCCCCTCTATTCATGAATTTGCTCTGTTCAAGACAATCTCTTTTATTTTGTTTAATTACATTTCATTACTAACCTGCATCAGTGTGTTATTACATCAGCTGATAAAAACCCACCGAGGAAATTAATACTTTATCTTTTCTTTTTTTAATATAGTGTTATTCACCGTGACTTTCTGTAAGGAAAAAGGTAAAATTAAAAACAATACTATACTCACTTAACAACTTCCACAGAATATGATGCAGTGATCCATCTGCCATCTGGTGACACCCTGTCTCTGGACAGAGCTGTCAGGACAGGGTGTGAAATTCAACCTACTGTTGCACATTCCCAGTATTATTCTAAAATTATACAGGTTTTTTGAGCTGAAAGTTCAGGGTTCAGACTCAACCTAACAATTTGCTGAGTCATTTCCACCAAAATAAAATGGCAAAGAAATATAAAAATCAGTGATCAGAAAGGTGATTTACAAAGCCAGAACAAATGCACGTAAACGATCTCAGCTCATGATCTGTTTTTTTGCTTGTCTCACCTTAAAGGTCCTTCTAAGAGCCACATTTCTCTGAGCAAGGTTAAAATAGGGATGCTTGTAGGCTTGCTGGTGAGGGTTGTGACTTCATTACAGGTGGTGATTCCTCATCAACCACAGCCAAATTTGTCTCTGAATTCCGTTTAAGGTTAAACCACTGTCGTGAATATGTTGGGTTTATTCTTTGGATCACTTACCCCCTCCATTATATTTGAGCTGCAGAGAAGTATCTTTTTCTGCACAGACCTAAGATAGTAAACCAGTACTAAATATTAACTAGAACATCTATGGATCCCAGATTTTGACATTTTAGGCACTCTAACTGGGTATTTAATTTAGTTAGTGATGCTTACAGCTATTCCACTTCAAGGAAAGCAACTTAAGTGTAGCAGACATATTTCTAGTTTTGTTCTTCTCAACTGGTCTTTGATGGTGAATATGCTATACCAGGAATGGCAAGATCAAATCCGTTCAGGTACTGGGAAGCTATGTGGAACAATTGTTATTAACCCATTCTTGCAGGCTCTGGGTGGGGGAATATAGCTGCAACTCAGACGTGAGTTGAAGGATGGAAGGGAGGAGCACACACTAAAAATTCAGCCTCTGTAAAATTGCTTAAGTCTATGCCATCAGCCTCTGTTGTCCTTTTTCTGCTGCAGTGTTTGAGAAAGCCATATGTATACATGGATTCCTCTTATTCAATTTGGTTTTCTGCTTCTTTTTTTTTCCCCTTGAGCAGCTCAGCCACAACAGAGGTTTGGGATCATAATTTTTATTTTTGTAATAATCAACACGCAGAAATTAGTGGTTACATATCAGAAAGGCCTATGTGGGCTTTTTAGTGAGAGGGAGAAGATTGGAAAGGGGTACATCAAGCCTAGAAAATGTATGAGCCAGTGTTTTGTATTTTCATGACACAGTACTCACATTATGACTGCAGAAAGATCCATGCAGAGAAATTTACAAAAATTACATTTGAGAAAGCTGCTGCTTTGTGAGAAGCTTGTTGTATATTCCATCTGGGTCTAGACAAACACCCCGCAGAAATGTGGTTTTATGGGGAGAAAATGATGTAAAAAAAAAAAAAGAAGAAATCCTTCTTTACTCTGACCTGTGTCTTGTATGAGATTAGGATTATCTCTCCCAAGCTTAGTAATAAATGTGAATGCTTACAGGTTTTAATATCTGTCTCCCCTCTGGTACTGAGTACAGTTAAAAAGCAGAGGATGGATTGTGCACCTTCTTGTGCAGCCATAGCAGCATTCTTTATAAAACATAACTAAAATAATATTGAGGCACCAAGAGATTAGAGTGCAGGGGGAGCCCATGTCTAGTAGAATGGTTCAACGCCCTTTTCATAACCCATAGAGGTGTCTGAAATGTCATCTCTATTTTAATATATATTATAATTCTGCTGCTTGTTTTCAAGGAGTGTTGTCTTCTTCACTGATGTGGTGAGTAGGTCCTGGCTGGCAGCAAGCACCCACACAGCCATTTGCTCACTCGCCTACAATGATGGAGAGAACATGGGAAAAACAATAGAATGCTCTCTAAAAAAACTCATGGGTCACAATGAAGACAGCAAAGTTGCTTATTATGTACTCTCACAGGCAAAAGTAACTTGACTTGTGGAATTTAAATTAATTTATTGACAATTAGCATAAAAAATTAATTACTGAGTTGAGTGTTTGGAAAGAAAATCCCCACAAACATTCATAATGCCTTTCCCCCCCCTATTTCAAGCTCAGTTTCAGCTGTAGGCTCACTCCAGACACCTCTCCTCACCCATTTTACTATGGGTCACATTCAGTCCCTCTGGTGCAGCAGCAAATGGCACAGGGGTTGGGGTCAGAACACAGTGGTTTCTCTGCTCTTCTTAGCTCTTTTCCTCTGTTCCTTTCCTGGTCCTCCATGGGCTGCAGACCCTGCAGAACCTGTGTTGCCATGGAGAAGCTCCCACTCACCTGACTTTGTTATTCCCTTGCTCTCTCCTCTATTCCCTTGTTTTCTGCCTGTCCAGCATTCCTGCCTTTTCTTAAACACACTTTCCCACAGGTGCCACCTCATCTCAGTGGCTCAGCATTGCCCTGAGGTGGGTCTATTGGAGCTGACAGAAGCCAGCAATATCAGAGAACAGAGAAGAACAAAATGTTGTTATATTGTTCTTAGGTGTTTTGTCAAAGCCAGTGCTGTTTAAAATACATTTAGTTTCAGTCTCATTTTGAATGTGAAGGAGCTAGGATAAGTTATGATGAAATCCACAGTGACTGTTACAGGCAGCAGAGGTTGATGTGACCAAATCACTGATAACCAAGGAGCTCTGTGAGCCAGTGCTGTGCCAGTCTTTCCATACAGCCTGTTGAGAAGGGCATCACACCTTACTGAGGTGTGTGCCAGGCTCTGGACCAGGACTGGCTTGCATTGGGCTGATCTGAAAGACAAACAGTGGGAACACTAGCTTTGCAAATGTATTTTGACTAAGGACATACCAAATGTTTTTGAGCTGATATATGTGATATTCTGGTTTATGGCTTTAGTACAAAGACTGTTATTCCTAGTGTTAAAATATTTTGGTCTGTAGAAAGTGATTTAGAAGACAAATTGTTTAGTTAGTGCATAGGCAGAGACAATCTGTTCTGAGAATAATTTGCAGCATGGGGAAAGGCACAGAGTTAAGAGTAAGTGAAGGGAACAAAAGAAATATTAAAGAAATGTGTTTTGTTTGAAATGTGTTTTCTCTACTCCAAAATATAGAGCCTTTTGGAGAGATGAGGACAGCATTTTCCATGCAGATATATTACATTATCTCAAAAAATGTGCCATTGGTCATTTTAGTGGTTTTGGTTTGTTAATTTTCTTAATTTGAGATTTTCTGGTCAATGCATTAATTCATGTTGTGGGTTTTAGCATTGGTCAAGTTGCTGGTGTATTTACTAGGATTATTTATTTAAATTTTGTTGTGAGATAAGATTAGGAGGAAGGTAAAACAGATTTAAACTTTAAAGGGTATAAAGAAAAACTTTATTATTAGAAACTATAAGAAAAAAAATTCAAACTAAAACTTTTAGAGCACTTCTCTTTTTCCCATACACTTCTTTTTTTCCACACTGACAACGTACAGAAAACTAATCAGTTAGTTTATCATTAAAAAAAAAAGAAGTCTTTTATTAATTTACTTGGGTGAGGAGACTTTTTTCTCAAGTCTACGGATATTTTTATACAAGAAACAGTTTTATCGTGGCTTTGATGTCACAGTGATCAGCCACCCGAGAGAATGGAAATTTGATTACTATGTAAAAATTTTTTCTTCACTAGGTTTTCTCACAATCATTATTGAGGACTTTGTGAACATATGGGCCGTACTTTAAGGATTATAACAGTTTAAATAAAAGCTCTTTTCATTTTTGAGAAACCACTAGCAAAAAAGGTAGCCAACTTGGCTGGAGACTTGGGGGGATTTGTCAGGAATTCAGAAACGGGAAAGTTTGGAAGATGGAAAAACCATCTGAGCTCACTGTGAAGCGGGAAGTGTTCCAGTGCTATTTTTGGTTTAGTAATACTGTATACTGGGGGAGCTTTCTATGAAATGAGAGGTGACACTACAGAATCTTGGAATAAACTTATATGAAATATGCTGTTCATGGAAATATATATGTTTCATATATTTAGCATTTAGTCTAGTCTGATAAATGACTGTACCTTCTTTTGATCCCCTACTTAAAGCCTCCTGCTCGTTTTTCATAGGAATATATATCAACCCTGTGGTCTCAGTTTACAAACTTAAAAACACCATTTGGTGCTTTTTTTGTCAACCATCAGGTCAGAAAAATTGTACCTCAGTTAATTCACCTGAAGAAAGCAGGATACATAAAACAATCCACTACACTGGCTTTGATCTATTGGAACAGAGAGAAAAAAGAAAGTAAAAAACTCAAGGTTTATTTTAACTCTTGAAATTATTAGGTAAGAACAAAACTACTAAAACCCCTGTATATATAATAGAAAATGAGGAAAAAGTGAAGCTGCAGTTATTGATGGAAAAGATGAGAAGAACTTAATTCCACTGATAAGAATGTTTTCATTACTCTGTCCTTACCCCTCTTGGCACTAGAGCAGATTGACAGTAGATTGTTTGAATTCATGTAGGCAGGAAAACATCACTAATGTTGCCAGTTTAGCACTTAGCCACCTTAAGAATAAAATCAGCACAGTCAGTGGAAGATGGAAATTGCCCTGATGCGTGCACAGAAAACTCTCTGTTCTTAGATAACTTCTTTGATGTTTTCCAGAGTAGTTCTAGGTGGATTTAAATTGGTCTCATCAGCAGGCACTAATTTATTTATATTTGAAGAGTGTCTTACAAATTATCTGTTTCATCGCTGTGGAAAGAACTTGTGGGTAAACAAAAAGAAAAAGAGTGGAAAACATCTCTTTTAAACGCGTTTTAATTTTTCTTAAACAGATTAGATACCTTTCCTGGAGGAAGGGGTTTGTTATTATCTCTTTTTGACACCTATAGAAAATTCTGTATTTATGTCACAAAATGGGTACAGATCTTAGCCTGGCAGAAGTTGCTCAGCTATCTGACAATGTTTGGGTCCAAGCTGAAAATACTGTTTAAAAGAGAAATTTGTATGAATTTATTCAGACTTCTCAACCTTTAGTGTTATATAGAGTGATTATTTATTTATTCAATTATTTATTTAAATAATTACTTGGTAGAACACTATAGTGGATTACATTTTTGTAGTATGTAATTATTACAATGTACATATTCCATTAGTAAGTTACAATTATGTCTTAGCATTTTTTAAACCTCTAGCAGTTAGACTCTACTGTGAATTTCCTCTGAATGCATGCCTAACTGTAAAAAGACACCCTTTTCACATCTATCCTGCATTTTTTTGTGTTATTGTTCATTAAGTAATTCTCTTTCTGAGTCCTGCTTTTGTGCTCTTTTCAGCAGCTCTAAAAATGCTGGGCCTGATTCACCATTGCTTTCTGCCTTCATTTATACCCTCAGCTGCTCTGCTTTTGTGTGAGTGACAAAGGTGCACAATAACCATGAGTCAGGCCTTTTACAGATCCTTTCATTAACACTGTCACCATTTCTACTTAAAAAAAACCGACAACCTTTGGCTGAGTTTATCGCTCATGAACAAAGGGATGTCCTGAACATTTGGTATGGATTTGAAGGCCATTCTTTTCATTCCTGTCTCTCTCATGAGACAATTTTGACACATACTGAAGTGCATTTTAATTTTTGTTATGTGGGGACTGGAGGAAGAATCACTATATATAACTTTGATGCCTAGCAGTTCCAAATTACTTTTTATTCAAGAATTCCCAAGAGGCACTTGTCTCCTAACTTCCACAAGGCAGGGTTTCTTGCATTTAACTTTTACATATCAGGAAACTGAAGCATTTGGTAGAAGTAAACAAGTTGCCTTGGTCAAACTAGAAAATAAACATCGATTTGGTTAAATCCTCATTCTCAATGACAAAAGGCAAGTGTGCCAATGTAGGACACTATGTAACATCCATGTGATCTGTTCTTTTCCTTTCACTACTCATTCAATAATTCTGAAATCCTGCCATAATGAGTGTGCGTCCATACCTCTTAAAGAAGATATATTGTCCTTTGGTATTTTAGCAAAATACTCAAAATGGCTCTTTGGAGAAAGAGGCAATAAGGAACGAATTCAGATCTTATATTTTTCTGCTGCTTTTCTCCTTGGTACTTGGCAGTTTCTTCCATGTCGTATATTTGGCATTATATTACTAATTTTATTGAACTATTTCTGTTCATCCGGACACAGAAAACAGTGCACACACACACAAATAAAATATTAGGTATAGGGATAATCTTAAACAGTTTCAGAACTAAAAGTACGTATGAAACATGACATATTTATGCTACCTGGTTCTGAATGCATCTCAGATCAGAGAAGTACTTAATGAGGTCAGACACTGCACCTCTAAAAGAAATGCTCCCCTTTTAGGGGAAGCATAGTATTGCTCACAAGCTGGTTAGATATTAACCAGTTCAGGCAATATCCCTTCTATATATTACAAAGATAACTTCTGAGATCTTATTTCCTGTATAGGCAATGCCTTAATCTGAAATGAGATCTCATTTCTGGGTTAAGGGAGATGCTTGATTTGGAAAACTAATTTAGAAATGTGACTTACAGTGACCTCCACATTGCTTTTCCAGGAAAAATAGAGAATTTACACTGCCATTCTAATTAATCCACACTAAGTTTTCTAGTAATTTACAGGTTCCTCATGAAACTTTATTGGATGCTGAGCTTATTCACAGCAGAGAAAAATCTGTAATAAATCTGTCAGAATCAATTTTGTTAATCCAGGCTTGCATCAATATTAATAGAAACAAAATCTAAGTATATATTAAATAAATTGAGAGTTTATATGATTTAGGAGTGTAAAATATTACAATTACACTGACTATATTTGAATTCAGTTTATAGAAGCTAGTAACATATACTCTTTGTTGAAGAGCTTTCCAGTGTGGATTTACATAGGTAATTTTATTCCAGGCTGCTTGGCATTTTATAATCCCTTTTTTTCTGGAGTAAACCAATAATACAGCTTTCTATTTTTGAAAAGGAGATTTAACCTTCATATTTGTGAATGAAAGCTGGGAATCCTGAGTCTAGAAAACCCAAAGCATGACTTATTTGTACATAAAATTGCAGCTTTTTAGTGGGGGAAAAGAGGTTTATTTTAATTTTAATCTTGGTCCTGTTTGTTGAATGCTTAGTGCTGGTGAGGCAACATGGGTCTACACATACTTGTATGGAGGTGTGAATGTGCACTTTTTCTTATGCATTGAATCTGATATGGAGCATATTGTTGCCTTTCTGAAGCTCAGGAATGTTTTTCCAGGTGGTGTTTGTGGTAGATTAGTCATTTTCTAGTGCATAGAAAATGGGAATCATGATAAACTGGGGCCAGACATGGGGGTTTACTCTTACCTGGGCAGGACTCTCACCAGCAGGGAGAGGGTTGTATTCCACCCAACAAGCTCACAAAAGGCATAAAGAGACATATCAGGTGACACCAGCATAATCAATGTGTCATTCACAAAGAATAAGTTGCAGAAATTCACTCAAACTTTTTTTTCCCTGTTATTTCCTTTTTCTAGAATAAACAAGTGAGTCAAACAAAGATCCGAGTGATCTCCACCATTGCCTTCATCCTTGCAGGCTGCATTGTCTTTGTGACCATTCCTGCATTTATCTTCAAATACATCGAGGGATGGACAGCCTTGGAGTCCATTTACTTTGTAGTTGTTACTCTGACCACTGTTGGCTTCGGTGACTTTGTAGCAGGTGAGCAGCTTTAAGCCAAGGCGCTGTGCACAAGGGCCTTGGCTCTTAGAATTTGTTTTCTGGTATGGACAGGAGGCTCTTTACAATATGTTATATTCCAGTGAAATGATGCCAGGTGTTTCTGTTGGGACTACTGTGCAGTATGACACCCGGCTGATTTAAGGGCCATTTGTAGATTGTGACCCCTCAGCATAAAGGGAGCCTGGAGAGTCCTGATTATCCCTTATCATGCAATGAATTATGCAAAAGTAAAATTACTTTCCCGTTGAATTAAAGATTTGTATTAGTCCATTAGCACTCAATCTGAGGCTGCCTGCAGAAGCAAGCAGCCCAAATGATGGATGGAGGAAGCTTTTACAAAGGACAACTGAGCCATAAGTCTGTAGAACTCACTGGTCAGATGCAGTAGTGGGCTGCTACTACAGGAGCTGCAGCATTTCAAAACCTGCATTCTGCTTCCTAACCTTGGCAGAAATTTTGACATTGCAGTTGCTCTGTTAAGGAAAACTCTTGTAGGAGAGAAGGACTAATGGGGTATGTATCTCAGTGCTTGGAGGAGACTCTCCAAGATTAATACAGTATGAGCAAGGACTATAAATACGCAATTTCCAAAGAGGGAATTGAATAGTTGGCTGGAGAGATATGTTTTTTTCCCCACACAACTGCTTTGCTAACAAAAAGGTGGTTAAAATAAGTGGATTTTTTTCCCATTAGTGCATGACCTCTACTCCTCATTCCTGTTAGTGGTCCTAATTAAAGGTATTAAGTTGCCTATGTTAAAAACAGTCATATTGTGCTTCTTAGCCCCTATAAACAGAATGAGTTAAAAACATCAAATAAAACTACAAAATTTTCTTAGCTGAAGAACAGTAGACAAGTCCTTTTTGTAGGGAAGTCTCTAATCCTCCTTTTTATGACATACTGTCATAGAAGACATGAATTATTGAGAAAAAAAATCACTGAACAAAGAAAGACCCAGATATAAAAAAGAAAGTTTTACGAGCATTCAGTTACAGAAGTGATTGTGTGAGCTTTGTCCTTTTAACCACTTAGAAGAGTAAAGGAATCAGTGACATCCTTTGAGGCATCACAGTGTGAAATAAAATTAATTTACAATATTTTTCTCAATAATACCACATTTCAGTATTGTTTAATAATGTGATAGTAAAAATGCTCTGAATATTAAATTGTTCTATATGCACATGATTAGGAGAATATAATCCACAGCTGGGTGGCTACTAACAAGCAGGATTTTTCAAAAATCTTATGGAAGACTGAATAAGAAAACTTCAGAGGCATTTTCATAAGAGTTTAAGGCAGGTGATCACCAGGAGATTTGGGGTTTATTGCTGGTTTTGAGAGAGGTTTTCTGCCCCTTTTATTTTCTGCCACTTTAATCTCTCCATATCTCTGTTCCTTCAACAGCAAATCAAAAATACTATATCTTAATGATTAAAACAGTGCCAATGGAGCTATGCTGGCTTATTTCACCTAGAACAAATCCTAGCTCTTGGGAAACTGGGAGGTTTTTGTACTACAGTTGGAAATAAAATTGTGCATGGAGCCTGAAAAAACAGAGTATCTGATAGGCTGAAAAAAGTGGTCTCATGCTTTCTCAGTCACCTGATTACTCTGCAAGATAGATCTAGACAATCTGTTTCCTAGTGAGCTTCCTCAGGGACATGTATGATCAGAAGAGGCTTCTTGTACCATAGCAACAGCAGTCCCTACCTCCCATTGTTTCAGACTCTAAAAGACAGGGGAAAAAAGAGTGTGATTCATGCAGTCTGTGGGGAGAGATTAACATCAAAACCAATATTTGGGTCCCTGCCAATTCTTAAATGTCTGACCTTCCATGGGGGTGTTCAAACACTGTAACTACACTCATATTGAGGCTTGATAAAATTAAAGTCATAGAAATGTCTCAGATTGTGAAAAGCAAAAGGAAAAATGCTGAACTGTGTTGTCTGGTGATTTTAACAGGGAAAACCCCTAAAATCTCTCTGCAGTTGTACAGCAGTATAGGTGTCTAGCTCTTTCTAATCAAGGCTGAAGTTCAGGAAATATGCAGACCTCTGCTTGAGTCTCCTGGTAGACTTGCTCTTTGGGCAGGGATTTACCCAGGTACCACTAAGGTGATGTTCACTTGCATTGAGGGATGGGGCTCTGCAGACTGTTTGCGGCTCACTCTCTTCCACTCAGGGCTGTGCCTCCCTCTCACTGGCTCTCATTCTTGCAGTGCACATAGTGATGGGACTGAAAGTCTCAAAAGTGAGGTTGTGGTTGTTTTCTTTTGTAAAAATTTACTATGTAGTAGGCAGCAATCTGGCCACTACTACACTTATTTGAGGGTCTTTGTAGTCTATTAGGTTTGCCAAATGTCTCACTTCTTGTTTTGCCAGCTCACGCAGAGACTTACATGAAGAACAATATACTACATTTGTTGCTTGGTTTTACCAATATCTCCTATGAAGTCACTGGCAAGAGAATGCATCTGTCTGAATGATACCCAAGCAGACTGCATAGCCTTATTTTCAGGGCTAATGCATGGTTGGCTTCCTGTCAGACACCCTGATTTGGAAGACAAAGTTAAATTTCTTTTTTTCTGCACACAGATCTCTCAATCCTGTAGCTAAACCCAAAAACGTCAGGAAACTCTGTAACTTAAGGGGGTTGATCTGTAAATTTTCTCAACTATGAGGCTGCAAGCAGTTCAGAATAAGGAAGACTAGCTATATTAAACTTTTTTCTTGGACATGTGTTTGTGATGTTGCAAGTACTATCAAAGGAGAATTTCAGAGATGCTTCATCATGTGAGCAATACAAAGGAAAGTGTTTACTGGGTGCTCTGGCAGGTCACATAGCAGCAGAACAATAGGTAATTTTGAAGACTTTAAAATTAAAGCAGACTGAGTTTCTCCCATCTGACAGGCTTCTTGTCTTTTTATCAGAACTACAGTGCTGTTGACAAGAGTTAAGAAATACTTTTCAGGCATTTTTCAGAATTGCAGATATTTTGTAATAATTTTGGCACCTCATGATTTGTAAGCATAGTTGTATGCTTATTTCAGGAGGAAATGCTGACATCAAATACATGGAGTGGTATAAACCCTTAGTGTGGTTCTGGATCCTTGTTGGCCTTGCCTACTTTGCTGCTGTCCTGAGTATGATTGGAGACTGGTTAAGAGTCCTGTCCAAGAAGACACAAGAAGAGGTAGGATCAGTAATTTCTCAGTGGTTTGTCATCTTAAAAGAGAGATTTAAGTGCCTGATTCCTGCTTGTCTAAATAAGGAAGCTGCTCTACATGACCAATACTCAATATACCCTGTGGTTTACTTCACTGTCTGCCTTTGGTTTACAGTTAGCTCTGATCTTTATCTCCTTCACAGAGGAAGAGAAAAAAGCAATGGAAGCAACCAAGGTTGTTACACCTCTATGAGTACTCAAAAATACACAGAACACACCAGTAGGATTGCAACTGTGGAATGAGATGCCAGCCTTTACTCTGAAACTAGCTATGAAATTGTACTAGAAATTTCAGTGTTCTCTCCTTAAAAATTAGGAGATTTTCCTGTCGTTTCCTATGCTAGGGAATATGGGTCTGAATACACGTTTAAATTTAAGTCCCTTACTGTGTATTCTGTTTTTTAAAGTTGAAGAAATTGAGTAGTCAGCATCAAGGAGAGAATGACTAAACTCACTCAGAACATGCCGTCCATGAGTCAAAGAGGATACTACTAACAAATAAGTGTGGTAAATGGAAAGGCAAGTGCCATGGCTCATGAAGCCGATGGTGGAGGATGTAAGTAACATAATTTCAAATTTTAAGGCTTTACTCCTCCTGCTTTACTAGCAAAGCTTACCTGGCAGGGTTAACCATATAGCAGGCAAAATTTGGCAGTAGGGTAGTGTTGTTTCTAATTTTTGAAGGCATCTGTACCACCCAAGGCCTGATGCATCCTCCATGCATCTCCATTAATAAAGAGCACTACAGAGAGTGTGGCTGTTCTGTTAACATCAGGCACCTAGGGCAGGGAATCGGGTCTACCACATGGATGCTAAATGGACACCTGTGCACCTGTGCACCTGTGCATCTGGCCTGCAGAAAAAAGATGACTCCTTGTGTGTTATTGGCTGCAAAAACTTGAGTTCAGGCTGCAGCAGCACAAGCAAACCATTGAGTGTGGTGGGCTCCTGCAGACACTGTACTCCTGAATCTGTTCTTCTTTAGCTGAACTTTGAGAAAGGTCTGTTTTAACTGAAATATTGCTTGGTCATTCATCTTGATTCTTCTCATTTTAGAAGGCATATTTATTGAATACAGCCATAACTTGGTGTTTTATTCTTAGCCATTATTCCAGCCTCCAGTGCAAAGTAGTAAAACAGACAAAGACAGTAGGACATTCAATGATATGCTTGTAGTACCCATACAGAATGTGTGTTGAAAACTCCTCCAGATGGCTTGACAATGTGGTATTTGGACCATTGTGCAATGGAAACCTCCATTAAAGACAGCTACATTTGTCCCTGAAAATGAACCCTAGACTGGAGGAGTCAGAGGGCCACTTGAAATTATCTAATTTGTATTTAGCTGTGACTCTGTGGCTCTAAACAGAACCTTCAGTGGGACTAAACAGCTGCATCCATGAGCAATACAGGAAAACACATTCCTGGACTGCTGCACTGGTTGTTGTGATGTTCTGAAGCGTATTGGTTTAACTACATGTGATTAACTTTGCCCATTTTTGACCATCTACTGCTGACATTATGAATCAGGAATTTTGTTCTTAATCAAGGATGGATTAGCATGAACATATCCCATCACATAACACAGCTATAAAATGTGTGGGGTGGCAAAGTGACACAGGCAGATTAGTTTTATGGCACAAAAGCCATCAGTTGTTGTGTTTAGAGTTTGCCCAGTGTAAGTCCATTGCTACTGAAGTTTGGGTCCAGCTGGATGCAGTGGAGATGGGACCACTCCCCAGTATCATGCCAGAGAAGAAAGCGCTTGTGCTACTGTTCTACAGGAAACATTTTCCCTTTTTAAAAAAAAAAATTAATTTCTCTTTCTTCATGTTGTAAAGGTTGGAGAAATAAAAGCCCATGCAGCAGAGTGGAAAGCAAATGTGACAGCTGAGTTCCGAGAGACACGGAGGCGGCTCAGCGTGGAGATCCATGACAAACTTCAACGGGCAGCCACCATCCGGAGCATGGAGCGCAGGCGCCTGGGCCTGGACCAGCGAGCCCACTCCTTAGACATGCTCTCTCCAGAGAAACGCTCTGTCTTTGCCACCTTGGAAACAGGACGCTTCAAGGCCTCCTCTCAGGAAAGCATCAACAACAGGCCTAACAACCTGCGCCTTAAAGGGTCAGATAAGCTCAACAAGCACGGGCAGGGGGCATCCGAGGACAACATCATCAACAAATTTGGATCGTCCGCTAAGATGACCAAAAGGAAAAATAAAGACCTCAAAAAGACCGTGCCTGAGGATATGCATAAAATTTATGAGACCTTCAGAAACTATTCCTTGGATGAAGAAAAAAAGGAAGAGGAGATGGAGAAGATGTGTAATTCCAAGAACACTTCTAGCACTGCAGTTCTGACCAACTGCATCCAGCCGCACTCAGACCTGGAAAATGGAGTGATTCCCAATGAAGCCAAAGAAAGGGAACATAAAAACAAAGTGTTACTTCAAGACAGAAGTTAAACGTAAAAGATACTTGATTTGAATTAACAATGTTGGTGTTTTTATATACATATATATTGAGACACGTGCCTTATACAGACTCCTTATTCAGTCTGAATTATATAGCATCGAAGAATATTTCACTGTGCCATAAAGACTCAAGCTTGCTCTGCCAAAACAAATCAGGAACACAAAAGCACTGCAGATTGGCAACAGAAAGCTACGCACATGGAAATTTCAGCCTGTATAAGATTACCAGGGCAAGACACAAAGGAAGGGATTGAACCATGGCAGTATCACCAGAGGGCTCCTACCATGGTGTGATATTAGACAAAGGGCAGCTATGCAAGAAGGGCCTATGAAAGGGATGAAAAACAGTGAATCTTTGTAATGGAGTATGCATCCATAAAGCCTTCCCCTGGTGATTAAAAAGAGGAGAAATGATTGGAGTGAACTAGAAACTTTGAGTAAGGTTTAGTTTATGTTTTGGCACGTGATCCAAGCTAGATTTTTTTTTCCTTCCCTATATTTGAGTCAGATGCATTACCTTTCTAAATGCCAAAAGAATGTTCATGGACACAGCTAGCAGCTGTATGCTGGTTGGAAAATCAACAGACATAAGTAAGGGTTGGATTGCTCTTTTCATAGAAAAAAAAAAAAAAAGAAAAAAAAAAAAAAAAAAAAACAAAAAAAAACAAAAAAATCTGTGGGTATTTATCTTAAGCAAAGAAAAAAAACAAAAAAAGAAAAGAAACAAATGGATTTTTTTCTCATGTAGGAACATTCAATGTAAAGTCACAGCAAGAAAATACATATGAAGACAATACATCACATACTATGTTGTTTAAAAGAAGAGTAGCATCAATTTAATGACATTTGGCTAAAAGTATAAAACAGTGGGCCAACTTTTTTTTTTAAAGAATTTCTCATTCACACTTTCTACCACTGAAAAACCTCCTTCTATTTTAATGCTGTAAGACTATAAGGACAGAAGGGAAACTATAGCTTTTGCATGTCAGCAAACTGCTGTTCTCTAGCTGAATCTGAATTTTTAAAAATAGACATAAAAGCATATGTATGATTCAAATGAGGGCCAGGGCTACCATAGAATCTCAGGGCTCTCTGCTCCCTTTTGCTGGGTTTGGTTTAGACATAAGCTGCTGTCATAATCTCAGACAAAAAAAAAAAAAGAAAAAAGAAATTTAGGAAAAAAAATGTTGTGGTAATCTTTTAAGTGCTTATAGCTTTAAGTGCCATTAATGCTGTTATATTTTGTAATTTTTTAAACAAGTATTTTGAATTATCTGGTTTATTTCCTTTCAAGTACTATCTTTGTTGGAAATTTGCTATCCCTTTTATTGAGAAAAATGAAACATGAGATCTCTGCATTTTTAGACTAAAGTGAAATGTAACTAAACTGGGGGGATTCTTAAAAATTCCTTTTTGCTGTCTGGGCATAGGAATATGAAAAATAGAATCGTGTCTACATTTCACAGTAAAGTTTCAAAGAAAATGCTGCAAAATAATCAATGGGTATTGCAGAACATACTAAATTTTTTATAGTATCAGCCTGTAGGCTACTGGGTGGGCCATTGCAGATAGAAGATTTTGCATGCTGGAAATGAGATACACATGATTGTACCAGCAATGCTTTCCCTGCACTTTTGCAAAATCCTAAATATTCTTGCAATTCAAACTGTAGGCTTATAGGTAAGGTAAGCATGGATGTTGATTGCAGAGACTCTTGCAATCTAGTCAAACATGCAGACATCCACAGGTCATGCAAACATGGACTTTTGCAATTGCATGCTGATGTCTACATACACAAAAAAGCATGTATCATTCCTTGATACTTACTGAGATTTTATGCACAATAAGACAGTTCAAAATCAAGCTGGCCACCACAATTCAAGATTGCCATGGCTATGAATGGAAGCATGGCAGTGTGAATGCAAATTTTGAGTATTCATATTTGCATATATAATGACTCTTCTGGATTTGTAGGAGTGAGCCAAATTCTGCTAGTGCAGAGGAGGAAAGAAGTTTTTAGTTTGTTCTGTCTGCTGGTTCACTTCTCTTGAAATGTCTTATCATCTTTCTAATTTCATTATCTGTCTGAAAATCAAGGATGAAAAAGCAATGTCTGAAAAATTTCAGGTCATTTGGAATTGCTCTAACACCAGTAAATCTCTTGAGATGCAGGGCTTTCCTCTGGCTTAACATTACCAGAGGCAGGGCAGTAAGCCCAGTCCCTGGGGAGGGTTCCACTTAACTCAAGAACTGCCCTGGCTTCTGGAGACTTTTGTGCCAGACAGCCCTGTGCTTGGCTTCACGCAGATGGCAGCTTGTGACCATCCTCCTCAAACACCAGGCAGACACCAGCAAGGTGCAGGTCTCCTCAAGCCCTTAAGTTTTTTAGCCTGCCTGTTACTGCTGGTTGTGGGCACATTTGAGTGCCACATATGAGTGAGTGTTCTGAAGTCTCATCCATGAGCATCACTAATTCTGTAGTGCCAGGATGGATGAAGCACATCTGGATGTACCAAAGCTGTTCAGATCTGGTGTTTTATTGGTAGGAGGTTAGGAGTGAAAGCTACAATTCAGATTTGTGTTTGAATTCCAGAAAACATTCAGAAGTGCTGAGACATACAATTCAGGTCTGAGAATTGAAGAAATTCCTTGTTGCATCATCCTGTGCTTTCCATCTATAAAGGATCTGGCACCCAAAAACATCTCATCTAACTCTGAAAATATGCAATACATTCAGTTGTGCAAATAATTCTCCTTGGTTACCAAATGCCAAGATCAACATCATGCATGCAGTGTTGTCTGTTCTTCAGATGAGTTCTTCTCACAAGAAATGCTTGCCTGCAATAGAAAAGTTCTGCATAGTCACACAGACATGTAAGGATATGGGAGATACATTTTCTGTATGTGAAATATAAAGTTTAGCCATAGCCGGGGCATTCCTTCTGATCAGGGTCAGGGAAAGTAAAGTCTGTCTTGTAGGAATTGTCTATTGAGCAGGGAGTTGGACAACAAGCAAATCACAGAAAACAAGTCAACATGGAGAAGTGAGGAGGCAAAATTTGTTGGGCAAATTCAAACTGTTTGCTCTGATGCAAGAAAAGTACAATGACATCTTTGCATAGTTTTAATCTTAAATTTGAGTTCTCAGTCTGTCCCCTGTCCAGATTTCTAAGTGATGGTGTGTGTGTGTCTCATTTTCGTTTCTGTGCAGCCATGCCAAGCAGGAGTCCCTGGCTGACATTTTATAAGCTGTTTCTTCAGCATCCCGTGGTTTGGGATATAATAGTTCAGGGACAAAAGGTGATGCTTAGTAAACTCTCAGTGACATACCGAGCAGAGCATTTGATGACCTTTTATATGAAAGCAAAATGCTCTCTCATTCCTCTCCATTTCTGTGTCTGTGAAACTTGTTGAGGAAGTTGCCAGGCTATGACAGGAGTAAATATTTTCTGCTACATGATTACCTCTCAAATACCTCAATATACATAATTTTTATTACAATATGGGAAGTGCAAATGGTGTATTTCCTAGGGGGCCAGACAGAAACATCTTGACACCTAAAATGACATTTTAATAGGCTAAATTGCTTTTCCCCTTTTAAAGGGCATCCTTTGGTTTTAATTGTCTGCAACAGCTAGAGAGAGAATCCCAGTTCAAACATCAGGTGTTTTTATGGCTAAAATTCTCATCTTCTGGCATTTAGTAACACCTATAAAAACTTGTAATGTTATTTCTAGTGAGGCTGTTCCACCATTATAGAAAAGTTTTAGCAGAAGTAGTCTGAACCATATTCAAAACTTCTTTCTCTAAATTAGGCCCTTTCTTAGAAGCCTGAAAATAAGAAGTCAAACAAAAGAGTGGCTTACTGACTTAAACTCCCCAGTCTTGCTCTGAGCATAAGACGGGAATTGGGACCTGAAAGAACAAAGGAAATATGGATTTTCTGTAGCTGCAGCCCTCACACATAGAGGATGACTCAGCTGCTGTATTCCTGCAGCTTTCAGCTCTGCAGTCCCACTTTCCACCGCCTTGTGCAGAAGAATTCTGCTATGCCACTTTCGGAATCATTCTGAACTATTAACCATTATAAGCATTGCTGAACTTGTGCAGATACTGGTTTTCTAAAGATTTGTAATTTCATTACTACTGAATAGGGAACATTATTATAATAGTAAATAAAATACAATAATCCCTCCCCAGTGATTTATATTCATGAAACCTGATTTTGATTGTGGTCATGAAATTATAAATCGCTCGAGCTTCTGCTGCCTGGCTTTAGGATGTCTCTAGTACCAGTCTGCTTCCTCCAAAGTCATTAATGGACTACACCAGAGACTTTCTGAAATCTCTAACCCATAATAAATGAAATTATGTCTGAGTTCAGGTTATTAAAACCTTGTCCTTAAAAGCCCTTCATTTTTCTGAAGTATTTGTATTTATGCTGTACATGGGCTGTTTGTTTGCCAGCTTTGGTTTTCTCAGGGGTTTATTTGTGTTGTCAGGTTGCATGATGTCTGCTACTTTCACTTTTCCCATCATCCACTAGAAATAAATTAAAGGTAAAGACTAAGAATCATGTTATGTTGTGTACTAACCTAGAGCAGGAAGTCTCCTGCTAAACAGATATGATTTTGAAAGTTCTCCCTGTAAATTTACTTGTTCTGAGCTATGTTTTGTCTAATCTAGGCCAAAATCTGCCCCTGTAAGTCTGTGCAGTAAAGTGGAGCTTGCTTGCTATTTTTAAGCTTTTTATAGCAAAGGCCTGCTGTTATAACTCATCTCTACTGTTCAATTTATACTTACTGGAATGGCATTATATCAATACTAAACACAAATAAGCTCAGCTTCAGAAACAGTTCCCATGGCATTTAAATATCAATGAAAACACAAGGCAAATCAACAGAAATCTGTGGAAGTCAAAAAAAGGCTTTTAGATTAATGTATGAAACTGGTTGGCTGAAATGTATCACCAAAAATGTAGATCTGAAAACTCCTTTGGGTTGCTGAAATTTTCCCAAGATCCCCATCTCCTTTACTATCAGTAACAGTTACTCTCCTTAATTTCATTGCTAAACTAGACTATTTTTTCCTCCTGTCACTGCAGCTGCAGTTCATAGCATTGTTAGTCTCTGTTGACTTGTGCTGTTGAAATCACTGAGGAAGCAGCTGCAAAAGCTAATTTGGAATTGTCCTGATGTAGCCAGTGCATTGTCTGTGAGCTGGATCATGCTGGGATGGATCATGCTGGGATGGGAAGGTCACTCTAAAGGCAAGCCTCATCCACCACATTGGAGAGTTCTCAGGAACCAGATGAATAATGGCCCCATGCTAACACCCCTGATGTGGCACACATAACTGGTTCTTGCACACAGATTTACTGGTGATGCCTCCTCACTCCATGCAGGTAGATGTGAAC
The DNA here is from genome assembly GCA_013397375.1 of Toxostoma redivivum. Classification (NCBI taxonomy): domain Eukaryota; kingdom Metazoa; phylum Chordata; class Aves; order Passeriformes; family Mimidae; genus Toxostoma; species Toxostoma redivivum. The sequence goes on along the minus strand of VXBI01013279.1, from coordinate 275,515 downwards.
TTCTTGTACTCCCTCCTCTCTGGTTACGTATCTGAGCTAAGTCTTACCACCAGGAAATAACAGAGCTGCTGCTTTTGGGGGAAACTGGACATTTCTATATTTAGCTTTTTGAGGCAAAGAGGATCTACTTTCCCTTGCTGATCTTGAGAGCAAAGCAAAGGCATGTGATACTCGACATGTGAGAGAGAATACTTTTGTCTCCCAAATACATTCTGTCCCCAAAGTTCTTTTTTTTTTTTTTTGTGAGAGCTGGATGCTCTCAAGAGGAAAGCTTTTGGTGCCTGTTGTGAGATGTAAGCCAAACACAACAACTTTCAGCCTACCATTTAGCAGTTTTTCAGATTCTGGATTCATGTAGTAGCTTTAATTAGAAAAAAAACAGTTTGTGTCTAGATTGTGTCTATCTTCCCAACAATTTAAATTATTCAGGGCAGTGTATCAATGTAGTTTTAGAGTTATTTCTTCTAAGTTCTAATAGAACTTGATCTGGACCTTGGACAGTACTGACAAACCACTATTAGTCATTTTCAGCTTTGTGTTTAAAAAAAGATGTTACTTTGGGGAAAATTTGGGGAAACAGTTTTTTGGGATGGTGTTCTACTATTTTTTACTGTTCAAATTATACTCTATCAGTAAAACCACTTGCAAGGATATTCTGTCTACTTTCTTGTCTCTGTCCCTCTTTCACTCTTTCTGTAAGATTCAATGGTGCTTTATAAAGGCATTCTAAGAAAAATGAAAATTTCAGAATTGTCATTACCTGGGTGCAGAGCAGAATGTGCTTGTACCAACTTGATAAGTTTTGCTGCTATTGTCTTTATTTTACGATGTAATGTTTTAAAAGATTAAAAAAAATTGCAACAAAGACCATCCAGATGAAAACACTTTTCCTGTTGCTTTCTTTTTTTTTTCTGTTGTCTTATCATCCAGCAAGAGGACAGGAACTGTAATTAACCTCCTCTTTTGTGTATCTCTAGAAAACTGTGCATTGCTAGTAATATCACTTTTGCTGGACCTTTGGGCTTGTTTCTGCTCCTTCTACCTTTTCTCCCTGGCTGATGATCCAGATCACCATATTTCCTGGGTATCTAATTTGGGAAACCATGGTGCTGGGCTGGTTTCAAAAGAGACACACAAATTTCCAGCCATACTTCTACTCATACTTAGCCATTTCTGCATTTAATGAGCAGTCAATAGGGAAGCAAGAATCAGGACTTTGAGGAGGCTATGTCTCTCTTTCCTAGTTTCTTTATACAGAAATTATTTGTCAGGATGACTGGAAGAAGTTACGGATGGAGAGATGAGGTGAAGCTTTTTGACCTTGGGAAGCACAGACAAGGTTGGGGCTGTATTTTACTGTGAATTTTTTTGTCTTTTTGCTGGTTTTTTGGATGTTTTTCTGTTGACTACTTTCTATGTTGGGCCTCAGAGTCCCTCACTGTCTTGCTTTTCCTTCAGCTTGGGAAATTGCAACACAGGCCAGTCCACTCACAGAGGGTGCAAACTCTTTAACTATGGTTCCTTTTGTCAGCAAATCAAGGTGATAAAATAATCCCAGTAATATTGGTTCATAGTTCTGCATAGTGTGTATAGAGACCTCTCATTTCTGAGCCTTTGCTTGATTTTGAGGGAAAAAAACCCCAAAACCTTCTTTGGACTGAGCAAAACAATCTCCCTTGTATTTGTGCTACTTTTCATATGCTGTTTGTGCTACTCGGTCCATACTGATTCTTACTACTTGTTATATGTTAACTGTGCAAGTCAATACATATTTCTCCAAAGCCCACCTCCATCTCCAAAATGATCTCTCTTTCCTTATATGAGTCTCTTAATTGGACCTACTTTAGCTACTTTGTATCACTCTTATTTTTCATGCAAAAATAGTTATTTGTATTTTCTAGTTTATGCACATTCTGCTTGTTCACTTGATTTCCAGGTCCAGACTTCATCAAGCTACAGCTGTTTGCTGTTACTTTGTGACCTATTGCCTAGGATACAGAGATGGTACTTATGTTTCTGGAGACCCCCAGAAAACTGACCTATTTAGCAAACTGACCCAAGTCACTGTTCCAAGAGGTGATTGAGAAAGACAAAGAAAAGAAGAAGAAACCTCAACAAACCAGCAAAAAAAAAAAAAAAATTGTGAATTACCATTTTTTTTTCTCCAGAATCTGTATGCAGGATGCTGAGGGTTGCACTAAAATTCTTGCTGAAAAACTATTTTCTCAGTACAGTCTGCTGTTTTGCATAATGCCAACTATTTTTGAAAAAAAAAAATTTTACATGGTAGAAAACCAATTAAAGTTGCTTTTAAAACAATAAGTATATAATAATAAAGTAACATCCTAAAAGTGAATAGTTCAGGAATGAGTATCCCACAGAGATTTCACAGCACATTTTTTGGCCTGGCAGTTGTCATTGCTTTCTAGCAAAGCTTTAGATCATTTCCACAGGGCACCCTGGAGACTTTTCCCATTGTAGGAGACCACCTCTGGGTCATCCCTTCCTTTCACTGTGGCACAAGATGCTGATGTTTTTCTCGGTGTAGAACTCTTTTGACAGTGCCATTTCTGAAGCAGAGCAATGTAAATGTCATTACTGAACCCAATTTAAACAAGATGGATGAATACCATAGGTTTGACTTGAACCAATTAACTAAATGGACCTGTGCCACTATTTCCTTCTAAGTACAATTATCTGACTGGGAAGAACAAAGCAGTATATTAAGATTGCATTACATTCCAAAGCATGTGGTGACTGTGAATCTTGGTTGTGCATATGAAGAACTTGCTTTTGCCTTGCATGAATATCTGGGCAGAAAAAGAGACAAAAAAAATTCCACAAAGGATGGGGGCTGGGCCTGCACATCTCTTCTTCCTACAAGAGTTTGTGGGAAAGGAACAACCAGTGCATTCCAAGGCACAAGCTAGGAACACTATGATTGAAAGAAGAAACAAACCAGCACATAAACTAAGGCTGTTTTGCAAAGAGTCATTAAATACAGACAGGAACCTCATGGGATCATTTTTATTATGTCAACTTTCAGACCTGGGAGTGACTTTTAAGATGTGGCAGCAGGAAAAACAAGAGCCCTGGCAATCATTGTCACATCTGTTGAAGTGTGGAGAGGCTGGACAGGGCTAATCGATAACTCCTCCACAGTGAATAGAGCAGCAGGTGTTTGAGGGATTAAGCACAAATGAATGATGACTGTGTTTTGTAACAAGGGAAAAAATAGGCACTGAGTCACAACAAGATTTCAGGTGTGCCTTAGGTGCCAAAAGATACAAGTTGTGCTGTCAGATTTACACCAAAGTGTTTAACCCTCCAAACATGGGTGTCTGTAAGACAGCAGCCTACTCAAGAGTTTAGCCCAGACTCTATTCTAGAGCTGGTCCACCTTGTGGGGAATTCATGCTGTGCTTTGAAGCCAGTTATATTCTTTCATTTCTATTTCTCAGTCTCATGTAGCTCAATTTGACAAACTAAACATATTTTGTCAAGCTAAGAAAAAAACCAACTAAATACAAAATAGCAACAAATATTCCCTTAAAGGCTGCAATTTTCACTATTTTCCCCTTGGATTCCTTCAGCACAGCTGCCTGCTGGGAATGATTTATAACAGCACTTATAATGTGGTTTAGAAACAGCAAGTCTTGCTGTTTGAAGAAAGGTGTATGACTGCATTTCTCACAAGAAGGAAAAGAAGAGGAATCTGAAATCTGGGCTTATCTTAAACTGGAAAATAAAATTTTTACTATCTCATCCTGCAACCATCAATTTCTTTTTAGCAGGAAGTTATTTTGTATTTCACAGCTTAACAAGAGCTTTAAATGAATAATTTCATTCCTGCTTTTGATTGCTTAAGTTTCTGCCTTGCTAAGCCTTCACTAATCTATGAAAACAGGTGGCTTCCTCTGTGTAGAATGGACCTCCCTCCCTCAGGCTGAGCACTAATAAATTAGCCCTGCCCACTTGCAATCCTGTATGAAGCAATCCTAGCTCGTTAGCTCTTATTTGGCAGTTCCCAAATTTATTGGCATTTAATTTAAGGCAACAGCAAAAGTGATTCAGGCTGTGTTTGCAGTTTCTCTTGCCCATCATTAGTCACACATCCCTCCCTGGGTTTCTGATTGCTGCTTGTCTGCTCCTCTCTAACACCGATGGTAAGAGGCTTGCCTACAGTAAATTTAATCTGAGTTCTCTGCAAGGGGGTTGCTGATGTATGCTTTTTCATGTGTGAGGTCAAGCTGTGAAGGCCAAGAAAATGGAGGTACTTTATATAAATATGATAGTGACCATTGTATTTGTGGTCCTCAGGCTCTTTGTCTTAAGCAATGACCATCTCTGGCATGTGGATCTCTGTATATTGGTCTAGGCACACTTATGTATAGTACACTTCCATTAAGCATCCAGATGATGGGGAAATGAGCACACTGGAAATGCTCTCAGGTGCTGAAAGAAGTTCCAAAGAAATAAAGTGTTATTTGTCAAACCTTGTAGCTTAATAAGAGGAAATAGTTAAGTCTTTTCCTCTCTGTGTCTGGTGGTATTACTTAGTTATTCAGTCAGTTTGTTGGCCAGACTGTACAAAGAATTAAAAGAAGACCTACAGGTGCTTATGGGACCCAGAAAAAGGACTTGGTTTTATAGTGCTGTGTGGTTTGGAAAGGAAAACTATCTTATAGGGAGAAAATGAAGACACTTTGGAGGAGTCTATTCATGTATTCATTAATAACTTGCATCGCAATAATGTGTGTCTGGAGTGCAGAAAGTGTTGCTTGAAATGTCAGCCTGTCAGGTCACAGATCTGGATGTGTTGGGGTCCCTCGGCAGGCAAAGATGTGGGCGTGTTACCAGCTGTAACAAAATGGGTGTGGGGATACAGCAGGGCCAGTTGAAATCAGGAGTACTGCAGAGTAGGCAGATGTGGGGTTTGACTGTGATCAGGGCCCTTCTTTGGTATCTCTGGTCCATTCAGAGACAGAAGCACTCACTTTGTTTCTGAGTATTTTAACAACCATAACAGCAAAAGTCTTATCTTTTCGTTGTAACAAAAATTCTATTGTATCTCCATGGGTACTAGGAATAGTCTTCCAGAGAAGCAAACTCTGCTAAATAATAAGATTTGGTTTTTTAAAATTTATTTTAGGAAAATAAAATAGGAGTGGATTAGATTAAGGGGTGGTCTGTTTGGATCAGACTTGAAATAAAGATTGGATCAAACATTAGATGTAAAATTGCACAAGCCTAGCAAAATACTATGCCAAATCTGGGCTAAAGACAGACTGGAAAAGAGATGAAATCTTGATAAAACTGGAGCTCAGAATTACTGATCTTTCAGTTCAAAGATAACCTCTGGAAGAAAAAAAAAGCACCTTTTGTGGGTCAAAAGCAAATTGAAGTAGTATCTTAGTGAAATACAAAAGCAGTAAAAATCTCCAGTCAAATTCAATTGGAATTAATGATCTTTTCAATCTGAAAGCAAATGTCACATTTCCATTTAAAGTGAATTTTCCCCTGAAAGTTAGAGGAGCCATCTACTACTTAAAAAAAAAAAAGATTATAAAGGGAAAAAATGCTTTGCCTTTTTTTTTCTTTTTCCTTCTGGATGACTAACCAACATATAGTTCAACTGAATTGATTTGTCCACTCAAATGAGAAGTCAGATGGTTTAACCAGTAGGAGGCATATATGGCTCAAGTAGGAGCTGGCTGGTTGTTTCCTGTTGTAAACTAAATCTCTGGGCAGTTCTGAAGCCTGCTCTCACCAGTGTGCATTGAATACAATCACTAAATCACTAGAAAAAACAAACTCATGTTTTGTAAGCATAGACTTTTCCCATTAGAAGTTTAACGTAAGCATCCAATTTTCAGTTGAGCAGCCAGTGCTAAGGTTAGGGATGTATGAACTCTTGATAATTTAAATTATTTTGGTAGCATACTAAGTACTACCTGTGCATTAATTTAAATCCTAGACAGAGGATGTGTTCTTTCTTGAGGCTCTTTTTTCAGTTTCATATTTAATGTACTGTGTTGTATTTTTAAAGTCATAGAATTTACATGAAGCACTAGAAAGATAACAGAATGTGAAGTGCAGAAATAATTGTAGTGTTGTTAGTGATGTGATGATTAATATTTACCTTCCTTTTTTCCTAGTGAAACACTTCCTTGCCAGATCTCATGTGCAAGGAAATAAAAATTAATTTTTGTCAAAATACCTAGGAAATACCCTTATTCCTACTTTATAGCATTGCAAATGAATTAGATAATTCAGGTTACACAAAAACCCGTGTCCAAGCAAGGGTTTTAACTCTAACTTGTTACTATGTGCTCTAGTAGCTGACCAGCCATGCTTTCTTGACTATACCATGGCTCAGCTTTTCCTATAAATAAACTGCTGGATTAATCTTTGAGAGTATTCCATGTACGTTTTTTTTTCTTAATTAATTGCTAAATTTTAGTCAGACTTTCACAAAACTGCTAGATGCCAGAACTGAGATTGTCTATCACCTTAATTTGTCTTATGCCTGTTTTATATGACCATCTTTGATTTACATCACCTCATACTTGTCATGGGGTTTCTGTCTCATGCTGTGTGTTCTGATCAGTAATCGAGTACTTTAACTGTTCCTTCATGTTCACCACATAAACCCTGGCCTTATTTACTGAAAGCTCTTCCACCCACACTCTGTAGATTGATCTTTTCTCATGTGCTTTTCAGTAGCATTAATCATGAGTACATCAGGAATGATTCACAAGCACTGACTACCCTTCAGGGGTGCTGCAGGAAGGTAAGGCAGTGCTATTCCTCCACTCAGAGGGCAGAATGAAGGACAAAGTCTTTCCATTAACACCATGGGTTCAGTCTGAGGAGTTTGGAATCTGAGATTTTACTGTAGTAATATGTAACACCTTGTGATATAACAGCTCCAGGAGTAAATATCCAGAAAATAAGGATGAGACAGATTGTGATCACCTTTGAAAATCTTGGTTATATGGCTTGCTCAGCATTTCCAAGGAGGGACAAGAGAAAGAATGCCTTTTTCTATGATGTAATTTAATTTCCTAAACCAAGAGACCTCTTCTAATTTCTGTATCAGAGTTTTTGAAGATGTACCACATCCTGGAAGGATACAAGTGTTTTCATTAAAGTCTAAGCAAAATGCCTGAGGAATTACACTTGAGACTTACTCTTTCCTTCATTCAACACAGAAACTAGTATTAGTAAGGCATCAAGAATGTTTGCTATTACAACAACAACCTTTTAGATGCCAAAGAGGTTACTGGATTTGTCCTGAAGTTCTTTCCAAATTCAGATAAAAAGCCTTGCATATCTTGACCCATGTTGGAGCAATGGCAAAAGAGGAATGTCATTGCATGAAGATACTAATCCATCTGTAAAAGGGAAATACAGCATCGAGTTGAAGAAAAAACAGTAGCATAAAGCAAATATTTCCCTGGTAAGAGAGTGAACTTTTGGTGATGTATTATGAATAGTCAGCCTTTCTGTGCCCTTGGTGTATTGCATACTGCTGCTTTGTTTTCAAGATGTGGAGAAAAGTGAAGGGTACATAAATAAGACCATGGATGTTTCAGAAAATATTTCATGTATGCAGTTCAATTTAAGACCTTGTATAACATCTTAAATTTGCAGTAGACAGTACATGAAATACAAAAATCTCCACAAACCTATCATATTTTGTAGTTAATCAAAAGCTCAATAAAAGAAAAGGGCAATTTTCCAGTTGAAGTATTCCAGAAAGTCATGGGGTTCCAGGTTTCTAAAAGGGCATTAAAGGGAGCACCCACATGCATCTGTGACAATAAGATTCAGAAATAGCACAGTTTCCACTCCTCTTGCTTCAGGCAGAATTTTTATTTTGGCTTTGCAACTACAAGACACCATATTTTGGTTTTTTTTTTCACCTTAAATATTTCATAAGTTGCTCATGGATTTTGAGTAACTCTTTGATCAAAGACGGAAATAACGGCTCAGTTTTGGTGCTGACTGTTGAACTGCCTTCCACATGGGCAATGCACTGAGACCTCACATTTCTTAACATTCTGTCCCCACCTCCGTCAGTTAATGAGAAACAAGAGTAGTTAGTGAGGGAGATCCTGAAATAGGAACCCTTCTCCAGAGAGTCCTACTACACCAGCACCCAATCTCCCTTTTTTTCCAGCACTTTTTTTTCCTGCCAAGTGCAGTACCTCTTTTTTCCCTCCCCCAAGTCTTGTGAGCATAAGATGTTACCAATGCAAATGCTATCAGTCCTTTCTGTGCCATCTAGTGAAGCAGAGACTCAGAAAATGAAGGGTCTCTTGGTTTTGATATGGTCAGTTGTCCTGGCAAGGGGAAAGAACAGGAGCTTCTGGCAGAAGAGAGAATAACAGGAGGGTATGAAGAGTGTCCCCCTGAATCAGTCTGGTCTGTCAGGAGCTAGGGAGTGGGATCTTCAGTGCACCCCATTGCCTTTTCTGCTGCTTATGGAACAGTCTTGCAGGAAGTGGGGACTTTCAGGTTTGTTTCCCATGCTGTCCTTCTACACACACTTTAGAGTGTTCTCTGGAGCACAGTTTCCTCTAAGCTTGACACTTCAAGCAGTCCTGGAAGCACTTCTATTTACTATGTGCTATCCATATTTATCTTCACCCATCCCAGAGGAGTCCTTTATGAGAGGATACGCTTATGGAAACAGCTTTACTCTGAGCAGCAATCTCCTTTGCGTTTTCTCCTTTTGTTGTGGTTAGTTATAAGCTCAGGTAGACTTAATCCTATATCTTTTCTTCTTTTTCATTCTACAAAGGAAGAAAAAAAATAGTGTTGAAGTTCCAGGGAAAGCATATTTTTTCTCCAAATCAATTCCCATCACAGATTTTAGTGGGAACTGAATTTGGTTTGCAATTTTATAATCTGCATTAAAAACTTAAAATAGTGCAGCACATTTTGCTTTGAAACTGGGAATCTGTAGCTTGACCTCACTTGTTTATACTTCATTGTATTTCCTTCAAACTGTACATAATTATTTCTAAATAGGGTGGCAATCTGTACTTTTTCTTTAGTGCATCTATTCTTCTATAGCCTGTGATTAGTTATTCTATTATTATATAATTTTTATTTTTGTTTGTTTGTTTTAAATGGCCAAAATAATGCCCCAGTTCATCCTCTGGCAACTCTATAAAAATTCTACTTTTTAAAATGGCTCTGGCAGACTGAGGTCTTGAAGTCTTTGATCTGGAGCATCACAGTCATTTCTTTATTTCAAAGTCTTATTGAAAGATAAGGTCTGCTTATTAGAGGTCTATCAGCCTTAATAGGCTGTTTCCAGCTGAACTTCCTGTCATGGCTCAGCCACTCCATTATCTCAGTGATGCACAAGTGAAATGTAGAAAAGCCTTTGTGCAGTTCCTTCTCCCTTGGCTGCATTAATTGTGCTGGGCTAACAGGGGTAAGAAGTGGAAGGTATTTAGTTTTGGCACTGCTTTGCTTTGGCTTGGAATACACACCACAAAATGGATAGGTTCAATTACCAGTTTTATATAGCAACTTGTCAGAGTAGAACCACACTATCAGCCTAATGTTTACCACCTGCTTTAGAGATTGAGACACTTTTGCATCAACTAAGTCCTTTCTAGGGCAAAAATATCATTCCCTAAAATGAAGAGGGCAGAATATTTAATGCTCACCCTGTAACTTTTCAAGTCTATTATAAGAATTGTAACTGAAGGGATTTGGAATGAAAAAATAATTTCCTTTTTGCTCAGCTCCAAATGACTACATTTTGAAAACCTTTCTTTCTGAATTCAGTAGGCTGTTAATCATGGAACATAAAGAGTCCCAATTGCTGTTCCATAGATTTCTATACAGTAAATGGTTAGTTCAATTTCAAATTGAGAAAGTGGCTTGGACATAGTATTATCAAAGGACATTTCAATCCTTTATGAAAAATATGGAAGAAGCGGGGGAGTAAATTTGAAATTTTATTTCTTCTATAAGTCATTTAAATTTAACATAAACATTTGTGAATGTCTGTGAGCAAAGCAGAATGGAGACACCGTTCACCCTTCAAACCCATAAGAAAATTTTTACAGCCATAAATTGCAAAGACATTGAAGCAGGATTTTCAAAGACCTCTTTATGCAATGCATTTTCATGTTTAGCTGATAACTGAGCATGGCAGAGCCAGTGTGACACTTGTCAAGGATGGGGACTGGTCTTGGGTACAATGGGGACTTCATTACAATATGGCAATATGTCTCAGAGGACCCTTGCTAATGGTGATAGATAAATAGGGCTGTGCATGTCCAGTATCATAAATACATGTTATCATGCCATGCCACTTCAATGAGCTTATCTGTTTATATATGCATCAAAGGGAGCAAAAAATGTTTAACTTGCTTCAGTGAGCTGTAAGCAGAAAGAGAATAGATGAGAGTTGAGGGCTTGGAGCACACTGATTCATATCTCATTCAGGAAATCTTCTGAATTATTGATTTCGTTTTCCTTTCATTTTTTCATTTTTTGAGTCACCACATTTGTGCCAGCCAGCCATAGTCTTCTGCGGTTATCTGCACTAATTTACAAGTGGCTTCTAACCATCATGCTAGTTCAAAGTGGGGTGTGCCCTTTTTGTCTGAGATGGTCAGCAGCCAGTGTGGAGTGATTAATGTGGATTCCTGCCTGTGCATAATGGCTTGACAGAAACACTCCTTTCTGCTGTCTCCTAAGCAGGTACAAAGGCAACAAAGGCCTTTGCTTAATGAATCAAATTCACATATGTCATTTAGAGGTATTCACATCTGCCTCTCTCAAACAGACCCAAGAGGATTTCTGTCTCACTCCCCCTCTTAGGACTTCATACATTTTTTACTGAACATTGACTTCAAAAAGGGCTTTTGCTGTTTCACCCAGAGGGTAGTACTGTCACTGTGCCTGGCAGGTGCTGATTTTCTGTCGTGGGGACCAAAGCATCCAGAATGTGAGGTCTGAAGTCAGTAACAAGCCGGGAGAGGGGATGAACTCTCCAGTTGAATGTCAACCTGGCACAGAACTGGGACCTGCTGTCCTTTCTGGCAATGCTATTGTGCATTCCAGCTGCTTTGTGGTAAAGTGGTTTTAGGCAAACAAGGAGATGACAAACCTGTTCTGCTCTCCATTACTTAGTGTAGTGTGTGGCTTCTGGTATCCCTTTCAGTCTTTAGTGCTGATGAACTGTGCCTCTGAACTGTGAGACTGCCCAGTACTGATGAAATAAATGCTGAGCTTCCTTCTAAGCTCAGGGGATCCACAGGAGAGAGAAGGAATTGTCTCTCTTTGACATACAAGTGTCACTGGCTCTGTGAGGCCTTAGTGTTCACCTATACAGCTGAGTGATTCCTGATGAGCCTGCAGATAATTCAAAGGACTCTGGAACCCAAATGGCTTGGTCTTTTACTTACTTATTCTAATGCATTTCAGTCTTCACTGTACAGTAAATGTAGAACAAGCAGATGGTAGGAAAACAGAATCTACTCCCCGAGGTGAGATGATAATTTTTGCATGAATAATGCCTTGCCATGTGTTGGGGTGGTTCTGGGCTATACTGCTAACCCTTGGTGAGAGCAGTCCTGGGTGGCTACTTGGGTGTTCCTGCTCTGACCCACCTTGGGGTGGGAGCTCCTCCCCACCACAGGCTGTCCCACCTGCCCTTTCCATGCTGTGTCCTCATGGCTCCCACAATAAGGACAGAGAAGATAACAGATGCTCTTCCAGTCACTTGAAAAATGCTTCTTCTTTCAGTGTGGGGAAAACCACAGCCATTGTCTGAAATCAACAGAAGCAAAACAGTGAAGTAGTTTTTCCTTGGACCATACCTTTTAGAGTATTTATTTACCTCCTTTTAACATAGCTTTTTAACAATTCTGTTATCAAAGTCTCTAGTCAACACAGGTCAGATTGTGTCAGTTTTTATACACAAGTTTTTGATATTATTTCATCTTTTTTATGATCAACTTCCTTGAAAAGAAGTCCCTGGGAACTTTCTATTATCTCCCTTCTTTGTTTTTTTCCTCAGATGAAACAGAGAAAAAATTCCTTCTCTTATACTCTGAATACTTTCTCGAGCCCAGCACCACTTATTAAAGAATTTCTAAGTTACTCAGCTCACTAGCTGATGGACAAAAGCCTTTTGCCTCAGGCTCCCAAACCAGCTCTGCATAGGATGTTCTGCTCCTAATTACATCACAGCTAACTGCAGTGCCTGGTGCTGCAGCCACTTGATCCTGGGGAAGGTCACTGATCACCCAGTTGGTGTCTGGGGTTAGAAGGAGAGGGAGCATTGCCAGGATGTGCTCGTGGGCATCCTCCTGGATAAAACCCATTGTGCTGCTGACAGTCACCACCTGTTAAGGGAGAGCCTTTATATCACAAGGCAATATTGCCAAGGTTTTCTATTCCAGGAGAAGAAAGAAATGAGAAATGCCTTTCGCAGGTTAGTGGAGTCCTTCAGAGAGCAGACAGATTTGCAAGTGATGAGCATCTATCAATTATTTGCTCCAGCCTCAAAGGGCCAAGTGCAGTTTAAGCTGTCCCATCAAAGGTTACTAATGCTAGGGAGCAGGATTAGCACTTCAAGTCATATGCTTTGTCTGCTAAAAACTATGAAGACTGAATTAATAAAAACTCTTGTTGGGAAATCCAATCCTCAATGTTCAGCTGAGGAGATTTAACTACTACCAAGTGTCTCAGACCCACTGCATCAGCACAGAGCATTTATGCCAGCTGTGGGTGTGCTGCTGTACTTGCTCTTCCCAGAGTTGCTGTGCCTGGAATAGCTTGGATGGTCCATCTGATACACTCCAGACTAGTCAAGGTGCCCCTCCTTCAGCTTAGAGAGGAAGGGGGGAATGGCCACGAGGAGAATCTCCGCATGCTCTGGGTTAGGAGACCTGTGTGCTAGGGAATTGAACAAGCCAGGGGAAGGAACTAAGGATGAGAAATGGCTCTAACTGTGGGTGGTAAAAGACTCAAGTGCCCTGGGCACTATTTTCAGCACAGCTATTTATAACAGTGATGTTACTAATAGCAACAAAACCAATGCATCTCAAAAAGAGACTTTTTCACAACTCAGTAAATAAACCCTAATTAACCTCTTTACTGTATTTCACTCAGTACACTGCTAGTCTTGCACCAAAATTCTGTACCAGAAGTCTTGGAACACAGGTTGAATATCCTGGAGGTGTCACACTGTCCTGTGTTTGAGCTACGAGGGCTCCATGCACCGGGAAGCAAAGCTGTGCCTTCACCCTACTGTTCAGGATGAGTGCATGGAAATCATCCAAGCCACTGCTGCCCCAGCCAGCACACAGGACTTCATCCATGAGTGACAACACTACAATGTCTCCACTTGAGAAAATCGCCATTAATTGCTGTAATATTCCCTGGGGAAACCATGTGGCTGAAACTGACTGAGAACTGGAGAACAACCAGATGGTAAAATTACTAAATTCTCTGTGGAGGGGAGCAGCTTCTCTGCCTGAGCATCCTGCCGTATTGGGTTCCTGTTTTGCTAATCTTCACACTCTGGTGTTTTTTGGACTGTTCTCTGACTTAGATTAAGACAGAGCTACAGCATGCACCCCGAAGTGGAGTGAGTGTAGCTGGATATGGGAGGGAGACCTGCTGTTCTCTGTGTGCTATCTCCCCCACCTGCCACTCAGCACAGGGATTGCAAACAGAAGAAAACAGGGAACTCTGCTCATTGCACAGACTGAGGCCATCATCCCCATGGGGAGAAGACTGCTTACCTATTCAGTCTCTTGCCTGAGCATTGTCATAAATCCAAACAATTGAAAGAAACTTGGCAAAACTAAAGTGGTTTGTAATGGTGTGTGGTCCTCAGAGGACCAGCAAAAATAAACACTGAAGAACACTACCTGAGAAGCTAGTTGTCTATTTGGGAATCACAGCATCTAGAGCATTTTAGAAATGTGCTTCAGCTCTCTAAACCAAGTTAGAATATTGTTCTGCTGGGCCAGACCAAGTGTCTCTCTTGGCTTCGTGTCTCACTAAATTCTCTGTAATATTTTACATGACAGTACCATGGGAGACAGAAGTAGAAGTGGAACATGCATCAAATCCTTCTCCTCCTGCTTTCTGCTTCACCTCTGCCTCTTTGTTTGAACTGCCAGATAGTACAACTCCATGTTTTTCCTTTCCCACTGAGACCTCCTGATGATTATTGCTATTAGCAAAACACCCTTACTTAACTTTTCTCCTCCTTGCTGCATTTTAGCAAAGGTCACCAGTGTTAATAATTGAAGCAATCATTTATATTAATCTTATCATCCAGATGGCTTAAGGCAGTAGAGTGAAAAAACAATGGAAAATAATTTAAATTTTTACTCTGATACTGCAAGTAGCAGGAGGTGGAACTTTGGAAGATAACACAGTGAGAGTGAGCCTTTTAGTGTTAAAATATATATGTCAGAAGCAATTCCAGGAGACCTAGGCAACCCAGTAGCAGCTTTATAATACCTAGGACTGGTAAATAGGAGCAGACCTAGAAAATGAGGATGAGGGCTCTGTTACCGGTACAGAAGACTCCAGTATGTACAGCAGCTAGTGCCAAGGAGAGCAACTCCAGCCCTGGAAAGCTGCAGCGTGCCTGGCTTGCCAAGCTGTGTGGGAGTGCGTGTGTCTGCACTGTCCCTGTATCTGCTCTTACCCGTGATGCCAGGAGAGAGCAGCAGGACACATCCCTGCTGCCATGAACAGGTGTGGATATGCTCAGGCAGGTCCAAATCTACATGTCTCACACAAGCTTGTTATGAAGATACATTCTCTTATTCTTTATTTAAATCATATACAGGGTCAATTTTAATGTTTCTTTTTCCTCAGCCGGAATTTTACCAGGGATAGGTGCATCCGGTTCCTTGGGAAGTGAAACAAATGACGAGGAGATAAATGTGCTGCTCTGTGGAAACTGCCTTCCCTGTGGGAAGTTGTCTGTGATTGCAATGATCTATCTGAAGCCAGATAATTTCAAAACCACAAAATGCACTTGAAATCTCAGCTTTCGTCACTCTGGAATCTCATAAATAGCTAAAAATTCTGGGCTTATTCTTTATGTTAAGTGTTGCCCAGACTCTGAAGGACCTGCCTGTTCTGCAGACTCCAGCCTGAAAAGCCTACAGTGATCAAATGAGAGTCCTCAGAGCTGGGCAGTGATCATAGTACTGGGTAAATCTCTGTGCAATTCCTTACCTTGCCACAGCTTTGTTTGCTTCGTTTTTTAATGGCTCAAAAAAACCTAATCCTAATCTTCAGGCTTACTTTTGAGCCTATGGTTACCTAAGCAAATCAGATCTCGTTCTGGGATCCTCTCTAATGTAAAGGTGAAAACCTTACTTCTAGTGCTCCCTCTGGCTTGAGAACATTTCTCTTTGTCTTGGGTCAAAAGAAAGCCATAGAGCTTAAGTCTTATTAAGCTTTCAGTTTATAAAGCAGCCCTGGAAAAAGAGACTTTAGGAAGTCTGCCAGTGCTACCTCTTCTGTAGCATTTCCTATTTAGTATTTCTATTAGCAGCAAAATTCTACTGGGTAAGCGCAGCGCAAAGCACCAGCCTGGGACCCGGGCCCTCATTTCTGCCAAAAGCACAGAGCAGATGGACAATAAGGGCAGACCCCAGAGCTTTATTTCTGCTAATACTGTTCAGGGCATCTCTTCATAGTACAGGCATAGTCTGTTTAGGCAAGAAGGTATCTGATCTATAACAAGTGGGGTCTATGCTGGGAAAGATAAATTTCAGAAGTTGTGGGAATTTAAATCTATGTAATGATGCAGGAAAATCAGACCACCAGAAGCCTTCAGCAACAATTTTTTTAAATAATAGACATGGCAGACAGGACAATTTGGTTTTTTTTCTTCATGTTTTGATAATGAGTCCTCCCAGTGTAAAGATATCTTCTTTTTTCCTATCATCTAAAAATTACCAAATTGAGATTCTGAGATTTGGTAATAAACTAAAAATTTAACTGAGATCTATGAAATATATATATATTTTTTTTGTTTGTTTTTGTTTCTGAGAACTAATGGAGTATTTGTACAGATGAAATTAATCCAGCTCCAGTCTCAACTATGGAGCATTAAATACTATCTCATACTGCATGGAAACTGCCAGCCTACTGAAACCAAAGTACAAGAAAAAACACTAAATTTGCAGTAAAACATGTGACTAACATATTTTAGCCAAAGTGTAGGGAAAGGAAGGATTGACTTGTGTTAGGCTGTATTATAGTACTACAGTATTAGATACATATGTAGAACTAATGTTTCATAGGTATGTAATAAATTACATTAAAACAAATTTATTATTTTTTTTTATTTATGTGTATATAGGAATGTTAAAAATCAGGCCTTGGTATAATTTCCTCCTTAATTTCATCAACTGCTGGAAAAAAAAGACAATTATTGCAAAACTAACAAAAGTTTTGATTAAATTCTTATGAAACATGTTTTAAAGGCCACAGTCAAAATAAAAAAAAAATCTCTTACTCCCCAAGGCTTTCCTGAAGGGTGATTAATCGCAATATTTACTTTGATAAATTCTGCAGATGTATTCTGCTTTCAGTAATGACCAAGAAAGGGAGATTTTGGGGGGAATTAATTATTTTGTGGAGATAATGTGTCGATTCACCTAAGCTGGTAATTAATTCACAGGAAGTGTTTCCATAGTATTTAAGCAGTGGTCATATAAATTTAAATTAAAATTACTTTGGGAAACCTACTTCAACATGAGTGACTGTGCTACCCTAAGCCCAAATCTGGCTGAACTGCATTCCAAGGATTCATTTGGAAAGTCCTGTTGTGGGCACGTGCTTCTGGCATACCTGCAAAGCCACAGATTTGTTGCTGTGGCTGACATTTTCACAAATTTAGGAACTTGGGGAAAACAGGCCCAGCCAGTTCTGGAATGATGTAAGAGCTCAAATACAGGTTATGCTTGTCTGAGTGAAGCAACAGGAACTGTGTTGTGCAGACACTTCTGTGATGACCTTGCTAATACTCCTCTGTGTCATGCATGGCTTTTTAGCTGTATCAAAAGCACCACATCAGATTTATATTTTGAAGTGATATGGTGAAGGGGTCTTTTTGTCTTAAATGGTAGATGTTACATAGAAGTTCTTGTAAACTGCCTCTGAAATGTGTGTAGTTTTTATGGATATATCATTTTTTCCTCCCAAGAAGCCTATTTTTCTCATCTTTAAAAGAAAAGTTTCTAGAAGTTGGATGCTTATTCTTTCTACCTTCTTCAAAAGGTTTGCTCTTTGTAGCTTGTATAGTTTCTTCTTTTCCCCCACCAAAATAGAAGCATAGTTCTTATCCCAATTTTTCTTTATATAATCTCTTCTTTTCCCCTCTCCTCATGATATGAAGCTGTTTAAAACCCAGACAAAAAATAGCTTGTGCCTCCACTCCAGCAGAACAGAGTGATATTGTTGCAGAATGGAGTAAAAGTTATTTCAGTTCTGGACCATCAGTCTGCTGACACCAGGCTGATTCAGAAGGGCACTGCAAGAACTTTAGATATTTCTGTCTACACAGGAAGAGAAAAGGAGCCAACTGAAAAACTACAGAGGGTGGTGAAAACCCTGCTTGTATTGACTTGTTTGGGTCACAACTGGCTCTGTTTCTGAGAACAAGGTCTGCTGCTTTGTTCCCTAAGAAATTTTGCATTTAGCTGCAGGGAAGAATAGGCTGTCCAGCACAGCCACTCCACTGGGTAAAGGAGCAGGTTGCTTGTGCTCTTTCTCCACCCACCATCAGCTGCTGCCTTTCTCAGCAAGTTCCAAATGTGTAGCAGACAAGTTTGTCCAAACAGATTTGAGTGAGGCTCTTTAACAAGCCCTGCTAAGTTTTATTCTTTATAAACTATTTCACATGTATTATAAGTCAACATTGAAAGGGCTTAAAAAATTCCCCTAAAGATCAATAAGGAATGCTACTGTCTTATGGTAAATATTTTAAAATCCCATTAAAATAAAAGGTAAATTCGGGGTAAATTTTGCCAAAGTTCAGGTTTTCTGCCATAGAATTCAGTTGGTCAAATTTTAAAGAGCCTTCTTGAGCAGCCTCTTTTCATCTGGAGTGGAAGCAGAAACTCAGGGGAAGCTGTGTCTCAAAGTGAGATGAAACTGAGCTATGTATCTTTTAGCACAGCAGTGATTGCAAATATCCTCTGAGGCCAGGTGTATTTGAATCTCGTTTTTATTAGTACCATTTTTGCGTGGAATCTTCTCTGTGCTTAGCTTTTCAGTGAAGGCTTCTGTCATCTTCTCCTACATTTCACCTTTTCTCACTTGTTCCAATCCTGTCCAAAGGTGGGTGTTTGAGCCAGCCACAGCATTGACGTGGCAGATGTGTTAAGCATGATTATTCACTACCTCACCCTCCAGAGCTCTGCCTGTACAGCACCAGGAAGGCAGATTTGAAAGGTTTGCTCTTGGTTTGAGTGTATGCAAATACAAGGGCCAAGCTGCAGAAGCTTTGGGTACAGAGACAGCATGTTTAGAGATGCTTAGGTTTCTGGTTTTCTACAGTGATGTTCAAACTTCAAAAGCTCCCCATTTACACATCAAAAATGAATACATACTGTGTGATGGGCCAATTTTCTTGTGAATAATAATCATTGTTGTACAAGTCATGCTAGTCTTGTTTGAAGGGTTTAATTCTGTGACATGCAGAAGGAAAAGAAGGAAAGATGGGAAAATATTTTAAAATATCTATAGCTAGCAGAAAAAGATAAAAGATCACGAAGATTTCAGTGAAGTTTCATATTTAAATAGCTTATGAAATCCAATACATTGCTTGTTAGAAAGTGTCACTAAGATTTAGAAATACCAGCTGACATGGACAGATTCTTAAACATAGACTGAACACAGGAAAAATATATTAGTAAAGTTTGAATTTAAATTCAGTATTGCAGGTGTTTCCATGATACATAAAGCAGGGAAATGAGAAGTGCCCCAAAGTCACTCTTATAGTTTTGGGATGAAATCATTGAGAAATGATCAGTGTTTCAGGTGTCAGTGGGTATCTCAGGTACATGATGCTGTTCTGCTCTGGCTGGCTGTGCATTTCAGCAATACTCAGACATTATCTTAATGAGAATTCTGCATTTTTAGAAAACAGTGTTTATTTTTAGTTGTCTGTTGAGGACTTTCCTCTTCAGTTTATAAACTGCTTTATATTGGCACTGTGTATTTGCTTTCTCAGTAAGGAGGATGTGGCTTACTGCTGGAGAACTTGTGTAGTGGTAAACAACTTTCAACAGTACTGAAGAATAAGTACATTTCTGAATAGAGGTTTTCACATCTTTACCAGCTTTAAATGTACATTTCAACCATCATCAACCATTTCCAGCTATCCAGAATATAAAATCATGCTTACCTATATTGTATGCTATTCTGCACTTACAGTATCTGACAGCATCTCTTATAAGTGTAGGGAAATATGTAAGGGGAAATCCTGATTTTTCTGATGGAAAACACTGCAAATGGAATAGCTATTTCATGAAATTATTCCTCAGTGTAAAAATTTGATGATCTTCACTTCTCCGTTCATAATGAACTGGTGGATTTCATTTGGCATCAATTCCCATGCCTTCCTGCAATCTGTAAAAATCATATTCCAAGTCTCCCAGCAGAAACTATGTGAAAATTAATATGGTTTTGTCTTGCCAGCTTGGAGTGCTGGTACAGAACTCTAATAAATGTATGATTAATTTCATTATTTAAACATCATTCTGTTGGTCAGGAATTTGCATTCTGAAGTCCTCCTCAAAGCCATTTGATTGCAGTAGTGTGCCAGGTAAATTAAAACAAATGAAAAAGTCCCAAAGGTATCTCATTAAGGCAAATCATAGGTCCCTCTGGATCATGTAAATGAGTTAATATACTCATTTATATTTCCAAATGTATTTATTAGCAGTTTACTTTCAATATGTTCTTCAGTGAGCTGTTTTCTTTACTAGCCAGCTGTCTAATTATATATTTTCTGTATGTCAGCAAGTGATATCTTCTGTCACTTAAAATGTTAATGGGTAACACAGGACTGATACATCTGTTTCAACTGGCATGATTGTAGGGAAAATCCCATAATGTGCTGATAAGTTACTTCACATGACTTTTCCCACTTCTTTAGTGCAAAGATACTGTACTAATTTAAAAGATTTGCTATTATAACAGTCGGTCTAGATGAATCATAAAATTGCAGCTTTGAAAAACTGTCATGAATAAAATTTATGTAGAATAAAAGTCATTTGGGTTAGGTACTCTTTGAAGTAGTACCTTAGATGATGTTCGAAGCTGTATCTACACTGCCTTGGGAAATGCTGCCTTGTGCCTGTTTGCCTTGGGTTTGCAAGCTGTGCACAAGTGTTGTATCCACCACCCCATTCCAGTGCTGCCTATTCCACTGAACTTTGCATTTCTAATGGTGTGCTCTTCTTGGGACTTGGTCGTGCCTCATTTGCCTGCTTTGAATGAAGCTGGCTGCTGCCTGTCTGTCTCCAAGAGCCTGATGAAACAGGCTGTTAATCACATCCCTTCCAGGTCGTGTCCCTGGTGCTGCCGCAGCCAGCAGGTGGGCACAGCCTCTCACAGGGATGGACTGGCCCATCCCAGGCAGCTGTGGGCACCAGGAGGCCCCAGCTGTGCAACTCCTCAGCTTGTCCCACACCTTTCCTTCCCGGAGGTAGGACAGATATCTTCCTGGGGTGCAACTTTTATCTTCCAGCAGCTGCCTGAATTTTGACTTAGTCCAGATTCTCCTTTAGAAAGTTTTGGTTTTGGAGACAGTCTGTCAATATCCACTGAAAGGAGCCTCTTTGCTAGTTGAGCATGCAGTGACATACAGAAAAAGTCTGGATGAGGTAGGTCGTGCTCAATGCCAGGTACCTGTCCTGCAGATATAGCATTTTCCATATCTGGAACAATTGCCCCAACTGTGGGCTCCCACATAAAGAATTAATCCAAAACCATTGATAGGAGTGAGAAGCAAATTCCAAAAAAATGCACTTGCCTGTTTAGAGCCCACTTTCCACAGCTGGGTTCAGCCTTAAAATGGTGGAAGGCCAGCCAGGCAGTGAGAGAAGAAGGATATCTTTGCAGCTGTGTATCTTCTTTACACTGCTGTCAAAGGGAAATTAAATGAACAACAGAAGTCATGAATCTAAACTTGTTGCATGACTAAAGCAGTATGGTCATGACTAAGGCTGTTGTGAGACTCCACATACCAAACTGCCAACAATTAGTACAAGGCTGAACTGTATTCCTAACAAATACTAAACCCACAAACATGCAGTTACATATGGCTGGCTTGCAAAGTTCATTCTGTTTTATTCTGGCTGTTTTGTCCCCATCCTGCCCACTCACACCCTCTGCAATCAGTAACCTGTCTGGTGTCTAGAATGATGATGGCTCTGCATGACTTCTGAGGTAACAAAATCTTGATTAATAGGAAGATTACTGTGAGGATTTATTTTATAGAAGATGGCTGTGGAAATAGCCCATATGTGCCTGCTTCCTTCAGATTGAAGGCAGTCACTCAAGAATCTCCTGGGTGCTGGTCAAAAAGAGTACTGGAGAATCAATCCAAGGGAAACTTAGAATATTTTTGATCTACAAATGGGCATGTTGAAAAAGCACTTTTTCTCTTGCTCATTTTACCAAACCTTAGTTCTGGATTCCATAATTTCATTTTTCCCTCAATGAGAGTTTAAGATGCTTTTGTTTTTCTCCCTTTTTGTATAGTACTTAGCAGACTGGGTGCTCTCTTGGTGTTCAGAGACTGAACTATGGACAGAATAGTTCCGATGAAAAATCCTAATGGCATGGTCCATGAGGCAGAGCAGAATTCTGATGAAAATTAAATCTAGTTAAAGAATAGTAAGCATGCATTACTGGCTTCTACTGCACAAGTGGATATAGAGACAGGCATCTGAACCAAAACCAAGACTCCAATATCTTGAAATCGTGAGGCAAACATGCCTGAAGTCAGAAGGCAGTGAAATGAAAGCTATGTTTATTTACATTTATTTTAATGCTGTGTTTATTTCAAGTTGAGTTTGGTGCAGCAAGCAGGAGTTCACCTGCTGTTCTAAAAGGAAGTGTCACACAATGTCTGTGTTTAGGCAAGATGTACCGGATTCAGGTAATGAAAGACCCAAAAGACAGTCCACATGTATGTGTTGACTTTATGAATGAATCATGCAATACATTTCAATACTACATTAAACACAGGTATCCTGTGACAAACACATTCAATTGTTCATGTGGGTTCTCACAGAGAAAGCAAAAAAGAGCATAACTCGTGGTTAAGAATGCTGTAAAACTTTTATTTTGGTTATAGATATTTTCACCAAATAATTTTTTCTCAATGGAGGAGACCAGTGGAAAAATAATGACTTAAGATAATTCCTATTTACAAAGATTAGGAACCTACATAGTTTTTATGTGCTGTTTTTCTCAGTTTTGACTCTCATCTACCCTTCCCACTGTCACCTCCAGGCTATTTTTGCACAGTCTTTGAGCAAAATATTGGAACAGAAGAAACATTTTCCCTACGTACATTTGGAGAATGGCTTGCAGAGGTGCCTAGTGAATAGGTACAGGAGAAGAATCTGTGCAAGGAATAAAAATGGCTACTGCTCCATAAAAGCTGTGTGAAACTAAAAAATTCCCATATGCAATGGAAAAAAAAATTACTTTCATTCAATAATAATTTGAAGATTTCTACTTTTCCTGAATTGTTGACTGACAGATTGGAAAGCTTTGGATCTGTTAATTATTAGATTTGTGATTTTCCTTCCTGAATAATTCTCAGGATGCAACTTTGATGTAATGAAATAAATAAGCAGCTGAGTGTGAGAGTTTAGTTATGGGAGTCATGTTCTGTCCTTACACACATAACACAAGGTTTATAGTGTATCTTGCCACTGACTGCAAGCAAAAGCAGCAATATATAAATTATTTTCTTGGAGAATACTTGGGCTAACACTGATGCTTTAACACGCAACAAAATTCTACTAGAGATCAGGACCACAGCCTGCCTAAAAGAGGGTTTGCCATCAAAAATTCTTTGGGAATAGTAGTTATACTTGAACCAGCAAATTACAACAGTTGGATTATTTGATGCAAACCCTTCAGCATGATCTTTTGTCTTCCTTTCTCCCATCCTAACTACAGGAGACTGGGGAAATGCCCTGCCTCAGTGAATGCAAGAAAAAACATTACAGTGAACACAGCTGCACTGTGCAGGCTATATGAGTAGAAATGAGTGAAGGATGGGGCCCAGATCTTCTTAGACTCTCAGTGTCAAAGACCCCTGAAATCAGGGCCTCTATCTCTCAGATGGATGGATATTATTTCTTGCTACCCTCACTTTTGAGGACTGTGAAGGTCATGACAGAAATCAAGCTTAATGTCTCTTTCATGTCTGTCATGGCAGGTGATGCTGTGAAATGTGGTCTCTCAAAACCCCGCAACTGAGTTTTGTTCTAGACCCATGTTCAGATTATTTTTGGGGTTATGATGAAGAGCCAAAAGGCCTAACACCAGACAGGCTGTAAGCAACAGTTTTTTTGACTGCAGGGGGGAATCTGAGGAATTATGTGGTCATTAGAGTGGGAGCTTACTCCAGGCATTGAGCTTGTTATCCTGGCTTATGCAATGTCCACAGGTACAGCCACGTCTGTCAAAAATGCAAGAGATATTAGGTAAAAAAAACTTTGGTCAAAACCAAGGCCCTCACACCTCAATATCACATTGTACCCATCACCACCCCAGCTTCATAAACCTCAGGTTTGACATCCAGAGCAATGAGGTGATGACATACAGGCTAGCACCTAATCATGTCACGCCAAGACATCCAAGCACACCATGTCCCCACACTACCCCTGTCAGCCAAAAGACTTTGGAGACTTCATGAGCTAGAAGTGACTTTTTACTGACCCAGGAGCTGTACAAGAACCTACAGCATCACAGTTTATCACCTCTGGCTGCAATGACTGTAGCAGCTGTGACATCTGAAATTACCTAGCTCAAGTTTCAACTTCATTTTTATTCCATCAATCTTGCACCATACTAAGGCATTTTTTTTGTGGTGTTTTAGAGGAAAGCTGCTGACATCTGACTCACTCTTTCCTGCAGAATGTAGGTGTTTCTTGGCGCTCCATCAAACAGGAGCCTATCCCGATGTTGCTCACCATGAGAGCTGGCTCTGAATCACAGCCACAACATCACAGTACTGCTGAAGCTAGAGCATCCAGGTTATTTGTATAGACTAATAAAAGCAGTTTATAGTAGCTAAATACATCTTCTATGCATTGTATGTCTATCTTTGTAATATCTTTGCTTTGGTTTTGCACTTTGAAAACAAAGGATAAAATATAATTTCTGGTAGAACCAGAGTTGCTGCAGTGGAGATGGACTAAAATGTAAATTGCCCCAAACATTTGATTCACTCTCTACAAAACTGAACAGCAAAAGGATTAAATAAATTGTAGAATGCAAATGAAGCTTTTCCTGCCCATGCCTAAAAGTGAAAATCATTGCAATAAGTAACATGGTTGTCATGGTGATCAAGTGGTTGTTTATGATAAAATATATCAGGCAAAGCTAAAATGTTTTTAATTTAAAGATGAATTGATGGGAAATTAAGTAATGTAAGTGAGAGCAGAAATATATTTTGGTAGATACATGCAATTTATTATTTTTCGTCTGAAAAGTCTCAGTGTTTTTTCTACCCCTTTCTTATCTTAATTGGAATTCTGAATATGTTTGTCTTCCAACAGTGCAATAAGCCAGCAAGACAGGTTTCAAGGAAAATAGAAATGGGCACTCCTCACAGGCATACTTCTGGTAGTAAACATACAATAGGCCCTCTTAGAGTAACATTTCAGAGAAGAGCAATTCTTAAATCTGAATGCTGCACTGTATATTCTGTGGTCCTGGCACCTGCAAATACATAAGCACTCAGCTGTATAATCTGCAGCATTGCATTAGTTCAGCAATTGTTTCTCCTGAAATTGTCAGATGATTCAATTGTCTGAGCACCAGAGACTAAAATTCAGTTTTCTTTGCCTAAAAATAGCAGTCATTAAAAAAAAAAAAAAAAAGTAATGAAATATTCAATTTGCTTCTATTTAAAATGAGGTGAGGAGAAAATCCTGTTAAGGGAGGAAGTGTCTGACAAACTAGAAGATAGTTTGCCACATGATTACAAATTATTGCATGTAAATTGCTCTTGTTAAGCTGCAATAGGCCCTAGTTCTGCAAGGAACTTTATGAAAACATTGGGGCAAAGCTGCCTACTTGAATTTGATGGCAAATTTCCCAGAGACTTCAGCACCTCTGGGCTCAGCTGAAGACAACTGAAAAACAGCATCCTCACCTACAGCTGTGTAATTCCAGATGGTATTTCATGCCCATGTCAGAATATCTAATGGACTGTAATAGGAGATTTCTATGAGGCCTGCAACACAGAGCTCAGTTACTGAAGTGTAGGAAGCAGGGATTCTGCAGAGAGCCTAAAGAACATCACAGACATCACATTGTCTCCTTCTCTCCACCTCTCTCTGATTAAAGGCAATGAATGTGATAAACAGAGATGAATATCTGAATGAATTGTGTGTGAGGACTGCTGGCTCACAGGGGAGGCTTTGGTGGTAACAGTAGGGAAACAGAGTTTCTTTTGCATTTAATATTTTTTGCAACACGACTCTTTATGTTTTATCATAATGCTATCATAAATGCTATAATTTTAAATGAACTGGTAAAAATAAGCTAGCAGGAATCATTACAGATTAATGGTCAGAGATAAATCTCATTGAATTCAGTAGTAAGGCATATCAATTTTAGCAGGCTTGAGATCAAGATTTTAGTGGTACATGATACAAGATAGATACCTTATGAAGATGTCATTTCAGAGTAAAAAAATGGAAAAATGTTTGAAGTTACCATCCTATCAAAGAGGAAAAGATGTGGTTTTAAGTTGAAAACAATAATTTAATTTGTTAGCTAATTAGATTTGCAGATACCTATATAAATCATAGGAATCGTTTTCACGGCATCATTAGTAACCACAGCATTATTATTATCATAGTGAAAATAGCTTTTGGATGAAATTTCCATCTCTTAATGCTTCATCAAAGCAGTATCAATTTCACATTTATTGAAAAGGAGTCCTTAGGCATGGATGAAAGTGAAGGTAAAATTTATTATTTGGCCTAAGGAGATGTATTAAATCAGTGTAGCCTAAATTATTTCAATAGTTCTATATTTTTTGCAAGCCAAAGTGTGTGCCTTTTTTAAAAGAGGCTGAAAATCCCTCAAAGTCTCCAATTTGTAGAGTGCAATGTCTCTGAGATGCAAAACTAGAAGGTATTATGTAATTAGATTAAGGCTAAAATTCATCCAAATAGAAATATTTGACTGGTGAAAGCTTGGTTTTGGTAAGAACTCCAAGTATGCAGCCCTTAGGAAGTGAGACAGGAGACCTGTGTGACCATTTTCATCTGGAAAATTTTAAGCTGGCTTTCTTGGGAGGTGATACAGAAGCCAACAGACTTGAGAACTAATACTAGTTCTGCTGGCTACTCACAGTCCAGGCAGGACATATACAGGTAAACATGGCAAACAGCACAGACATCTGCTTTTCTTCCACTGGCCTTACTTTTGAAACAGAAGAAATATGTACAGTAATTTGAAGTTTGTCCTTTTGTCTTGGTCTTAATGGTGCTGAATGATGCCATGGGCAGTGTCATGAGGATATCTGTCAGAAGGTGGACCTTTCTCTCATCATCCATTAAACCTTCTATTGCACTAAGAGGGAATTGCCTGCACATCTTTTTTGAGCACTGCAGTCCATTTTCCCCCCTATCTCTTACAGATTTCCCCTCATGTTCATCACTGTAATATCTGATCATATTATCCACATCCCAGTCAGGCGCCAGTGGTAGCATTGTGGAGAAAAGAAATGGTCGAATAAACCTAATTTTCTTTGTGTTTTGCTGCGTTTGAGGCTGCTATTTTGTTATAACGATTTAATTTCATTATTCAATTTAGAACTGAAGCACTAGCCTGAGAGTTTCCATCTGAGTGGGCTAAAAGGATATCTGATTTGCCTTCTGTTTCCCCTGCTTGCTTTATAATTTTTCCACAGAAATAGATAAGGATAGAGATTTTCAGCAAAATGGCAAGGAGAAAGCTAAAACCCCTAATGTGCCAAGTCTTCTTTGCTAATATGAACTCAGGCACGTTCTTGCCCATGGGCTGGGTCTGGAGCAGCTGTGAGTCACCTGCTCAGCCCCCACAGTCACTCACCCTGCACAGCCAGCACTAACATTGTGATGGGAAGAGCACAGGAGCAACAGAGACCTTTTCTTCCTAATACAGGGTAAATTAACTTTCCAATAAAATATGGGCACAGCCTTCAGAGTGTCAGAGCTTAACCACAAAGGTGAAGTTATTCAGAAATGACCAAAGCAATGACAGACAAATTGAAATTCGCACTTGTTTCCTAAGAAGGATGAATACTGCACCTCTTTGGAGCCCAGATGGAGTCCTGGGCACTCCTGGAAATCAGGATTTTTATGCTGAAAGATCAATCACAAACCAAGCCCAGGAATATTAAGCAAAAATGCCACTTTGTAAAGAAATTAAAAAAATAGGCTGGAATTTCAACAGAATTTTCAATTTCAACACATGAATGAATTTTTTGCTTTGATGCAATCCTGGTCTTCAGCAATTTTTCTTAGTGGTTTTCTGCCTCAGACCTAAAGTACGGAAGACTGAATCAAAACTTAATTAGATGTCTTCTGTTTACTCTTTAGAATGGCAAATAAGATGCCTAAAAAGTGATAGCACATGTACAAAACAAAATTATAAACACTAAAAAGGCCAGCTACTCTTTGTTCAAACACTAGTTTTTTTGTGATGAGCTTTTGGTGTGTTAATAAATTATTCCTTAGCCTTTTTAGTCCGAAGAATACTGGTCTAGAAAGGCATAGTGTTGTAGTCAGGATTTTTGTTGAGGTGAAGCAGGTAAAGAAACAGGAATGGCCTTTGCGAGGGTTTCTCAGAGATGTTTATTTCAGCCACGTGTGTGCAGTCCCAGAGTTCAGAGACAAAGGCAAAGGCAACGTTCTAGGGCTTTAGGTTAAGTACATGGGGTTTCACAAGGGTGGGGTTAGGGCATAGGGGCCAACAGGGAACCAGGGTGGGAGTGACCAAAAGGCTGACAGACAGAGAGAGGGCAGGGGGCTGTCCTAAGGAACAGAACAAGGGTTATCTTGACCTGATAGAACAGGAGTTGTTATCAAAAGGAGATAACTGAGAGGCTTCTCCTATCTTTCTAACTGGGAGTGCCTTTTAAGGTCTCCACAGTATTTATCAGTAATTTCAGAATGCCTGAGCTCCTCAGTATATTAATGTATTCTTTTGGCAGCCAGTAACATGTAGGCAAGTCCTATTGTGTTATTTATTGAAGTATTATACAGTTTTGAATAATCCTTTCATAATACTAAAGGTTACAGCACAGGGAGTTTCACAATCTTGTGTAGGGTGTTTATCTGTACCTAGACAGTCCCAGACCATCTGCCAGGATTTTTTTCTTTGATTATGGATCAGAAAAATTATAGTGACAATGAATAATTATTTTCTATGATAAACCAAGAGGCAGATGAATCAAAAGGCTATTAATGCCTAGAAAACAAGTCTTTGTCTTCCAGTTCACTGGTTCAAATGCAGTTTGAGCCATAATAGACCAGAAATCAGGCCAAAAAAATTTTGGGGGTACCTTATGGAATAAGCTCATTGTATTATTTTGACAGTTGTGGCACTTCACCGGAAAGTGTGGAAGAACCTCAGGACAGGCTGTCTATACTACAGTAACATTAAACACCTAACTCCATCGCAGCAATATGATGCACCAAGAAAAGGACCCTGGGAAAATGAAAAATGTGCAGTGTTTGGGTGATTCTCATGGACACATGAGACCCTGGCAACCAGGCTGAGACTGCAACTGCTGAGGACCATCAGCACAGCCACTGAAATACAAATGTAATAGAAGAAAAAGTGGGAAATCAGTCCTTGATAGTGGTTACAAAAATAGTAACTATTTACACATTTAATGTATAAGCTGTCATCTGCAGGTCTCAAATCGCATTACAGACACTGATGAATTAAGTTTCAATACACCCTTATGAGATATTTTATTCCCATTTTGCTCTCATAATTAATGTATGAATAAATGCACAGGGACATGAGGTGATGTGGCACTAAGCCCACTGTAGATTTATGTGATATAAAAATTAGGCCTCATGGTTCCAGCTGTCCACACCACAGCTATCCAGTTCTTCACAGGTACTTCAGTTTCCAAGGGCATCAGTTAATATGCTCAGGGATTGTCAGACTGTTCAGCTGCCTTCTTCATAAAGGACAGAAAGAAACAAGGGAAATTATCACAATTTCTGTGCAACAATTACAGATTATATTTCTATTGATTAACTGAAGGCTAGCAAGGTTCATTTGTTTTCCTAGTTACTTAAAGTGACGTTTTCTCATGTACAATGACCTCTCTTATCTCATTAAAAATAGAGGCAATGATACCATTCTGAAATTGTTTAAAAATGATGCAAAGGTGAGAGAAAATTGTTGTATGCAATAACCAGCATATCAACAGGGATTATGGAAAGAAAAGGTTCACAGATTTATACCAAATTCTTTTTTTTCTTGAATTTGCACCGGCTCCAATGTATTTTAGGTTTGGAATAGTTACAGAGAAAAATTTTTATAGGATATACAAATATTTTTGATCTACCAAACAGGAAAGGTTCTTATTCTTTAAAAAAATTAATTCTGAATAAAACCAAAATCAGCTGACTTCCTGTGATCAAAATCTCTTTTCCTTTAATGATTGCTCCATGTATAAGGAAACTGTTATATCTTCTGGTTTTGATTTTTGATTCAAAGCTCTGGTTCACTTACAGGTGCTTTCCCTGTCCTTTTGGATTGTTTTGTAGAGGACATTTTGAAACAAGCTCAAATCAAGTTGGAGCAAATTACTGGCTTTGGTAAAAGCAAAGCCTGCTGCTACATATTTTTTTTCTTTTGAATTGAAGTTTCAAAATATCTTTTTCACATTAGAGCAAGTTTAGAAAATTGGTAGTTTTACAGGGAGAGAAATGTGCTTTTTCTGTGGTTTACTTTGTTCCCACCACTATTGTTGAAGGTTTTGTTCTTTTTCACCTTCCATGCTTCAGTTCAGGGTTGCTGTCTTTCCAGAGCAGCCCTTTGAAAGACAGGTCTGATTGTCCATGCCATTATTCTTGCCCTGACTTTCCTGCTGTTTACCTGATTCCAGGCAAGCATTCCCGATGTCCATCACTCCGGAAGGAGGAGTGGCTGGAAATCAGAGCAGTGGGTTAGATGGAATGATTGGCAGCTCAGGAGCCCTTAACAGCAGCTCTGCATCTCCCTGACAGCCATCACCTAATGCTTGATTCCGGACTTCAGTCCTGATCACTTGGAGCCTGTCTTGAGTGTGCAGGTAATTAACAACAACGAGCACTAACTGAGGCTCGAAGGGGACAAAGATCAGACTTCTGCAAAAGTACCTTTGGCTACAGTATGTGAGGAGAGTTTATGCCCAGTTCAGGTGAAAGCACTGGCTTTCTCTCTTCTTCCTTCTGGTAAGGCAGGGATGATGTAAATAATTTAATTTTCAATTTTATTTTTCTTTAGTTATACTTTCAGATTATTAGCTGCTCTGTGCCTCTAAAAGCTTGATCAAACCTAGAGAGAAACACATATCTACTTCTAGAAATGCCAAATGCCTTTTGGGGAAGTTTATCAAAGGCATATGAAGAAAGCAGGAACACAAATTATTGAGCTTTTGAAACTTTTTACTCCTGTTTTAACCCCTTTTTTCTATAGATCAGACAGTAAACAAAGCAGTACTTTTATTTCAGTTTCTTCATAGCTTGGCAGGCTGGCCACTGAGAGAGCTGTCAGTCAGCTCTCAGAGGCACATATGGCAGTAATGTTAGTATGTTTGAAATGGAGACCCATCCTAGGTCTTTCCTATATTAATCTTTTTCCACTCCTTTAGCCACTCATGTCATTGAATACCTTCCTTGCCTTTCCTCTTCAGCTATGGGGGCCACTGTCATGAGTGCAAGATTTGAAAAATAAGCTCTTAGCTGCTGTGTTAAAGGATGTATTAGTAAGCAGGATTTACTTGGTAAGACCATGATATGTTTAACTGGAGAGAAAGCTTGCCCTGGCCTCACATTGTTCTTTGAGTATCTCCTGTGCAGATCCCTCAGTTACCATGTCTGTATTTCTATATGCTTCCCTGTACTGAAATATTCTCCCATGACCAGTTGTGTTACGAGGTGGAGAAGCTGTCATTCAGGGAGAAAATGGGGGATGAACAGTGAAAGGATTCCAGAGTCAGCTTACCTTCATCACCTCAGCAAACTGGACTAGTTCTGAATGAAGGTGGCCCTGTTTGCCCTGTAGGGAAGCAGCACTGCAGGATAGCTTGAACATACTCCTTCAGTCAATAAATTAGCCTGGGTCACATGTTTTCCACATATATACCAAGAGATTAAGGTTTTTTCCAAAGGAGACTCCTTTTAAACTGTATATTAATAAGATAAACCTTCAACGACAGGGATACTGCAGGGTAATTAGACTTTATATGATACAGTGGACTTTAAACTGCTTGCAGGGTAATTAGGCTTTATATGATGCATCACATAAGCTGATGAAGTTTTCTAATTAGTAAATTTCACACACACAATTGGAAGTATAATGTGAACCTGAAAAAAAAAGGTGATTAAAAAAATTCTTCTCATGATTGGAGCTTGGTAGGAAGTTTCTCCATCTCACAGTCTATGCTTCATGTCTTTATGGTTTTCTCCATGGCTGTGTAGGACAGGATTGCAGCCTTGGACCTCTTTTGTCGTACAGATTCCCTGCTGGGAAAGAACCTGGAGCATTAACAATGTCTTTGAGTTCACCTGCTCTCTCAATTTTAAAATTTTATTTCTGCCTGTATGCATTTTATTAAAGGTTTAAGGTTGTTAGGGAGGCTTGGGAAAATGTTTTATGTCATGTGGGGGTAAGGGGGAATCAATATTCCATGGATCTTGTTGTGCCTACCATTGTACAGTCATGGTTTTGAAGCTCAAATGTCCACTTTAAGTCTTACATTTCTACTGTCCCAGTATCTTTTTAATTGATCTGAAAGGTTTTCACATCTTTATGTGTCACAGAAAGCTTGTTTTGAAAGTAGAGTCTTTACAGAGATTTAAAGGACTTGAAAGGGAGAATACAAACCAAAAAGAGAATGTGAATGGTGAAATGTACAGCTAAGACAATTTTAGATAGCAGGTACAATCCTTTCTGAGATACCATGATATAGGGAATGCTGTGGTAAAAAGAACTGCCCAGGGCAATAAAGAAAACAGTAATTTCTCAAGTAATTGTAGGAACTGGACATAGGAAGTGAAGTAATTTAAATGAGACACTATTAGCCAGAAGGGGAAGCATAAATCACTGGCTGGAAGAAAATTAAATGACAAATGGACACAGTGCTGGGGAATACGCACTAGTACAGCTAAAATGACAACAATAACAAAAGAAAAAATCTATAGCTGTTCTACAGAGCCAGTTTTGTGGGTAGAGAGAAACTAAACATCGTGGATTATGATTGTTTATTAATTGAGATTGTTAATTTCTGCCTACATGTCTACTACTTTATTTTGCTAGTGATTGCTCACAACTGTGGACAGATCATGGAGAACATATTTGGAAAGCCTCTTCTGATGTCAGCAGTTTCTTTGATTTGATGGGCAATGTTTATAACCACATAACTACCAGTAATTCCTATATATGTAATAATTTCATTGTTTTGAAGATGGTGGCTGTTTTCTAGTAGATTCAATTGCTGTGTGCTACAAATTATATCTGTTCTTCAAGCTGACACTCTCTCTCATGGAAACTGGACTCCAGACTTTTAAACTGTTTTTGATCTGAAATTATTTCAGTTTAGATTGCAAAATGCCTTTCATTAAAGGGGAATGTGAAACAACAGAAGGCAAACTTTTTCTTAAAGGTAATTCTTACCTACAGATTGTTGTACTGACATTACAGAATGTAAATCTGTAAATTTGTAAATCTGTCATAGATGTTTTACAAAAAAAAAAAAGGCAAAACAACAAACAAATCCAACAATATTCACAAATTTAAAGGGTATTATTGAAATACAGAAAGATTAACCTGACATAGAACAGCTCTTTCAACTAAAAGTTTTTCTATTACATGTTTTAATCACAGTGTCACATAAAAGCAAAAACCTTTTGTCTTCCTCACAGGAGACTGCACAAAGCATTTAGCATCTACTTCAATATCCTTTAGTGTGCAGGGCCTCCTGAATCTCAAGTGAATATTCCATTTAATTCACAGCCAGCAATCACGCTGGGGAAACCAGCTCATCTATGCTTTGGACCTCTGACTCCTGCTGTAACTCTTCAATCTGTCTTTCTGTTTCTGTGTGTGACATTTTATGCCCTTTCATTCATTCCAAATAGGTTTTCTCTTTAACCTTGTGGTAGCAAAATATTTCATTGTATTTGAAATTAATGGCATTTGGTAATTGGCAATGCACTAAGTGGCAAAGGGCACCTCCAGTAATTTACTTGAATGCTGTCTGAAGCTGAAATAATTTGATTTTCAGCAAAGAGCTATAAGCATACTAACAGTGTCTTCTGAGCCATTAGTGTAAAGAGGCTGTCTTGGCTCTGCACTTTGACTGCTTTAAAATTAATACCTATTGATAAGGAGGATAAGTAATAAAGGCTTAAAGGGGTTTGGAAGTATTTCTCATAGCTATTTTTGTGGCCTAGGTTATATAGTCACTTTACTGAAACTTTACATTTCAATATTTAATAAAAAATTCAAAATATTTCTGATGTTGAAATTATAGTTTTCTGGTCAATCCTAAGTATTACCTGTATGTACACATGGCACAGAAAGAAAAAGAAGTAAAAATATACAAATGTATATATATGTATATATTTTATGCATGAACACAAAAGGGCATATGTACAAGATTCACTGTGAATTAAAAGGCAATGTGAGCCCTGGGGCCATGTATAGGGCTCAGAGTTGGACATTAAACCTTATGATGCTTGAACAAAATGATTGAAAGGTATGATTGACCATATGAACTTTACATGAAATGAACAGTGTGTCCTAAGTTTTTCCTTCTTCAAAGTGGAAATGATGAATTCATTTTGTGGAGCACTTTGTAGCCTTTAAATACATATTTCAGGCAAGGAGGACAGGCAGAACAGGGAGTCTTGCTAGTTTCTATTATTTTCTTCTGTTTACATAAAAATGTAAAGATTTGTTTTGGCCAAGTCTATCGTATTTAAGCTAGTCGTGTTCATCTAAGCAGGCAGTATTATCTAATAATTATCAAAACATAACGTAAGTATATCTATTTTGTTAAGTTACAGGTGGGAATTACTTGCCTAAGCAGAAAAAGAAGGGAATAAGGAGAGAGGCACATGTACTTGAAGTGAAATGCAAAATGATCTGACTAACAATCCCCTTAGAAACAGAACAACTTTCTAGATGTATACGTTGATATGTAGTGCAAATTTTTTTTGCCTCCTATTTCTCCAACCATTTCATTTTCATTCAGAAACAATTCTTATTCATTTACATGTCATTATACAATACTGATGGTATGTTTAGTGACAAGAATCATGTAAGCCTGCAGGTTCAGCAACAGTTCAGCTAACAGATAAATGTTTGCTCCTTCTTAATGGCATTAATTTGGGTGACATTTGGCTTTTAGTGCACATTATTCATGCTCAATTATGGTAGAATAGATAAAGAATTGAAAGACACAATCACATCTGTGTTCCTGAATGAAGTCTTTGTGACATGTTTATAGAGATTGAAGTGTCATCCAAGTGAATCAATTAGAACAATCTGTTTCCCAATTCAATCTGGCAATTATTTCCTTTTCGGAATAGCCAGCTTTGATTTTGTTTACAGATTTTATACAAACTTTGCAACAGACCCATAACCATGTCACCAATTCATTGCTTTTATGAAGATCTAGGGGGACAGCTGTGCAGCTGCAGAGGTTGCCGCAGAATTTAACCTGGTGAGGGAGCGGGGTGGTCACCATTTTCTGACATTGCTGAAGAGCATTAGGGCAAGTCTGTCTCTCTGGGTTGTGGATCGAATTTCTGAATATGGATCATGAATGAGGGACCCCAAATGACTCTGGTACTCAGTCTTTCCAGTTCTGAACTCTCAGTATGTCACAGAACCACAGAATCATGGAATAAGCTGAGCTGGAAGGGACCCACAAGGATCATCAAGTCCAGCTCCTGGCCCTGCACAGCATCATCCCCAAAAGTCTCACACTTCTACCAACAGCACATGAGATTTGTGTGGTAAGTGATAGCTGGATTGTTTTTCATAAAGGATTTTGATCTGTTCATGTTGAAGTCTATAGGACAAAAAGAGGCTGAACTTGGCTTGTGTTTATCAATGTGGATGCATAGAAGTAATAATGATTTTTTGTTAGACTGAAGTTACTTCTAAAACTTGTAACAGTGTCTTGTAATATTTATTGCTATGAAATTTGTATTCAAACCACAGCTGAATTTCACATGTGCTATCAGGCTGCCTTTACCATCAGGTCTCTTAGAATATATACTTTTGTGCTAATACTTTCCTGGACTCCAAATCACAATTTTAAACTCACTTCTCCTTTAGTGGGATATCTGCAAACTAATCCTGAAAAAAAACAGTACTAAACCTTGCCCTATTCAAGAAAAATTCAGGTCATGAATAAACTGGCTCTTATATTTCTTTGATGTCTGAGATGGTTTAATTGATGGTGATCTTGAACGAAATGTTGGATGGATGTGTGCTTATGTATGGAATGACATTATTTCTATCAAAAGGTATTTCATTGCATTTTTCAAGAAGAATGGGGAAATGCAGGTTGAGGGAGGAATTGTTTTTAATTGAAATATTAGGTGTCTCACGGTTATTCAATAAACAAATCCATCGTGATACTGCTGTTTCCAGAGAAACTTTGAAAGTTATTCCCTAGAAACAAGATGAAGATCAATTATCTCCTGCAAAATGCATTACACTTCCAGAGTGGCAATGGCACGCAATGGTAATAGCAGCAAAGACAGGTTTTCTTCCCTTTAGTACATCAGTCATAGTCATCAGCTGCTTCTTTCTTTGTCCTAATAGGTGAATTATGAGGAGCAAGTGCTATTAACATAAGGAGAGATGTTTTCTTGCCAGTATATGCCCTTTTCCTATATAGTGTTGAAGTATCTTTAAAAAAGGTGTCCTCTCTGTGCCAGTGTGACATCAAAAGCAATCTCACAGCAAAGGAGTCCCTCACTAGCTAGTTCCTACCATAGGGCAGACTTCCTCTGATGACTCAGCCAAAAGTTGTGTACTGGGTTTGCTTTCTCTGCAAAGGCTACTAATGGCCATCAAGAGCAAATCACAGGGGGATTTGGAGCCCTTTCTTCAGCAAAGTAAGAGAAAAATACATTTTTACAGGTGAAAGAACAGCATGAAATGCTGCAGAAATAACTCCTTTAATGATTCATGAATCAAATTATTATTCTCATTAATGATGATACCATGCTTAGAGCCATTAGTACAAATCTTAAATAAATGCAGGGAAAACACTTTTTTAATAGCCTGGAATTACACAGTCTAAGGGATATTCATAAGTAGAAAGCTGCATTATAATAATATGCATTATGGTTGTTATATCAGTTAATTCTGCTGAATTTATATAATTTTTGGATTTGTTTATAAATCTTAATTAGCCTCTGTGGAATTGAACACAAATGAAAGATTACTGAAAACAAAATAAAATGTTTAGATAGAACTTGCTAAATTATGAGAATGAATTCTGTCACTTATTAAGAAGAATAAATTAATTGACTTTAGGTTTTCCTGCAGTCTTAGCACAAAAGAACATTTTATTCCTGGTTTTCAGTATCAAGAGCAGGTTGGCTTTGTGTTTGCCTGGAAGCAAGGGCCTAGGACAGTAGACTCTTATGGAGATGTCATCAGTGTATCTAAGTCAAGGAAGCTGCTCATTTGGCAATGCCCTCCATCCTCTGAAGTTAGATGGGCAACTGTCTTCAAAAATCATGTGCTTATGTAAAATGCAGCCTGGCTTTGTCACCTTCACCACTGAAGTGTCATATGCATCACCAATTACATATACACAGTAACTGTTTCCTTTGGAAGTTTTGAGGGGTTGATGAAAAAAATCTCATCACCAATGAAGGGATCTACCAAGTAGCTGAAGAAATGTTTATCCTCAACAGAACTGGAAACCATTTGCTGTATTCTGGTGACCTAACTGAATGTCTCCACAGCTCACACCTCCATCCCTCACATCCAGTGGAAACAATAAGTCAAAAAGAAAACCTGATAGTCCAGTGGGAACTAGTTCTTGCCACTTTTGCTGGACAAATGTAAACTCAGAGATTTTCACAGTGAGAGGGCTGAAGATCCCTCTGTGCTCTTTGATTCTGAAATGCCTCAGCAATTCTGTATGTTAGCCTATAATGTGTTAAAAAAAAAAGAAAAAGAAGAAAAAAAGACCCCACAGCTCCTAAAATATCTCCTGTCATATATATTGTTTTAAACCACACACTGCACACACTGAGCCTCATGCTCTTGTCACTTTTTGTCCCTGTCCTTGGTATGGAGTTACTGATTTCAGCATTAGTGGCTGTAGCAGCAATATTGAGGTAGCAGCAGGAATGAAACTTCAAGATATGGTCTGTTCCCTGCTGCATGTTGCACAGAGCAGAAAAAGCACACTCCTGTGCTAGCTGTGCAGGAGGAGGGGCAGCTGCAGCTCCTTCAGCAGCAATCTCTGCTTGAATTCAGGAAAAGTGGCAGGCATTCAGTCACTCATGGGTCATCACAATCTATCTAGCTTATCTAGCTTATCCTGCATCTTTGAATGCAGGATATTTATGGGGAAAAATGGATTCTAGGTTTTTGAAACCATCTTGCCTTATTTCAGTGACTGCAAGTGACAGTGCTGCTGCCTTGGAGTCTACCAATGTTTAAATACCACTGTTGTAAGGAAATGGCCTTTTCTATATGTCAAACTGTACCTTCTAAGCCACTCGGACCTGTGATCCTTTCTGGGTAGCCAGGCAGATAAGTTCCTCCTGTCACACACACCTTTTCAATGTCTAAACATGTAAGGAAGTGATCAAATTATTCACCAGCTTTCTTCTTGGATGATCAAATATCTTGAATCCTTGAAACATGAAATACATTTTTCTAGTCTCTGGATCTTCTTTTGTGAAATTTAGACTGTGCAGCACAAAGCAATTCACATCTTTTAAAGATTGGCATGCACATAAGATTTTATCATACAAAACAACCAGCAGTGAGATGCTTCTCTCCTATTGTGGGCTCATCTGTGCTTCACTCCTAATAAATATTTATTTCTCTTCACTGATGTATTGCTGAAATGTCATAAGTGTTGAACATTACATTTATTTACCCTTAGTGCTGCTCATAAGACAGCACTAACTCTTTCTAGGAATCAGTCTGCCACAGTTAGTGGTACTAACAAAGATTTGCATTATACCTCATGTATTGATTTCCAGTCAAACCAAAAAGAAATGCATTATTTCACAGGTGTGCCTAACCACAGGGTCACAAATGCAGACGTGGACTTTGGCCTGTTTTACCTGAAAGGTCAGTTATTTAGTAATGCCAGCTAGTTGGCTCTTTTCTTTTTAACTCATTAATACAA
The DNA here is from genome assembly GCA_013397375.1 of Toxostoma redivivum. Lineage (NCBI taxonomy): Eukaryota > Metazoa > Chordata > Aves > Passeriformes > Mimidae > Toxostoma > Toxostoma redivivum. Next base: position 236,610 of record VXBI01013279.1, on the reverse strand, counting down.
CAAAGGGCAGCTATATCCAGAATGGTTATTATGGAATATATGTCATGCCCATCTGTTACAGTAGGATATCAAGAGCCTAGAGAGGATGAGTCACAATTATGAGGCAATGTCCTATGGAAAGGATAGAGCATGGTAGCAGATGGGAAGAGATGGATCCGAGCAGATGGATCTGGGTGTGGCTCATGTCTCACGTGCAGGTTTACACTGGGACAGAGTACTGGGGCTAATTCCTTGCCTGCAGAAACAGCCTGCAATGTGCACTTGTAGCAATCACCAGCAGACACCAAAATAATTCTGCTGAGGAGGCAGGTGGGCTCACAGTGCTGTTTATCCCAGTGTGAGCATGGCACAGCAGCTGCACAGGAATAGCCAAGGCAGTATTTCGCTTCAGAACAGAATGCCAGAGTGAGAAACCACATAACGTGTGCAGGTATGACTGCTGGGAGTGCCTGACTGTATTCTGGATTGACTGACAGGGCTCCCCAGGTGCCCACAGTTGCTAGTCAGTGACAGAGAGGTGACAAGCACGTTGACAGCAGAATGTGCTGTACCATATCATCTCCTGAAATGGTGATAAGTATAGGAGTGCCAGAATTTGACTGAAGAAGGCAGTTCTTGGTAATGTTAGAGATCACAGTTTCACTTGCAATACAGTGTTTTCAAACAATATATTAATACTTGTGATGCTTCATAAAAGCAGCCTAACCAAATGAAATGTTTAGCAATGACACTGTAATGAAAAAATAAATCACACTGATTAAATACTACTTTCTATTTAAAATTTGAACTTGCCATTACTAATATCACATGTGTGACTCATTTGATGAAACAGAGCACAGCCTAGAGCTCACCAAACTCCCCAGGAATCTTTCCTCACAATCTGACAGAAGCTAGCTTACACCTTTTGTACACTCATAATGATTTTGGAAAGAAAGTTGCTGCATGAAAAAAAAAAACTAACAAGGTGAGACAAGATGATAAGAAAGAGAAATAAGTAATATACCTTGCCACAGGTGTTTCCCTTCACTGTTGCCATCCCCAAGGGAAACAATCTTTTTTTATACTTAGCTAAACTAATTTATTGAATTGGTGCATACTATAGTTAAAAGCCAGCATGTACATGTCATCTATAATAGCTGCATATTTTACGTGAATTCTCAAGTGCCGTAGAGAGAAAAATGAGAGCCACGTTGGAGACAAGGAGGTTCTTCCATTCTGGGCTGAGATGATGACTTCTTTAATCTCCTCTTTATAGGAATCTTCATGGTTTAGCACCTCATATGAAATTTAATACCTTTCCACAAATAGCTGACAGCAAGGAAGAAATACAATTATCTCAGGACAAAGAAATTATTTTTAGAGCTCTGTATTGTCTGCCTGGCATCAGTTTTTTATAGCACTCGATTGTGCATGACATATATAACATGTATATCATTGGACTATTCGCTGAGTAGTATTCAAACTCTGAGCTTCACTGTATTCAAACTCTGATCTTATTTATGTCTTTGCTGTGGGAGATTTATATCCAGGTGTGGTGGCTGACCAGCTCAGCCATAGCCTTTTTTCAGTCTGGCACAGTCACTGGTAAGTCAAATGCTATTGGTATTAGCTGTTTGCTAGTAGTTAATATAAAAAAACCCCAAAAGTGTATTTTGAAAATAACAGACATTAAATCTCTGCTTTTAAATTCATTAGAAAATAGGTACTGTGCTGGTGATGTATATTTAAGATGACGTAATACTGGTTAGATAGGAGTGGCTGTGCAATACAAGATCACAGCTTCCCATAATTCAGGGAAGTGTATTTTCTTGGCTACAGTGATTCTCTGCAAAGCCATTTTCCAGCAGTCTTAAATGTCTGAGAGTGCATGTGTATACCTGCACACATGCTGCTCCCCTGCTGACTGCAGGCACTGCGCTCTCAAGGAGAAGTGATGCCCAACACAAGAAAAGAGCACAACAACATCCCAGGATGGCAGTGTGGCAGGAGAGGGGAGAGCATGGGCATAGTGACTCTAGCCTAGCAGACAGCACAGTATCAGGGCTCTCTGTTTCTTTAGTATCTATTTAATAAGATCACGTTCCCACAGAACCAAATGCTTCAGATAGCTTCCTTATTGATAAAGCCTTTGGGCACATATTTTCTTGTTCTGTCTTGAATGGCACAGAGTGAGAATTATTGGGATGTGTTATTCTTTTGGTAAATTACACAAGGATTTACTCTTGAAAAAAGATTGTGTAAATGGGAAATAATAATTATAATAATTATTATTATTATTAATAATAATAATGATAATAATGTTGGTGGGACCTACTGAGAACATTACCAAAATGTATTCTGAGATTAAAAACTACATCTGTTTCCAACACTTCAGCAATTCTTGAAGTTAGAGAGCCTGAAGCTGAAATCATGTTTTCTTGACAAGGATTTATATTCCCAGCATCTGAACATACCACTTGTCCTCCTGACTCATTATTGATTAGTTCTACTTTTGTTGTTGATAAGCATATTTGGCATTGTTGACAACTACACAACAGACCACAACAGAGGCGATACTGATTGAGGTGAGAGCAGGAATCCTCCCTGCATTCAGTTTTGCACACCATAAGTATTCCAAGGTTGCAAAAGGGAAGAATGGAAGTGCTTTTTGTGTGTCTTATACGAAGCTCCATGGTCAATAGCTAGGAGACCATTTAAATGGTATAGCTTATAGTTATTTGAGCACCTTATTGCAATGCTTATATATATCTATAAAACATTTCACAGTAAATAAAGACATTTAATAGTTTTCTCATTGCTATTCATATCAGAATATTGAGAAAATTTCTTTTTTCCCTGCTTTTCATTATAAAAGGAAAACTCATATTGTTTAAATAAGTAGTTGTTATTCTTGCCCAACATAGCACTCTGCAGTTATTCTGTGTTTATTCGCATATTATTATTAATATGCTGTAAGAACTCAGAAAGATTCTTCTTCTCTTTTCTGATCAAGCTGATTTATCTGCCTGTAGTAATTTCTGGAAATTCAGTATAAATTTAGATCATGCTCATAATATTCCAAGGTAAGGTAAAGACATGATGTTTTTAAAACTGTACTTTCTAAGTTACTTCAATCACATATTAAAGAGCTGTTCAGAGAAGTAACTAACAGGGACAAAAATATCCCAAAAAAAGGGTAAAAAAAGGGGGAAAAGCACAGAAGACTGCAGTAACAAAGAACCTGGGTTGCATGACATCTGTTTATTTTGCCATTACACTCATATGAAACTTCATTATGGTTGGCGCTGGAGTTCATTTAAGCTTTGTGAAAAGTTCCCTGAATCCTGCTTGTGGCTGCCATTGTGGCAAATATGTCCTTTCTGGCCTAGCCAAAAAGTATTTTGTATTACCTAGTGAACTTTTTTTTTTTTTCTTTCTCCAACAACATGACAGTTCCATGCACTGTGCCATGGCTCAGGGTTGCTTATGTTAGTAATAAAGATGTGAGGAGTTGAGCAGAGATTTTTTAATAAATATTCTTCAGGACATATAATGGACCGATATTGGTGGAGCAATATAGAGGAATGAACTCTGGAAAAAGAATAAACAAGCAAATGAACATAAGGACTAGTGAAATGGAGGCAGAAGAAAAAGGAAGAGACACCTAAGACTTCATACCAGATGGATTTGTGCAGCACTGAACATTTTTCTTTGTTAAATATAATATTTAGATTCACATGACTGATTCACAGAAATATGAGAGCTGATGGTGTACTACTGTAGACAGTTCTCAAGGCTCAGTTAGGCTGGGCGTTTTGTTTTTTTGCTGCTGGGTCCGATGACTGACAGCCTGACAGCTTGCTGGATCTCCAGGCAGAGGTTGAAGTGGCTCACCACAGCCTCACAGGAACTTGGGGAACAGTGGCCAGCTCTGTCCCCAAACTTCCTTTTCTTCTGCCCAAGAAACACAGCTTTAAACTAGGGACGTTTTATGCTTTTCCATAAAGCCTGCCTTAACAGACCAAAATCGCCATCTAGTGAGGATAGTCTCTCAGCTAACTCATTTTACACAAGGCTTTTGTAAATACAACTGAGATAATCATAATATTCCATTGCATTTTAGTTTGAGTGACAATGATAAACAATATTTTGCAAGAAAAAAAATCAAAAATTTAAGGAAAAATGTATTTGCTGAAGTGACAAGAACATAGGCATTTTCCATAAAATAATATGTATACAAGCACAGGAGTTCCTACCACCTCTCACTACAATCATTAAGGTGCTTACTTCATTGTCTTCAGAATGTATTTACAGGAATCTTGAGTGAAGAGCCAATGATTTAATGTCTGTGTTGGGTGTCTTATGCCTTCTGCACAGGCAGTGCTTCAAAAGGTCTCTGAGTTCTTGATCCTGGTTTCTCTGAATGAATTGCTAAAAATAAATGAACTGCNCCACGGAAGGAACTCTGCTGAATCTGTCATCTCTTCAGAACAGCCAGACGTTTTGCTGTCTGGTATTGTTCAATTTTGTGCTGAAAAGTGTGTTACCTGTTAAATAAACAATTTGTTTTTTTTTTTTCCACTTCTCTCCGAAAATTTTTTTTTCCCAAACCAACTAAAGAAAAGACTACTTAGATTTTTTTTTTCCTCCCTAAAGAGACCCCATTCAAAAGTTTCCTCCCAAATTTACTCTAAACCAAGACAACTGCATAATTGGTTAAGCCCAAAGAAGCATCCAGAAGTGGTTTCACTTTTGATATGTCTGTAATGAATTGAAGTGAATGCACAACAAAGAAAAGATAAATTATATGTACCATGTTAGCAAGGTTTTGAAAGGCTTCCAGCTAAATCCATTTTGCAGGTTCCTTTCGCTTGATCTGAGTGATCAAGACACTTTTCTATTATTTCCACCATGACACACCAGATGTAAGTTGTTTCGTTTTACATTGAAGAAATAAACTGACTATTAAAGTTTAAAAAAATGTATAGCAAATCACTATCAAGATTTCATTAAAAATCAATTACTGTTAATTACACTATATTTTAGATTATTTTTTCCTGTCCTACATTTAGTCTTTTAAAATTAAGACTGTAAAGACTGTACAGTTGTGAATATAAAACACAAGAAAAAGTAAGGGGAAAATATACATGAACCTCCAAATACAAGAGCTGTGACTTTCAGATAACCACATGAAAGAATTCTGAAGAAACCATGAGTATAAACAACAGTGAGACAGGAAGAATAAATTTTTTCCCCCCTCAGATAAAGTTATTTTTTTCTACTTGCCTTGTAGAGATAGAATTAGGGTGCTTACTGCTGATGAATATTTCTAGATCTTTTTGAAACTGTATACGTCAGGCTTATATAAAATCAAAATTTGAATCTACTAGCAGTGTACTAGGGATCAAAAAAATCTTCAGGATTTATTTTTTTTCTTCTCCAAACAGGTCTACTTTTAAACTGCTAAATGCTACTGCCTAAATTTATTTCCTGCTTTCCACAGAAATAAATCATCCTCTAAATTTGAACACTAGACTTCATGATGAAATGGTCTTTTCAAAGAGAGCAAGAGGGGAATTTTCACAGCTGCAAAATTCAATGCAAAATTGCATGTGGAATCACAGGCAGTACACAATACACTTCACTGTAGTATCTTACTCCTTCTGTTATGAGATCTGAGTCATGCACAAAGGGGGTTGAGACCCCGCATTGTGAGCCAACAGCCATCAGATGGGGAAGGAAGACTGGCACTGATCACATCAGAACAGGTGTCCAAGAAATTATATCCTGTATTTCACACATTTCTGGCACAAACTCTGTAACAAATGTGACTGCAGCATTGTTTCCCTGTATAATGTCTCAGGATGATGAAGCTTTTTCCTCTGTTGGTTGTGCTCCACAAAACCTATATTAGGTTCACATGCACTGATCTGCCAGACAGTGCCACGTGCTTGTTCTCTGCATGCCAGGAAGGAGAGCTTGCATGTTTGCATAGGGTTACCTTGAATACATCAGAAGCCCTCAACAGTTTGACGTCTTCTGTTTTTTTTTTTTCTGCTGCAACACATTCTGAGAAGGAGCAGAAACTTGTGTTTATTGTGGATTATTTATTGGGTTGCACTGCATGAAGATAAGCAAAGACAGTGAAGCCTTGTGTTTATGCTCTCCTTCTGAGAATACAATCTCAGGAATTGCTTGGGAGGTATTTGGCAGAGTTAAGAGTTCCTTTTGCCCACTAAGAACTTCCTTTTTGTTTAAGAATCCTTGGGTTTCCTGTGGTAAGATGATAAGAAGATGAATTGCCGTAAGCCAGACCACCTGTTTAGACATAGACCTGGTACCTCAAATTAGGATAGTCACCTCAGTCTCACCAGTTCATTTCATTCAAGGATGTGAGCTAAGAATGTGAGTCTAAGGAATTCTTGATTTACAGGATCAGCAGCATTTTCCTCACAGTGTTTCCTCACACATATAATTAAGTATGTGAAACAGAACACAGTGTGTTGATCTCTCCTTTAGACTGCATCTTTCTAGATTTAGTACTTATTGGGACATCTGGTAAGGTACCAGCTATCAGATGAAGGAAACTGTGGTGACAATTTCTCCAATCGTTCAATTTATGCCTGAGATATGACCAGGATTGAGATGCAAAAACCTCCATGCTAAAATGCTAGAAATTTGAAATAAGATTATTCCTAAGCGTAGTTCTTCATGTGGGGTCAGAAAAACAGCTATTACTTAGTTCCCCTGTTGTTAAAAGGAATGAAGATTTTTTAAAACAGGGACAAATGTCAGGTAAGGCCAAGATTCTACAAGAAATCAAAAGAAATCTGCAGCTGGTATGAAATATAGCACAAATTTAGGGATATTAGGACCATTTGCAAAAAGCTTGTGCAAATCATTGTTTATGTTAAGTGAACTTCAGTAAGTAATTTGAAATGCAACGTGCCATACCTAAATGATTTGAACAATCATCATAGAATTATAGAATGGCTTGGGCTGGAAGGCACCTCAAAGATCACCTGGTTCCAATCCCCCCCGCCATGGGCAGGGAAAGTTTCCACCAGACCAGCTGGCTCCAAGCCCCCTCCACCTGGCCTTGAATACCTCCAGGGATGGGGCATCCACCACTTCTTTGGGCAACCTGTGCCATTGCCTCACCCGCACAGTAAAGAGCTTCTTCCCAGGATCTAATCTAAACCTACCTTCTCTCTGAAGGCTTTCCCCCTTGTCCTATGTCTACACACCCCTGTAGAAAGTCCCTCTCCATCTTTCTCATAGGCCCCCTTCAGGTACTGGAAGGCCACAAATAGGTTGTCCTAAAGCCTTCTCTGTTCCAGGCTGAACAAACCAAATCTCTCAGCCTTTCTTCATAAGAGAGCTGCTCCATTCTTCTGATAATCTTGGTGCCCCTCCTCTGGACTCACTCCAACAGGTCCATGTCCTTCCTGTGCTGAGATCCCAGAGCTGGTGCAGCATCCCCTCCCTGGCCCTGCTGCCCACGATGCAGGATAGAATTGGCTTTCTGTGTGTGAGTGCTCATTGCAGGGTCATGTCCAGCCTCTCATCCACCACAACCCCACAAAGGTTATATGTGATTGGGCACTATGAAGTGCTTTTACCCATTAGCTCTGTTTTTCATCCAGCAACAGATCTTGACTTTACCAGGAAAATTAATGAAAAGAAAAGAAAATAATATTTTATCTCTGTATCGAACTTTTGGAAGTTGCTATAGCAATAACATTTCTCAAAATGCTAAATTCAAATTAACAGCTACCTTTGATCTTGAGCCATCAACTTTTTTTTTCAATTTCTCTCACATTCTATTTAAAGAAGCTGTGAGTCTATGCTCCCATCAACAAAATATTCAAAGTTAATTTTGAAAAGAAAACAAAACAGGGATTGACCACCTACTTTTTGCACTTACCACTGTTTTAGCACTCCCATGCCACATTAGTAATATGATGTGTGCGCTCTGATATTCAGTGAGAGATGCTATAGGACACACCCTGCTGTACAGAGGCTGGATACAGGCTGTAAGTGATACAGTTCTGACAATACCTCTAAGTTGGCAGACATGAGAATCTGACTCTCTCTTGTGCAGAATCTTTGTAATTCACCTGGATCAGGCTCTTTACATATCATCCGATGCAGTCTTCTCCTTAATGTTTTCTGGTTGTTTTTTTTGTTTTGTTTTTTTTGTTTTGTTTTTGTTTTGTTTTGCTTTGTTTGTTTGTTTTAATGTTTTGGTTTATGTTTCTCTTTTCTGAAGAACATACTTTATGTCTTTCTAGGGTATTAAAGAATTTAGGTGAAATAGCTTGGTTAAGTTTAATTCATAGCTAAACAGCCAAAATTTCCCTGTGTCAGCTTAGGCTAGCAGATTGTTAGTAACACAGTCATTGTGGGACAGCAATAAAAGAAAAAACTTTATGAAAAAGACATGCACAATATGTTTTGCTCTTTCTCCTTATCAGGGCTAGACCATCACTTATCAGATGCTGCCTTGGATCAGCCCCAATGGGGACCCTGCAAGTGCAGAGGAGATGGTGGCCTTGGGCAGGGGCAAGCTGCCATCTCACAGGGCTTGGGGACTACCAGGAGCAGCTGTCTGACGCAGAAGCATTTTTGAATAGTTTAAGGAATTAGGAACCTACATTTTATTATCATAAAGTGATAGGAGTTATCTGAGCTTTTTCATGAAGCCCAGCCTATGGGCCAGCCACTGTCATGGTTTTCCTTTATCTTGAAGTGAATCTTCAGCAATGCAGGCAAGTACCATAGGAAATGATGCTATGAAAAACACCTACAGACACCCTTGTAAGCTGGTCCATGCTATGGCTTTTATGAGCATTGGTGGAACATTAAAGAGTATAAAATCTCAGGGTGAAATTTTGTGGAAATTAAGCTTTTGCAGAGGCTCAGGGTCACTTTACCAACGGAGTCTGTGGTCTCTTCTCCTACCACATTAGGAATTAACTGCCTGTGCACAGGCCATTGCTGCCATTTCCAGTCTTGTACCTTGCTGATCCCAACCTTGCCTTCCTGACTTGTCTTCCCAGCTTGACCTCAAATTTGCTTTGTCACAAGAGATTTGTCTGGTGATCAGGGAACAGTTGGCCAGACCTGCTCTTCGGCCTCGCTGGGGTGTCATGGCACTGTGGCTTTCAGTGACGATGCTGCCCAGTCTGCCTGGCTGTCACCCTCAGCTCCTGGCTCACTTCCCCTTGTGGAGCTGCCAGCCCTCACTACTCCCTCCACAGAGGTTAAATTTGACTCAGTTTTGTTGCTTAGCTTCAGTTTTCATTATTCTTTAAATTAATTCTTAAATTCTTTAAATTAAAAGCCCAAATAGAATTAACTTTCCAACCCTTATGGCATGTGAAAGATTTAAAAATGAACCACTGAGTTCTTTTTTCCATGAATTTACACTGAAGTTTGGTTCTGCTTTTATTTCAATGCTACTGTGAAATTTCCCATTCTGTTGCAAAATGCATAGGTCAGCAGTGGAAAAAATTCATGATGAAGTAACTTGCACTGCTGCTTGCATAATTCTTCCTTCATAATATATAAGAAGGAACTATAGAAAAAGAACCCCAAATCAGAAACACAAACCCACATCAAAACAAAATCCAGTAAATAGAAGCAAAAAAGAGAAGGGAATGTATTTTTCTAGAGAGGAAGGCAACAGCCAGAATAGTGACTACCCACAGGATCACAGAACAATTGTGGTTTGAAGGGACCACATGGAATCTCAACCTTCTGCTAAAGGGAAGGAGGTCAGCTACAAGGTTAGATGTTGCTCAAGCTTTATTGAGTTGGGCATTGGAAACCGCTGAGAATGCATCACACAGAACATCTTGGCGCAACCTGCTTCACTGCTTATCAGCTCTTCGTAGCTCAGAAACTCATCCTTGTATCAACTCTGACCTATCTTGCTTCACATTATACACATGATTTCTTGTCCCTCTTTGTCCTGGTTTCAGCTCAGGTAGAGTTCCTTTCAACTGCTGTTATAGTGCTGTGTTTTGAATTCAGACTGAGAATTGTGTTGATAACACACGGATGTGTTTTGGTTTTTGTTAAGGGTTTATCCTAAGTACAGGATTTTTTTTGTGTCTCATGCTCTGCCAGGAAGGAGGTTTGCAAAAGAAACTGGGAAGGGACATAACTGGGCCAGGTGACCCAAACTGGCCAAAGGGATATTCCACGCAATAGAATGTCCTGCCCAGTATATAACGTGGGGGAGATTACCCAGAAGGGTGGCTGATCTGGGTTCAGGAAGTGGGGTCTGGCGTTGGTCAGTGGTGGTGAGCAGTTGTGTTGTGTGTCACTTGTTTTTATTATTATTATTATTATTATTATTATTATTATTATTATTATTATTATTATTATTATTTACCATTATTACTACATTTTTTTATTTATTTTTGGTTGTAAAATTGTTCTTATCTTAACCGACCAGTTTTACTTTGATTCTCCTTTCCATTCCCCCTATCTGTGGGGGGACAGAGGGAGGTTGAGTAAGTGGCTGCATGGTCCCTAATTTCCAGCCAGGCTTAAAACACGACTCTGGCTGGGAGCTCTTGTGAAGAGCTTGGCCCCATCTTCTCAATACCCTCTTTGCAGGGTTGCAAAGCTGCCATTAGGTCCCCCAAAGTCTTCCATTTTCCAGGCTGAACAAGCCCAGCCTGCATAGCCTGGCAAGGTCCCATTTCAGAATGTGAAATTAACAGAAAGTAGAAACACACACAGCAACTCACGAAAACAATGAAATGCTCTTTGCAATGGAGAAATTTTTAATTTACACACAGAGGGATATTCTAATAAGAAATATCTTATTGCTTGTGACCACTCTATGCACATCCTCCATACATAATGTCAGACCTAAAAGGGTGCTGAAAAGTGCTGGTCAAAATCTTTCCACCACACAAATTTGCTAGAAGGTGATTTTTTCTTTTTTTTTATGGAAAGAAAAATTCTTTCCGTATGAAATAAAAAAACCACCATAATGAAATATTTTTCTTGGGAATTGAAAAAAAGTGTAAAGGTTGTGAGAGGAGAAAAAAATGTAATGTTTTAACTCTTATCAGTGGGCTGGGTGTCTGGATGGGATAGGGAACCAGGGAGCCAGGCAGCAGTTTCTGGGGCCTGCACATGGTCCTTGAATTAACAGCTGCACTTCTGATTTGTGCTAACATCAACTCTTTCAAAATGTGGGTTCTTTTGCTTCCATTCTTACTGTTTGTTGGTACATTCATCTTCTTTGCTGGTTTACCTGTATTGCTGGCTGGCTTGGTGAATTTTTTTAAAACTGGCAGACTGAGAGCCCTGGAACCTCTAGCTGAGGCCTTCATGTACAGTTAAGTAAATGGATGCAGACCTTACTCTATTGAGTCTGAAAGCAGAACCACAGTCCAGATTTCAGTCATAATACGCAAGTCTAAAGGCTGGCCCTTTGTGTTGCTGAGATGTGAAACCTGACCTTTCTATCCTTCTCTTCCTCTCCTGCATGTATCAGAAGTTTCATCCAAGTTAAAACACTGGTGGCTAGAATTTGCTTCTTTATAGGTACTTGAATTAATGAATCTTCAACTGTCTGAAACCCAATACTGGTATTGTAATGAAACTGCATGACATACAGTTGTACATTAGAACATATATTTTTCAAGGGAAAAAAAAGCTTAAGGGCAGGCAAGTGCCTGTACACAGGAGGCAAATGATTTTAAGAAGTTTCAGATCTCAGGGGTATGCTAAAGAAGAATTTGAGTCTCTAATGAAATACAAGAACCATCATAGCAGCATAAATAACACCATGAAATTATAGAGAAATTTACCATACTCCCTCTGTCTGCTCCTTAGCTAATCAGGACAAAGAGGACTTCAGCTTGCCTCCAGCTTAGTACATTGCAGCAGGCTGGCTAGCAAGCTGCAACAGGAGACAGTTCTATGGGGGATCCTCAGTAACTGAGTCAGCATGTCACAGCCATCCTTCTTGACTGTGCATTTGTTGTCGCTGATTTATATACCATACGGGATTTAAAGATACATGTTGATACTCCATTGATTTCATTGACCCTATAGTGAGTTCATATTGGCTCCAGCTACTGGTTTTGCTTAGACTGGTATCTCTGACTTTTGGGGCATTTCCTAGGTACAAACTGCAGAAGAACTTTTCTTTCTTTTCCTTTTAGGTTATCCAGTTTTCCTTTGCATGTGCTCACTCAGGAAATTTTGACACTCTGTGTTTCACAGGAAGTTCTGAAAGTGACCAGTGCAGTGGTTTTTGTAGCAGAACTGCCCAGAGCACGTTCTTTCACTTGGTCTTCCTCATGCTTTCGTAGGCACAAGCAACACCTGAGCAAATTCACTATCTCTGTTCGTGCAGTTTCACTCACAAAGCAGTACAGGATGGGATCCGCAATGCAATTCAAACTTGTTAAGGCCTGTGTGATTCTGTAAACCTTATACATCGACAACAAAAGTTGTGGGTCAGAGGTGGAAGGTTCTTTGATGCTGCGGATAAGCAACACAATGTGATAAGGAGTGAAGCAAACAATGAAAGTAACTGTGATGTTCAGAATAAGTTTCCTTACTTTTTTCTTTTCTTCATCTACTGTGGCTTGGTTATACCTCACTACTTGGTAGATTTTATGGTAGCAAAACACAATGATTATCAAAGGGACCAAGTATCCTGAGCATATTCGGAATAAATTTATGTTCGCCTGCCACCTTTCCAGGGGGTAGTTATCATAGCATAGTGTATGATTAGTGAAATTGCAAGGATCATTGAATACTTCTTTGTTTACCAGTATGACTGAGTTAAAGATGCTTTCCAGAAGCCAAACAATTATGCTGACAATCAATGAAAATCTTCTTGTGCGCAAGTACTGAAGCTTCAAGGGGTGAACTAATGCCAGGTACCTGTCGAGAGATATGCAAGCAAGGAACGCAGTGCTGGTGTAGAAATTCATATACATAAGGAAGGCAAAAATCTGACACAGCAAGGCAGAGAGTCTCCAGTCATCTCCATGCCAGGCGTAATCAATCCACAGAGGCAGAATCAAAGAGTACAAAAGGTCAGCCAGGGACAGGCTAAAGATGTAGACTGCTAACTCATTCTTTTTCCTCACCTGAACATAAGATGCATAGAGGGATATGCAGTTGATGGGAATACTGATCATCATCACAATGCTGTACACAAATGGAAACAAATACTTATCCAGTGCGTGATCATCATGGCACTCAGTGCTGTTGCTCATTGTCCACCCCAGTGGTATTCTTGAGATAATTCCAGCCTGGGTGCAATAAAACCCCCTGTAGTAGTCTGATGGGATGTCATCCGTTAGTTTTTCAGGACCTGATCGACAAGATTCCAGCCTTCTGTTACCAAAAAGGAAAAATGTCAGCTATAACATTGCTCTTGTTTTCATAGGATTCTTGGTGTGTGTCTTTTCCTTTTTTTTTAGAAGAAAAAAACCAGTATTTGTAGGAGATCAGAGGATACTAATGCTCCTGGAGCTAGGAATGCATAGGAGAAGGAACCCAAAATCTAAGGTTTTCAGGGTCAGTTAGATAGGAACTTCTACAGCAGAAGCAGAATGAGTACTTGCAACACTTCTTCTAGGAGTGGGGTGGTGTCCTGCAATCCTGGGTCTCTCTTGTGGGAGAGTTAAAGGAGATCAGAAAGTGGACCACTAATAAAATAATAGATGTGCACTTTCTATTATTCTGGTAAGCACTGTTTTGGGAATATGAATATGGCAGATTTCTTAACCCAAATAACTTTCTCCCCCCTACAGCAATGGAGAGACAAGGATAGAAATACAGGGATTCAGGTACTGCTGGATGTTGGGATCTGCTCAGAAGAGGAAAATGTATCTGGTATATTTCCCTTTTGCAAATCACTTGTCTTGTTTGCATCCTCATACATTCCTGCTTCCTCCCTCCTCTGTTGTACGTGATCCCACAGGAACTTGCCATTAACTGTGCCATTCCAGCAAGACTTACTGCATGTACCAGAAACCCTCATGTGAAACCTGCCAGGCTATTGGGTTCCTGCATGCACATGACAATCTGCTGGGTGTCCCTTTAAACATGTGAGGTGGAGACTGAGTACAGCTTTTCATTTACACTTCTTCCCTCTAAAAATTGCAGCTGTGATACATGAGCTTATAAAGCCATTAGCAATTAAACTTTTCTTAGTAATTTTCAGGACTGTGGTTATCAACAGCTTCAATATGAAAATATCAGTAAAATGGCAGCCCTGACTAAAGCAGAAGGTCTGGAAGAGTTGCGTATGTGAGCCTTAGAAACACGTAGATGAGCTGACCTTTCAGTAAGAAAGGGTGTATAATTGTGAGACAGCTGGTACTCACTGATTGTATCACAGCTCTGACACTCAGCAGTTCCCTTCTCTAGAGAAACTAATTGTTTCGTTCAGGATATGCAAGAATGGAAAATATTGGTTGCAGTCGAGTTGTACTGCCAAATATACTAACTGCTTGAGAGACTGCTGTGATAGCTCACCTGTGTTGTGAGCAAGGACTGCAGCAGGGCAGGTGAAGAGACTGAAGAATGAGTAGGTTGCAAGACAGCATGTCTACAACTGTTCCCACATGGGAAAGAACTCCAATGGAATACATCTATTACTTTCCCATGTGGTAAGAAAAATTCAGCCTTTTAGAGGTTTGATATGTTTGTGGGTTTATCAGAAAAAACCAAAAAGGTTTATTGCCTGTCTTGAGCTGTTATTATATGGATCTCTTGTCCACAAAAAAGCCCCTTTCATTATTATTAATAAAAAAAGGGAGCAATGACAAAACTACCGAAAAAGCACATATTCAATTTTACCTGCCACTGCCTTATTTGATCAAGTTGCTTAACTTAGCAGCTAGAGCTAAACTCATTCACAAGCTTGAAAGCCAAGGAAAATTCTCAAGAAGGACTTGCCAATTTGTTCTGTTGAGGAACTTTACCAACATGATGACTAAAAAAAATGCAGTGTCTATATTTAAGACAAACATAAGATGCCTGCATTTCAGCTTGGTTTCATAAAACCACACAGTAAATAGGGCATTGTAAGCCTATCAGTACAGATAAGTATCACAAAATAAATATCTAGCTCTAGAAATTGGATCTCAGGGTTTTATGACCCACTTCTCACCAAAAAGTAATCAAATGTATGCAGAGAGACCAGATGAATCAAAGATAAAATACCTACCTCTTCTATTCACACTTTAGCATCTCTTTCCCTATGACAGGTCTCTTCATGTCAAAAAGGGAAACGTGCCCTTTCAGAAGCATGTGTGTAATGCAGCAAGTGTATGAGGCAGTGTTTCCTCATCTCGTGACTGAGAAACTGGAATTCCTTCTCCCTCCCCCATAAACTCTTTTGTTAGTTAACTTGTATTACAGACTCACCATCCTTATAAGCTCCTAACTTCTCTCTTATTACTCACAACAGCTTTTTTTTTGTATCTACTCTTAGACCAACATACCAATTTCCTCATACCACCTGGGGTTTTTTTCCAGCTTTTTCATTTTAGCTCATTGTTTCTAGTTTCTAAGAGTTTTGCTCTCTTGATCTAACCGATCATAAGGTAAAACACTTGTCCTTATATTGCTCTTATCTGAATAAACCACAGGTTCTTTGGGGCAATATTTTGCTTTGCTCTTCTGCCATCTGCCTTAAGGAACTAATATCTGAAGGTGTAATTGGCTAATGGCAGGCTGAGACACTAAAAATGAAATTCAAAGAAGTGAGTTGAAACCACATGAAAATAAACTGTCACCTCAGAATTTTTTTTCTG
Source organism: Toxostoma redivivum (assembly GCA_013397375.1). Classification (NCBI taxonomy): domain Eukaryota; kingdom Metazoa; phylum Chordata; class Aves; order Passeriformes; family Mimidae; genus Toxostoma; species Toxostoma redivivum. The sequence goes on along the minus strand of VXBI01013279.1, from coordinate 220,819 downwards.
TTCTTCATGTTCATAAGTCACTGTACCCCACTGCTTTCTTCTCTTCTTAACAGTATGTTCATTAGTTCCTACAAATGCAGGCAGCCCTGGAGGCTGTGTAGCATTGCCCAGGTAATCCATGTCCCAACTTTGGTGACACATTGATGGTACTTACATGGGGACATGCTTTCAGTGATGGTAATAATGAGAAGTGTGTCATTCTGGGACATATTCATGACCTATACTTAAGTGTGTCAAAGAGCCAGCAAATGAAGCTTACCACAATGTATGCTGCAGTTCCTTGCACAGAAATATAAAAGCAGAAATCACCAATTTGCCCTGATTACAACACATTTCACTAAAATTGCTTGGGGCCTTATTTCAGAGGAAGTAGTCCATATCACACTTTCTTGCTGTGTTGTTTTTCTGATAATTAGGACTTCATAATGCAGGATGATTTTTCTTACCTGAATGCATGATCTGAAGCATTCCCAGGTTTTCTCTCTGCTACTGAGCACACCTGCTGGTTTTGCCTAGGAGGATGGTATTGGCTTACAGCTATCCTAAAAAACAATATTTGATAATTTCCCCCAATGATATATTTTTTTTAACCATCAAGGAATTTTGGCTTAATGATATGGTCTAATGGTTTGACTTTCATAGTCCAAACCTACTGTGACTAATTCCATACACTTATGACTTATTTTATAGACTTGTTGTGGTATCAGATGTTTCAACTAAAAAAATCTTAACAGTAATTTTTTCTTTTAGACACATTATTCAATTATTATCATAGTTCCTGCCTCTATCATTTTGCTACATAAAACCTACTGTACAAGAATTCTGAAGAGTCAGTAAGACATAAAATTTAGAGAAATGGACGCGCAAATGTTACGCTACAAGTAGTGTATGCAAACAAACCTGTAAAGGAACCTTGTGAGATATTCTAGAGAAAAGTATTCATTATATACTGTATATGTATCAATTAATTTCTATAGCATCTTCTTCAGGTTCATAGAGAGCTTTACATGGTATCTCCATTTATGACATTTTGAAAGTCCCAAAGTACAAAGTTAAACTTTCATAAGCTTAAATACAGAAGAATATTCCATACTCTTATCTGTAAAAAACTTTGTAAGGGAAGAAAGGAACAATGGTCTGTGAGCTAGTGCAGTAGCTGCTGTATTGGTGATACCATATATCAGTCATAAGATGGAATGAAAGATTGTTTTCCTTTTTCTCTTTAAGCAATTTCAACAAGTAGATTGCTTTGTGTTCTGATAATAAGTTCTATTGCCAAGTTGAGTTATTCAAGTTCCATAAGTAATTCTTTTCACCTGATGAGCTGATCTCAAAATTCAATTCTGAAAAACTTCACAGTTTAGGAGAGTTGATACACGCTTTTCAGAAACTTGGCCTTTTTTGCTTAAAATTAACAGCATTTTTCCTCATGCAACATTAAATTTTACCTACAGGTGTCCATGAGATTCTGTAGAGACTCAAACAGTTCTAAAAGAGCTCAGCCTTTTTAACTTGAAGATACACTTTACAGATTGTTTCATTGAGCATAAACATTCACTTAATGTGAGCAAACCAGAAAAAAAACTCCATGTTTTTTAGAATATAGGCCATGCAGGCAAGTATTATTTTGCTAAGTCATTAAGTACATCATATTTTCCTCTATGCATACAGAAAGATGTACAATATATTTTTACATACATGATACTTGGCATTCTAAGAAGCTATTTTACTAGAGCTTATTTTCCTGCTAAGTTTTAAGCATTTTGTATATTCATATAAATAGCACTGGGTATCTTGACAGTGTCTGAAAATTCTGAAGAGCACTAATAGAAGAGTTACTGGAGTCCTCTCTGAGGCCTGGGGCACATTTTGCAGTAATGGGAGAGCTCGTATGTTGAAAATTCACTCCCAAATACAGTTCTTCTCCATTCTTCCCTCCTTTTGTAATCAACAGTATTTTGATCATGGCAATGCCATTGCAGCAATGAATCAAGTTCTCTTTCCTAATCCTAGCCACATCTTTCCTAATTCAAGCTTTGGATGTCTTTTGCCTTAGTCTCATGTTGTAGTTGTACTGGGATTGAAATAATCCCTCCCCCAAAGCAATCTTTTCCAGCCCTTTTTGCATCCCTTCTTTTAGATATATGATGTCAGCATCCATTAGGAAGAGCTAGGCTGAAGCCTGTCCCAGAATGGAGTTGTGTCCCTGGCTCCTGGAATCCTGAGCACTTACCTTGGCAGCCACGTGTCCCTGTGCAGTGCTTGCTGTTATGCCATGGGCAGGGTAACCCGTATCTGCTTCTAAGAAAAGTGTCTGCTTCTGCTTGATCAGATACAGAGACAGGAAGCTGCTCTTAAACAGGCAGCAGTTCACACATCTCTTGGTTTTGCTTCCTTTTTTTTTTTTCTGTCCCCAATTCCTTGTTAATCTAAGCTTATCCATGAGAAAAACGATGATGAACAAAGGATGGACGCAACCCCAGTAGATATAGGAATATGTTTAGAGACTTTATAAAATTTTAATTTAAAATATTGCCTAATTATATGAGCTTAGCATATTATACATCCCTTATCTAGGAGACATCACATTCTGCAGAGAAACCAATCCACAGAAATGCTGTGTTTTATTTGTGTTTATCTGTATAAGTTCAAAATGTGAGTTTTTTGTTGATTGAAGGACCTCACCTGCTTATCCCTACAAACTGATCACAGAATCAAAGAATCTACCTGAGAAGAGCTCAAAAATGTTTTACAATGACTTTAGGTGTTTGTGGAAAAATAATTAAGTATTTTCAGAATTTATGAGAAGTTAATGAATAGTTCTAGCTAACAAATGCACCATGACAGGTTACATATTTATGTATTTTTACAAAAACTAAGTCTGAGGTTGGATGAGGTTTTCAGAGAAGTGATTCCTCTAACAGATAATTCTATTCCATTAGACTGGTGGAAAATTGTTACATGAGCTGAGTTCTCTTCCCTCTCTGTGATCAGAAGAATTTATTGTGTGTATTTTTTCTTAAATTATGTTTGGAACAATACAATTCTGCTTTAAGAAAGTGGGTACAATTTCACTTGAAATGTCTATCTCTTGGGTAATACCAAAACTGTCGGTTTGACGATTCAGATGCTAAGGAGAAATGAAAGAGAAAAAATTGAAAAGTTCTAAAATAGGGGCATACCGACTTCCTTGAGAATACCAGGCAGCTCTACAATATTTATCCACTGTACACAGAGATTTGGTTCCTTTTTTTCAGTTGGTGTGACTTTTTCATCCAGAGTTTTTTAATGATCTGATTGCTACATTAAGCCTAAACCATCAAATACTTGTGGCCATTCTCAAGCTGTTATTATAGGCCCTTCCTGTTTGGTGAATGGAAGACCACTTGCTTAGATAAATTTCTAAAATAAATTTCAGTCACACCTTCATTTTCACTGAGAGAAAAGTCATTAGACAAAGACCTGTTTCATCACTTTCCATGTGCCTTTTCCTAACATGGTACCTACTAGGTGTCCAGTATGCCGGTTGTGGAGTTTTGCTGAGCATTCCTATACTTTGCTGAAGAAAAAACAGTTCTTATCATTATTAGAAATACAGAAACATAGTTGAAACATTTCTAAAGTTCTTTGCTACGATGACAGCAGAATTGAAAGATCAATGAAAGCAAGAGAGAAGATGATGCCTTTTTATGCATTGTGGAAGTAAAGCTGTATGTTAAAACAAATTCGTAATTGTGACCGTATGCAAAAATTTAATTTCTGATGTAAGCAGCACAATTTTCCAGGGTTTTTGTGAGATCTGGACATACACAGTATCTCAGATCAGTCATACATGAACAATAGGTGTTACTATTAGTGTTTCCTGAGAGAAAAAACCCCAACCCTGAAAGAGAAAAGCATTAACAGTGGAGAATGATCTTATCTAGAAAAGAAGCAATGAGTAAGTCCTCAATAAATTTATTGGTTAAATTTGGGTTCACAAAGGATCCATGAACAAAGGTGTTGTCAGGAAAATTAATCCACAAACACCAGAGGTTTATACCCAGAAAAGACAGAGGAGTCCTATAACATTACTTGAATAAAGGGAGAGGTCATAGGGCATTCCCCAAGGGGTTTCTCAAAATTTTCCCTCCATTTTTCTTTTTCTTTGTTCCTTGTGTCTCTGTTCTTTTTCTCTAAATCCAGACATGTAGTACAGTTTTGAGTAACAGTCTGTGTCAATTAGTGGAATTCCTGTGGAATTTATGGTTTCCCCCCACTGCTTCTTTCACCTCTCCATACCTGGCCTTATCTACCATCAGGCGCACAGTTTGTTTGCAAAGACACCTCCTTCTCATTCCTTTCAGTGTAAAGAAAAAATGGTTCAACAAAAGGTCAAGATGCAGAATAAAAGTTGACAGTCACACCAAAATATCCTTTTCCTTCCACCAAGACAGATTTCGAGAATGTTTTTCTGTACTGACTGAAAAGGGCGGGCACTCAGCACATCATGGGACTGCAAATATAAGTTTTGACAATTTTAGGATCTCATGAGTGAGAGACTGAATTTCACAGCTGAAGCCTTTTACATGAAATAAACTGATCAAGAATCAATGAAACTATGAAAATGAATCAATGAAACTATGAAAATGAACCAATTAATAATTCATAATGGTTTTGCAAACCTTCCAGGTGTGCAAAGCTGTACAGTCTGCTGCAATTAATGTGAAACAGGACCAGGAGCATAATGCTACCTCTGGCACTGACTCACAGTAGCCCTAAGGAAGTCACTCTGACTGTCTGCATGTAATAATGGTATCATATAGCTCATTTGGGTGTGAGCAGGTTCATTAGTTAATAGTTTATATTGCTGTAAAATGCAAAATGTTTTGTGAGTGCTTGGTTTTGTTATTTAAAAAGAACTAAACAGGAAACGTCAGTCAGGTAATGTCATCACTGAGACATTAGATCTGTAAATAACAGTGGCAGAGACACAATGATAATGAGAGTGACCGAGGCTCGAATAACAGCATTCTTTATGGTTAGAAACGTGCAAAACCGGTGCTTTTTCACAGTTCTTACACAACGGAGGACTTCAGCCACTGCATCTCCTCATGGCTCATTCCTCCCTTAGGCACGTGAACCATCTCTATGAAATACTGAGGACAACAGACAAGCCACTTCCCCATTACGAATTTTTATAGGATAATCAAGCTGATCGCCGATCTCCGGGTTGGTTTTCCTCCGAGCCGAATGCCTGCATGAGCTGGAGTCTGAGGGAACAACCCGGCAATCCTCACGGAAATCTCTGGCGTGCGGCTCTGCACCACCTCGGCAGCTCTCATTTTGATGCGGCTGCCCTACAGCGCACCCCTGATGGCGTAAACAGAGTCGTTCATCCCATCATAATTGCCCCCCCCCCCCTTCCAGCATCCCTCTCTGATGTCCTGCTGACGCAACTGCGGTTTTAACTGGGGCCAACTGGGATTCCCCGGGAAGGGCGCGGGGCTGCCGGCAACCTCTGCGGGAAGGGCCTTCGCGGGGCTGGCGCGGGGCCCGGGCCCGCTCCCAGCACCTGCCCCTGCGGCGACCCAAGATCCTTCTCACGGCGCGCTGGAACGCGCTCCTTCGAAGTGCCGCTTCGTGCCGACGGTTCAGGGGATTTGGCGGCATCCTGACAGCGGCGCAAAGCCAGGGAACTGGCTGCGAGGTGCTACGAGGGCCTGGAAATGAAAGACGCACTAGCAAGCGCCGCTGCTCTCCCGGGACAAGTATCGTGCCTTGCGAGAGACCCCAAAAGGGAGACCCAGGGATCCCGAAACGGACGCTCAGCTTGACTCGGCCCCCAAGGGCGGCTGCTCACACTGCACCGACCGCCACTCCCGTGGCACTTGGCGTTCCCCCACTAACCCCGCCTCGCCTCACAGCCATGCGGCTTTCCCACACGCAGCATGGCCCCGCAGCTTCACTCGCCGCTCAGTGCCCAACTCCAGCATGGCGGCACGCGCCTCACCAGCCTGCCATGCTCTTTCTCAAAATGGCAGCTGGTGACTTCAGCCGGGAGGAGCTGCCCGTAAAGGCTGAGCAGTCCTTCTGCCCTCCTTTCCCTAGAGCGGGATGGCGGCGCCGGGCTCTGCCGCCCCGCCCCGGGGCTGGCGGCGGCGCGGTCACGTGCCGCGCGTTGCCGGGCACTGCGGTGGCGCTGCAGGGACGGGCCGGCCGCGGGACGGCGGCGGGAGCGGAGCTGGACGGCGACCGGGACCGGGACCGGGATCGGGACCGGGATCGGGATCGGGATCGGGATCGGGATGGGCTGCGCGGCTCTGCTCTGGGGCACGATCCTGCTTGCCTGTAGCTGCGGCCCGGGGCCCCCCAGAGTCGGTGCCGCTCCGCTCTTGGCGGCCACCTACGTGCTGGACGATTCCAACGGGCTGGGCAGGGAGTTCGATGGGATCGGGGCTGTCAGCGGCGGCGGGGTGAGCGGCTCCTACTCGGCGCGGCAAGGGTCACCTGGGCTGGGCAGCCCGTCAGTGGGAACGTGTGGTGCCTTCGGCGGCGCCTGGGCCGGGGGTGTCGCGGAGGGGAGCCCCGAGGACTAGCGGGATGTGGGGACAGCCGCACGACGTGAGCGAGGCTCGGCAGGGGAGGCCCGGGGCGCTGAGGGAGCGGTGCGGGCGGTGGTCCGGCCGCGGGGGAGACGGAGCCAGGCTCCGCTGGGCGTCAGCCCTGCGCCCGCCTGCGCTCTGGCTTTCCGGGGTGCCCAGGGCTAGCCGTGTCCTGGGTGCTGGTGGGCGAGACCTAAGCCAGGGTGGGTTTTTATGTAGAGGGTTTTAGTAGTCCCTGCGTTTTAAAATGCTGATGAACGAGCCACAGCCGCTCGTCATCTTTCGTGTGGTCCAGGCAGTAGAGCCCTGAGATTCCCGGAGCTTCTACCCGCCCTTCGATCTGCGGAGATGGTTTCTTTGGCCTCCTGCGTGTGTGCCCTGTGAGCTCCCCTTGCTTTGGCATATGGTTGAGTTGAGTAGAGCAGGAGAAACGGTGCTGGGAGGGAGCTGCCTTTTGCTTGTCATAAAGCCGTGTGATCTCTTTGTTTCTCTATTCTCTGGACTGTGATTGCAGTAAATTCCAGGTAACTGGAGTACAAGGCAGTTTTGTAACCTTTGAAACCAGAAATGCACAGCTGAAGGTTTAGAAACAAGTTATGTAGGGATTTAGCTGAGTTCTTGGTGCTATAATTATTTTTGTAGGTTTATTAGCTCTGTGAAAGGCATAGTGAAAAGCTGGGATGTAGTTAAACATTTGAAAGCATGTTTTCACATTTCCACGTTTTCTTTCCGTTTTAGGCTACATCTAGACTTTTGGTGAACTACCAAGAACCTTATCGGTCCCAGATTTTAGATTACCTGTTCAAGGTAAAGTTGGTTTCACTGCTAAAATAATGTTTAATTTTATGCAGAATTTTCTGCTGGGTAATATTGGAACTCCTGTAGTGTATTCAATGCTGCTTGAAATTAGACAAAATCCCATCTTGTAAAACGCCTATTTCAATGTTGATTGCTGCCAGAACCTTAAATTTTAGGTGCTGTTTTTGTTAGGGATTTTGTTCAGAAGACTGTTTCTTGGTATTATTGTGAAAATTCCTTTTGTGTTTTCACAATGTGTTTTGAAAATATGTTTTCAAAAATGTGTTTAACCATATGCTTCATAATATGTGTGTGCTAAATCATAAGTTGTTTCTGTGGCTAAAATGGGGGGTTTAGCTGTTCATAGTGATTGAAGCAAGGGGGTCTTAAAGTTTGGATTTTTGTTGCAGCACAGATGTGTTAACATAGCATAAAAATGACTGTGCAGACTGCAGGTTTGTAACAGCATATCTATTCCAAACTAGTCTCAAGTACAGCTGCAGTGACTCTAGAAAGTGTAGGAAGTTCATTGGATAGTAAGCTGTGTTAGGTAGCAAGTGTAACCGGTGGAGTTACCCAACTTGATATACGGTAAGATTATTGCACTGGACATTAATAGCTTGTTTTGCTTTTGGCACTGTAAATTACTCTGCTGGAAGAGGATGTCATGTCACTTTCAAGTAATGCAATCCAGATGGCTGGAGGGGAATAATTTACCATGCAGTTTAAGAATTAATTTTCAAGAGTAGAGTAAGGCGTAGTATGTGTTTGGGGAATCAAAACTGATGGGTTTTTTGAGACTAACGCTGTGTTTTACTAATATGAATGTTCTGATTAAGCATGTGGTAAGCGAAAATCTAGAGAGATCATGATTTTCAAAGAATTTTTGACGTGCTCTTTTACCAAAACCTCTTAAACTGTCATGTCTGGGGTGTACCTTGCCTCATTCTCCTTTTAGTGTCAGTCAACTTTCATGATGGGAATGGGAGAACAAATGTGTAGCAAGTTTAAAACAAAAAATGTCAAAAAGAGAAATAGTAAAAATTGGAAATACTTTGCTGTTAAAAGCAAACAAAAATCCCAAACTTGTAAGCCAAAAGAGATGCCATCTATGCAGCATTTTAAAAAAAATCAAATTGCATTCTTATGTCTTAAAACATTTTTTTAGGTACCAAAATTATACTTGGATCATTCCATGGAGGAGGCCAGCTTATTAGTGGTTATTAAAATAACGATTAATGGTAAATTCTGACTTGAGCAACTTTTAAGCCTGTAATGGCTGAAAGAACATATTGGCAGTAGAATCACCTATATGAGCTTGAATTTTATATTTGGCTCCACCAGTCAGATGTCAGGGAAGGGGGATAGTGAACTAGTCAATTGTTTTCCAGTGTGGTGTGTTTTTTCCTCTCTTGCCAATTTTCTGTAGTTTCCAGATTATTCCTGACCTGTATGTATGCTTTTTCACATAAACAGTGTAACAGTTTACAAAAACGAATAAAAAATACTGACTTCAATAATTTGATTTTAAAAGAAAACAAGTTTGACTTCTAATAACATTAAAAGACTGCTGCGTTCCTCATATATTCTGTGTTGTGCTTTAATAGTGCTTTAGTATTTTCTTGAGCATAACCTATTTAAAATCTACACTGTTATGGAGAAGTGTTGCTGATGGTGCAAGAGTCACTGAAACTATTTAAAGATCAACGTACTTTTATCCTGGTGGATTTTCTTTTGAAAAGCAGAAATTTATATAAATTCTCATTACATTTATAATGGATGTTTTAAAAAGTAAAAAAATTTGCATTTTAAGCATGCTCAAAATTGCACACTTGTTTATCTCATTCTTCTTGTTAACAGCAGGATTCTGTCTGTTTTTCTGTCTGTTTTTCCACAGCCAAATTTTGGTGCTTCTTTACATATTCTCAAGGTAGAGATTGGAGGTGATGCACAGTCAACAGGTATGGATTTTGCACAAGCAGCATTTAACTTCTTATTTCAGTGTAAGTAACATGTGCTGCACATGGAGCTGAGGCATGGAGATAGCTGAACTGAGTTACAATAAACCAAAATGGCTTGTACAAGAGAGATTTACACCAACATACTGGAAGCAATTCTCACTATCATATGGTTAATATTCTAGAGCAAATGAGTTTTTCCTCCCTATCACAGGTTTCTGAATTGCCGAGCATTCCTCACACACGAGTTTTGCAATACCAGGTAGTTTATCTCTTAAAAGCAAGAAATGCAAAGGCATCTGATCAGAAGCAGTTACGTTTCTTTGATTTAATTAGCTGCACCATTTCACTGGAGTGGCATTGGCTGGCAGTAGGTGGTATTTTTTTTGTTCCTAGGAAGAGTTGCAAATGAAAATGTCTTGATGTAATTTGCCTAGCCTACCTACTACATTTACAAACCAGGAGGAACTATTTAGCAGCTGGTGTGACCAAAAGCTGAGGAGCAGAGACTGCAGCTTGCATCTTTGTATTTTCCTCATTGTAAACCTGGCCACATCAGGAATAGACTTTAAGCCAGACACGGTTAATAAATAGAAAGCATAGAATCTGGTTTTGTGGTGTTATATATGTATATATAAGTTTGTGTATATATACTTGTATATATGTTTGTATATATACACATTTTTTTTCCCATAATGTCTGTGTTTTGTATAATTAGATACTGTTTTTCATTCTTGTGTTTACAGAAATTAACATGCTGAAAAGTACTATGGGTTTAAGAGTTTGTGGGGGGGAATGGAATTGTCTTCAGGCATGCACAGACCTCTTCAAACACTCTTTCTGCTGGCTAAGGAGAATGTCTCATACTTGCGTGATGGTTTCCCATTTCGGAAAGGAGAACAATAAGATGCACATATCTCAATGTACTAGACTGCAGCTCTTCCTCTGGCTTCAGAGGTGTGATCAGGATTTCATCTGAAACGTGATATGAAGCCTAAATTTGGAATCTAATTGCTCTATGTCCCTGACAAACTTACATATAACGAAGTGTTAATACGGTAAAAAAAATCAATCCCGATTTCTGTGATGAAATGTGCTGTTTCAGCAGGTTTCATTTAAAACTAAGCCTCGTTAGGAGAAGTTTCTGCATACAATTTAACATCAGTTGCATAATTGTTGCAGTCATGTGCACAAGTTGTTACTTGACTTTTACGTGTAAGGACTTACCATGCAGCACTGATTCTTTTGCACCTTTCTATTTTGTTTGCATTTGCCTGAGGAAATTCAGCACATAGCATTCAATTCCAAAAACCTTTGCAGCAGCCACAGAACACTGTGAAAGTTATAAATCAGATATTTTACTGTAAAAATAAAAGAATCCCACAGCCTCTTTCCTATAATTGAAAAAAAATCATGGTAGTTCCTTTCTTTCCTCTCCCTGGACTTGCCTTGTGCAGAAGGAACAAACTATAACTTTTTGTTTGTTTTTTTGGTTTAGAGATAATTTGCTTGTGTAATGATTTTTTTCCTCTTAATCTTAATGCTGTAACATTCCTAGATATGAGACAATAGCAAATATAGATTTAGTGTTATCATAGCTAGGGATAGAAAATGCCTAATAATTAACCACAACTGATATTAAAAGCTAAGTTAATACGCTGAATGAAGGGTAGAAAATCTTGCATTTACCTCCCACTATTCCTTTGGCTCTGAAATGCATAACAAGGAACTTGTGAACCATGTTGGAGATATGTGCTTGCATACTATGTTAATGAGCAATGCTGCAAACTTTATGATGTGTAACAGCTTATGACACAGAAGATAATTGTGAGCTACCTGTCTCTTTCCTTCCTAGATGGTACTGAACCCTCCCATATGCACTATGAAAATGATGAGAACTACTTCCGGGGCTATGAATGGTGGCTGATGAAAGAAGCTAAAAAGAGGAACCCCCAAATTAAACTGATTGGTAAATTGCTTTTAGATTTAAATGCCTTTTTATTCCCCTGACCAAATTACCTATCTGATTCTTAATTAACATTTTAATGGGGAGATATTTTGATGTTGCAGTAGTCAAAGTAGAATCTCTAGTATTTGTTAAACCTGTCTTGATGCTTGCTCTATTTTACCTTGTTACAGTAGCACAACATCCTGACAAGAAGCATAAAATAACAAATGTCTAATAATTTGCTTGTATTAAGTAATTAATGCTTTTAGTGTGTCGCGGCAATGAATGTGATTGATTTATCATGAGAGATGAATTTCTGAATAATAGTGTAAAAAAATCAGGAGGGATAAAGTAAAGTTACTGTGAATATAAATATGAAAATCTTATACACACTCTACATTTGGTTAAATGTTCTTATTACAAACCAATCACACATCCCTTTTCCACTGTAGTGATTCTGCTTTTCTGATTTGTCCTACATGTGTAGCTGAGTTGTAAGAGTTTCCTTTCTTCCTGTTTTGATTGTGAGTTGTGTGTGCTGTGACAATACAAATGTGGAATCCTAGGTTGTATTTTTGTATTTTGGAAATAAAAAAATGTATTTCACACAAAACAAGGTAAGAAATCTGTCGGTAAAAAGCTGTCTAATTTTCCCCCCTTCCAGGGGGCTTTACCTTATCCAGCCATGAAGCAAGGCTTGGTGCAGGATTTGCCAGCCAGGTTCTGTTAAGCCTACTATTTATGACTAATTGTAATTATTAATAATATCCCTCTTCCCTCACATCAAGCTCTCAACAAAGGAAGGAGGGTTTACTTCTAAATTAGTCTATGGTGTCTTATACAAGTTGGCTGGATGCTTAACAGCACTGGTTAGATGAATTTGTTTTTCTTACTTACTACAAGATCCAGTAAACAGCTGAGACTTGGAAATGCTTTTTCATGATCCTAATCTTCCTTCCTTTGTTATGATCAAATCATCGTGTCTTCTGAAATTCATGTTCAGGAGATAAACAATTTTTCGTTTTCTGTATTGACCCTTTGTCTTTAGCTTTGTAAATTTTTATCCTAAAATCTTCAGATTTTTAAACCTGTTAGAGCTAGTACCATAAAATTGATAGATTATATGTAGTCAGCTATTCTGTAGTAACGAATGCTTCCTAGCTCATTAAAAAAACCCCAAACCAGCTATTAATTGCTTGATCATAATTTGTATTACACCATACTCTGCAGTTAGATAAGTTACATTTCATTGTCTTCACTGGAACCAAACAAATTTCAAGTGCATATCTGTTCCTTCTTGCTCTTAAAGCTTATTGAATAATGTAGACCAACCACTTACCTTATTAATTTGTTTTCCTTCTCTCTTTTCAGGATTACCTTGGGCATTTCCAGGATGGATAGGGAAGGGTGAAAATTGGCCCTATGACTATCCAGATATCACTGCTTACTATATTGTTTCTTGGATATTAGGAGCAAAACAGTATCATGATTTGGACATTGATTATATTGGGGTCAGTAAAGCAAAATCTCCTGAATATTTTATCTATCTTCATTCCTAAAATCTTTGTCTTGCCTCTCTTTGTTGAAGACTGGAGGAGGAGGAGAATGGCAAAAGAAATGTTGGGTTTTTTTTGTAGTTGCAGTTTTGGCTTGTACTGTTGCTGGGGGAAAGGCAGTAGTTGTCTTAATTTACAGTCTTCCTGAAATAATGTCTGTTAAAACAGAACAAGTGTCAAATGGTTCCTACCTTCCCATTTCTAAAACAAAGTTACCAAAGAATTTGAGAGTTCTTTTTCCTTTTCTGCCTTGTTTGTTCTGCTTGCATTTCAGCAGCTACCAGATAACAAAAAGCATCAGCTAACACAGTTTGAAGGTCAGTTAACATGATTTAGCGTAAAATATGGTTGTTATTTTGCAGAGGAGTAATCCTCTACAACTTTTTCCATTTTTACCTGCATTATTTATAGTAGATAAAAATGCATGTTTTGCAGTACAACCACTGTGTTGTCCTATATTGCAATATATGGAAGTAGTGAATGAATGTCTGAGAAAAAATGTCCTGAATTGGAGATGAGAGAGAGAAGCAGACAATCTGAAAAAACTCTCAAGTTCACTATTTGAGCAAGAAAGTGTGTCTAGGATTCCTCTAAAATCAATTCTGTACTTACTGGACACTTATTTTGGACTCTTAAATGTTTTGGTGTGAGAAGTTGAACTGCAGAAAAGCTGAAAATTACTTCAGCAGTCCAGAATAAAGCTCTAAAACTGGTTCCCATCCCTCAGAAGTGTGACCTTTCTGCTGCAATGTGGGGAGGTGTATCTCGGGTAGATCTCCTTGGAAATGCATCTCCCTTGATGTTGCTGGCTTATTTCAGTTGGGTCAGTCTTGCACTATGGGTAACATAGTGATACTTCAGCAATTCAGTTGTGAGGACAGGGAGAGCAATTGCTGTTACATATTTCTTTTCCTTTCTCTGTTTTCTATGCGTGTTTCTCTACCGTGTGTTCTTGGAGTAGAAAGTAAGTTCTGCACTTCATGTATTTGAGTAATGTTGACTTTGGTTTTGTTATTTCACATTGATTAGCCTTCTAAATTCTCTCCTAAGAAAAGAGAATTTCTGCTTATCCAGCAATGTGGTGATATTGCATACTGTCTCATTTCTTTGTGGGTATAATCTGAAATACAAGGAATCAGTGAGAGGTCTGTGAAGGCTCAGACTCTGTCAAAACAATTCCAATACTATTATGGTTGTACATGGTTAGCTTTTGCCACTCTTTTTGCTGTAAGTACATGTTCTGTATCACTATTTGCTTTATGATGAGATGAGCCTTTCAGCAAGTAATGTTTTGATTGGCTCATTTCTGAAGTTTCATGTTAGCATTTATAGAAAGATGTAGAAATATCAAAATCAATTGTACTTACCCTATCTGCAGGAAATGTCTTGTTCATCGCTGGGTAATCTAAACCTTTATTGGTGAGTCACAGTATTCATGTTGTGGTTAGAAAAGAAAAGAAGGAGACACGTTTTATATGTATGTTATTGGCCAAGGGATTTGGTAGAAAGGAAGACCAGTGTTCCTGCTTTTGAATTTTGAGCTGTGTTTAGCTTAAACTCTCTTTCCACAAAAGATGGAAAATTTAGAAATTAGCTTGTTTTGTGTCTGTTTACTTAAAATATACTGGATCTCTTTTGTGTTCAAGCTTGGATGTGATCCTGTGTAAATTAGAAACAACAGTGAGCTTCATTGATTTGTTCAATATGTGAGTTATTCCTGCTCTCCTATGTCCTTCTATTGCAACAGGGGCCCATTCATTAGGTCACACCTTGAAGCCACATGTTTCTCAATGATTCCTAGCAAACTGTAGAGCCATTGGTAATGTAACACTGCTGCCATTGTAGAGCTCAAGCAGCTCTAGCATTCTTGTCAGCAAGAAGGCAATCAGGGGACCTTAGAGAAAGATAAACAAGCGGCTACTATGAACTTTCATACAGAATTTTCCCCAGAAGAGCTGATAACAAAACCAACCAGCACTTCCCTCTAGCACACGGAAACCATGGAGTTGATTAATGGATTCTATAATCTTACATATATATAAATAAAATCTTTAATTCTACATTGACATATCCTGATTTTTCTAAATGGATTTTGCTTTCTCTTTATAGATATGGAATGAAAGGGCATTTAGTAGCAAATACATTAAGGTATGTATTCTTTTCTTAGTGAAGTGCTTGTCATGCTGTTCACAGTTAGGTTTTCTGAATTTGTGTAGGAAAGGAACCTTAATTCTGCTACTATATCACTTACTGAGCTCTGTTTCTTGTAGTTGCATGCATGAAAAAATAAACAATCTAGATACCTGAACATGTTATTTTGTATGTCTGAAACTGTTATTTTGAACTTTGGGCATTTCAGTGTATGCTAAATGTTAGGACTTCTAAATTTTAATGGAAGCTTCAGTTGATGCTATTATCATACGAAATTAAATCATCTTTATACCAGCTTGGATATAGCTAGAAGTCTAAGATCCAGAATTGCTTAAAATTCTGTAGCTAGGTTCTGTGATTACAGTACACTTAAACATTGCTATTAAACCACAGTAAAGGCTCTGTGTTTTTAACTTTGCAAAATTCAGTACCTTTTTTTCTAAAAAGCTGGAGGAACAGAGCATTTCACATAACTAACCTTGAGATAGCTCTAATATTTCTCACTACTGAATGTTCCTACAGCCCCCACTGCCCTGCTTTGAAAACTCTCTTCTGTTTGTTACACTGTCTTGCAGTGAAATCTTAAGCACAAGCTTCTGCTTTTTTCCTTTCCTTATTGTTGCTTTGAGGCTGAGACACAATGGCATTACCTCTTCAAGATGCAGAAAATCATAGAATTGCTTGAGTTGGAAGAGACCTCAAAGATCATTCAGTTCCAATTTTCCTGCCATGGTTAGAGACACCTTCCACTAGACCATGTTGCGCAAAACTTCATCCAGCCTAACCTTGAACGATTTCAGGGATGGGGCATTCCCATCCATTCCCCCTTGTCCTATCACTGCATGCTTTTGTAAAAAGTCCCTCTCCATCTTTTCTTGTAGGGTCCCTTCAGGTACTGGAAGACAGCAATTAGGTCACCCCAAAACCTTCTCTTCAGGCTGAACAATCCCAAATCTGTGTCACGTCACCTTAACACTTTCTCATCTACTTGTCTTGGCTTCCCCATGTGGGGAGAAAGAATATGGAGAACAAACTTGACTCTAGGGGCAACATTCCACTTTATGGCTTTTTGAATACTGTTGAACTGGGACTGAGCATTTGGCTTCTAGAGCTGAATATTTAGTTTAAAATTTGGTCTTAAAATCACCCAAATATTTACTGAGAAGTTTTTGCCTTCCTTCTACTGTATGTTAACTGATAAGAGCATTTAATTGAACACCTATTATACCATTCTTTATCTTATAGTGTCACTTGGCACCACTTCTCTCAGCACGATAGTTCTATTTGCAGTTTGCCATTTCACCAGAAATCAATGTACTGAAATGTACTGCCACACTCCAAACATTTTATGTAATTCTTGTTAAATACATAACAGATAAGCCGTTAGTTATCTGGCTAAATTTTTACTTGTAAGATGTTATTCTAGATACATCATCCACTTAAGCACTAGTTATGTTTCTTAATAAGTAGGAAAAAAAAAGAAAGAAGTTGAGATCTTCTAAATTCTTGTTCAGAAAGACCCTGTTTTTTCAGTTATATGAATGCTGGGTGTGAGGGAGCTGTTCGGCATATGTCATTGTGGAGTGCATTTTGGGTGCATGCAATTCTATGTCCTTGGTACTTCTCTTTCAGCATGGAAATTCTGCAACCTTTCATTTTGTTCTTCTGAGCTGTCTCTGTGGTTAGGCAATTTTTTCTGAGTATCTAGGTAGCTAGAATGCTTTAAATTGCAAGGACCTTCTAGTATTATGAATTTTTCTTTTGGTAGACTTTGTGTTTCAAAGGTTCCAAACAGCTGAACAGAACTTTATTGCTACTTTTCTTCTTTGTAAGTTTTATGTCTTAATTACTTGTAGATCTAGGCTTAGATCTAGATCTAAGTGTTGTCATCAACACTTAGACTTTGATTTCTATCCTTATTTGATTACATGAAAAATAGAAATGCTCCCTAGTCTTCTTCACATTGCCACAGGGCTATTGTAAGAAATTATTTAAGGGTTCATGCTTACTGATCTTTGATCTTTGAAGTTGCAAAATCTTTTTATGCATAAAAAACACAGGGTATACTGTTCACAGTGCATCATTCTTTTATATCTAAAATTGAAAAAGACATTTCAGACTGTGTACTGTGGACTTTACCAGATGCAGCTGTATTTGCAAGCTGCTGAAAATGTTTTTAATTTTTTTTTCTTTTTTTTTAAATTTCTGGTCTGAGTTTTCAGATATACCAGCCCTCTATAAGTGTGGTTCTTTCTTAACTAGTCTTAACTAGTAAGGCTGGGTATATTTTGTGTGGATATATTTTACCTAAAAAGTTCCACAGACAAATATGAGCTGTTAATCATCTCTAACAGTGCAACAGTAAAGAGAAGCTAGAAAGACAGAATAGGAATTCTTTTCTGCTGGCGTATTTGAATTCAAAGTTGGTTGCCCTCAGTTTTGTTGTGAATATGCAATTCTAGGTTTATTTATTGCTTTCCCTGAAACTGAAACATGAGAACCAAGTAGTGGGTAAATTTAAATACTAAACACTGAAAACATCAAGTTTTTTTTTAATTTTATTTTTTTTTTGTTCAGTGAAGTAGGCAGTGAAAAAAATGTTCAGGTGCTCTTCACTTGAACAGAACAGGTGATTAGCAGAGATTTCTGTTCTTGAGGAGAGCTGCATGGATAGGGCTTTTCTATCTTAAAACTTCTATCCCTGGTTTTTCAATATACATTTTTGGAGGATCAGGTTAACTTCTGCATCTGGTCACTTGGGCAGGTATGTCCACTTCCACATTTCAGCCAGCTGTCATTTTTAGATTAGCTTAACATGACTGACTTTATGGTAAATCCATTACTTTTGTGTAATGAATTACGTACATGCCAGGGAGTCAGTACCTTCAGAGTGTCCAAGTGGAGTATATGTGTGCACATATCCAAGTGATGAGAAGCCTGTTTTTGTGTAATGACTACAATGTCAATCATAAACCTTCAGTTTTAAAAGTACTTACTATTAACTTTGTCTTAGTTGCCACCATAGCTGTTTGAGAAGTGAGAACTTTTCTTATCCATCCTGGTCTGTAAATAGAGGCTTCCACTGACTCCTTCCAATGTTCTTGTTTTCAGTCTTAAATTTCATGTTGCCTTATTGATGAAGGCTGTACTTTAAGAGGTGTTATCTGTTACTAAGGTACTTCGACATTTTTTGGATAGACTGGGTCTGTGGAACGTTGGCATCATCGCTGCGGATGGAGATTGGAACATCTCAAAAGAGATGATAATTGATCCCTATCTTAATGATGCTCTTGAGGTAGTCGGGTAAGTGTGGGAGAAGGGAGGCATTTTAAACATTGCTATTACTTCCTATATGTAAGTCTTCATTTCCGTTTCAGTAGTCATTTATTCTTATTTCATACTTCCTAGCTGTTTTCATTTTTTCCATCGTGTACAGTGGTGATGGATTATTCTTGTCTTTCTTCTTTCAGTTTAGTACATGTGTAAGCTGACCTTATCACTCTGCCATCATTTCTTTCAAGTGTCCATTTAGGAGCTGTGTTTTAGACTTAGCACTAGCAAATGACAGGAAACTTCTAATTAATCTGCATGTGCACGTTTCAAGTCAGAAAAACCTTAGGATTGAATTCTTGGTCTGCAACTGGTTTTCATTTTGGGTGAGCTTGAACTTTCAGAATGGAACTTATCACCCTGGGACTTTCTGTGGCTGCAGCTGAGATTTTTCTGGTCATATCCTAGAGCTAGAAGTTTCTGTTTCTTGCTTATGTCTCATAACATATAATATTAGAAATGCATGCACTGACAGTAACATAGAAGTAAAAACAAGCACCCAAAGTTTGTGAACTAATACAGCCTATCTCAATTTTGGCACCTGGGAATGCCTTCTGTTGGTGTCTCAGCAAATGTCAACTCAACTGTTTGCCTTCACTCTTGTTCCGTCATACACTTTTTTACTACCTTGCTTCTGGCAACTTACGCTGCTGCTCTTGCTCTCTTTGTGATACCTGGTTTCTCAAAATTATACATAGTTTTTAAAGAATTACATGTTCCCAGTGGAAATCACCTATACAGATACCAATCACTCACTTGTCTTACATTTGTTTATCTCTGTTGTTACCCTATGTGATAAGAACATTCTTGTGGTCACTCATGTACTATTTATCCTCTGTATGTAAGGAAGTATGATATACTCACCAGAGTTTAAAGGAATGCATGGCTCAAGGGTTATAGCAAGTCAGTTAAGCAGAGATTTTAAAAAGAAACTGCTTTTGTATGTATTGAACTTGTAAACACCAATGACCTGAAAACGGCTGCCTGAGAAATACCAATTATGCTGTCAGCATTGAGTAACTCATTTGGTTTAAAGCAAACTTAATAAATCTTACTTAGGTTAGGCAAGATTTGCAGCTCAGCAGATGCATTAGGAAATGTTTTAGTAATGATTTCCCTGACAATACAGCTTGAAGAATGAATTAACTGACTGTGTATGGCTCTTGTTTCTTAAAGAGCTTGGCAGAATCTAGGATAGGAGTACTTGTTTTGGTTTGTGTCTTTAGAACCACAGACATGTTTTAGTTGTTCCCTAAATGGAAGTTCTTTTTGTCAGAGGTTTTTCTTGAATATCATACAGATTTTTCCCCAACTCCCCCACAACCACTGATCACAAAAAAATGAAAAGTTAGGTTTTGTTGAAAAGTAGTGGTTTTGTTATCTATCATGAAATTAGGGTTAGTACAAAATGAGAACACCATGTTTCTCAACCAATGCTGACTTTAAGGTAGCAGCTATCCCAGAGAGTTCTGCTGACCTAGTGAAAGATAATAGTATTTAGGTGTCTGTCCTTCAGATGCTTGGGTTCAGAAAGTTCATACACATCTTGTAGTCTAACCATCAGCACTAAGTGGCTAATCTGCAAATAGAGTATTTTGCATGAAATGTGATATGCTTTGTCTTTATCTGTACTTTCATGTCTGTAAAAGAACAAAACATTATTAATTTTTCTTTTTATAATGTATTTTGGAATTCAGTATGGTAGAAGAAGGTGTCTTTTGAGGTCACTTTGTGCTTGATAATCTTCTATGTTTTGTTTGGTGTAACAGTTGTCCAAGTTGCAAAAACATGAATTGAAGCATAGTAGTTTTTCCCGCTAGTGCTGAAGAAGAAGCTGCCTTTCCCAATATAAAATTTTGACAATTTGAAAAACATTTTTTTTATTTGTTCCTTCTCTCTATTCTTTACTCTCCTTTTTTTTCCAAGCTGTTGAGGTACACATTGGATAAGCATGGTCTGGAGCAGGTGAGGATCATAGCCAGCGATAGACTGTGGGAGCCCATTTCCTTTGTCATGATGATTGACTCTGAGCTCCACGGAGTGGTCGATGTCATTGGGTAGGGGGTTCTCTCTGTTCTTCTTTCTTGGTGGTTTGTTTATAGTTTGTCTTCATCTTATTTATAACTAACACAGCCAAAGCTTTACCTCTCTGTACTTTTACCTGCAAGGAAAGGATTGATACTATAAAATTTTCTTACTAACCCATGTCAAATCACACAACTCTTGTCCCAGTAACAGCCTCAACCTTTAGTTTAATCAGGAGTCTTCTATAATGTTGAAGATTCCCGATGGGTGTGGTTGTACTTTTGATGGATTGAAGGTTTTTTGGACAACACTGTTTATTCTGAGGGTTTTGGTTACTCTAACTGGTATGCAGAAAGTGCTTTAGCTTTACACATGGGTACACAGCCTTGTAGTTTCCACTGGTTTGTTACTGAAATGTTTATGATCCAGAAATGAATTTGGGCTGTGATTTTTCTTTGCGTTACGATGGCTTGATTCTTAGTTCCCATTTTGTTTTGATGACAAATTTGTAAAACATGCAACCAGCTGACTTGTTTTACTAGTTCTGGGTTTTCTCATAATAATATTTTACTAGTAGACTAAATTTGAGATTGATTACTGACTTGATGGCTGAATGGAAATGTGTGTATGAAATGTTCATTAACTTTTCGTTTTACAGTAGCTCTAAACTTTACTTACTAGGTGCCATAAACTTGCCTGACCCAATCACGTGCTTCAAATGTGTCAGTTCCTTGCTTCATTCAAATTTGAGTCTTTTCCATTCATCTTTATGTATCTGAACCATAGAAGGTGTAGAAATGAAGGTTTTTTCTGCAAATACAGATAGGCAGTCATCTACCCTTGCAATTAATCCCTCCCCCCATTCTAAACATGAACAGTATCCTGGCAGTTTTTCATAGGTGGAGTCTTGGATCATGTCTGGATGAAGCTCAACAGTTTATACGCTGTCTAAGTAAGCTATATGTGCTTAACTCTTTTTAAGTGTAAGTTTTACATCCCTACTCTGATTCAGTCTTAACAGGGAAATTAAATACCCTCTTGTGTATTTCAGCTTTTATTGAGAAGGATACTAACACTTAAGAAACACCTTTTCAGGAATGTAGAAAGACAAATAATTCCTTCTCTGCTTTGTTTTTGCAAGCTATGCACTTTATGCTATTACAAAAACCTTTTGCTTGGTACTTAGGCAACACTTAGGTTTCCAAGCCAAAGAGGAAATGCACAGTAATCTGTACAGCAGAGCAGAATGTAGCTAAAATTCCTACTATCTGTTACATTACCATTAGTGAAGGTAGGTATGAAGGACTGTCCACCAGAGGGAAAATAATGAAAAGATCCCCAACAGTCAGCCTAGAAAAACTGGTGTTTCTTGTATTGTTACCATAAATGTATCAATTTGTCAAGTTGCAAGCTAATAGTAAAGGAAATAATTTCATTTTAGTGTGCATATTAAGTGTGTTAAATAATTTGCTAAGTAGGAAAATCACAACCCTATTTTCTCCAAGTGGTTTGAAAGGTTTTATTTCAGTCAGCACATCTTGCACAGTGGGTCAGTGTTGTGATTGGGTATAATAAAAGTCTCCATTGGGAGAGAGGATCTCCTCATACTAAGGAAGATCTTGAAAAGAAAATTAGCAATCATTATATGTTTCAATTATTATCAGTTTATACCTCTGTAACTTCTCTAGTCCAACTAGCATGTTTTCTGAAACCTGAGTTTATTAAAAAAAGATGTACAAAATCAGTCAAGTTCATGTTCAGTTCTAAGACGTGACAGTTCTAAGACAGCTGCATTCATGCAGCTAAATTCTTAGCATAATGCCTAGTTCCGTATCTTACTCTGGGTTTTACATTATTTATGGTTTTGTTTAAGATAGTATGAGTTAGCATGTATTTTCTCTATTCAGCACATTATGGTAATACATCCATCTTCGAGCTCAATTTCAGGACAGAGATCTGTTTTAGCGAACTGTGAAAATTGCATGGTATCTTTAAATCTAGGTTTATCTATATGCTACCATGTAGCAAAAGAAATAATCTGATGTAAATACAATAAGCTCTGGAATGTTACAACTCTCCCTTGTTCAGTTTTCTTGTATTCCACTTGTGGTATTCCAAAGAAATTTTATCATTCATTTTCAGTTTAAAGGAAGTCAAACATCCCTGCTATATGTTCTTCCAAACTTTGATTTTCTCTTTGTACTAAATGCTCTTTCTTTCTCAAAATATTGTGTAGGGCTCATTATCCCGGGACAAAAACAGTGCAAAATGCCATATTAACTGGGAAGAAACTGTGGTCGTCAGAAGATTACAGTACTTTCAACAATGATGTTGGTGCAGGCTGCTGGGCTCGGATCCTGAACCAAAACTACGTGAATGGAAACATGACCTCGTAAGTGCTGGATACTCTTGCTCACTTTCAGAAATTGGGTTGTAGGAATTACTTAAAGTACTGCATAACACATCTGCTCTGGTGAGAAAATGGGTAAACCGAAAGTCACCCCAGTGGGCTCTGGATTCTGATACAGTAAGATAGTAAGATTGGAAGTTTCTGTTCTGACCTCTTTCTGGGGTAGAAGTCCCACAAATTTCAATGTATTCTTGTTTTCCAGCACTCAATGACTTATGCAGTTCATTTTATATGCCTGTGAGACTGATGATAATTATTAAAGAGAGAATGTTCTTCAGAAGAGCTAACAGTGAAAAATACTGGAGGAAAATATCAGTAAAACTAATTTATCATATTTTTCTTAAGGTCTTTATTAGATTGTCTTCAGTGAAGTAGATAATTACAGATGTAATTATAATTACAGATGTAGTTATCTAGTTTTTCCATACAACTTCTTCCTCAGAATCCATTCTTAAACATGCTGTAGTCTTTTGATAAATTTACTGTTTTCTGCACATTTTCTTTCCAAACTGAAAACTGTAAAAAAAAAATGTTCTCTTTACTGGGAAATTGCATAACTCAGTTTTAGAAAAGAATAGAAAATACAGTTTGATGTTTCTGGTGCAACAGCTGGTAATCTGAAAGAAAAGGTTTGAATAAAAATATGTAGGCATCAAGATGTAAGCAAAATTATTCAAAGCTTTCTAATTCTTTGCAACTTCATTCTGGAAAAGTAAAGAGAAATCTTCTTGTCTGTTGCTTCAAGTGGAGTGCAGGAAAAATCATTGAGACTTGTAGAGGAAAATTTTTCCAGTCACCTGGTTTCTGCAAATCTTTTGTCTTCTCTGCAAGCTGAAATTTTTGAACAGATGAGTATTTCCTGCATGAATTCCTGATCATTCTGTTTGCTTCTTAGTCCTCATATACTTCAATATCTTAATTTGAGGTCTTTATTTTCCAATTTTTTTTCTATTTTTCCAAGTCCAGATGTCCAACAGTGAAGTTATCTTGGCTTCTATACTGAAAACAAAATCTTTATGACGAAAGGCAGCTTATCTTTCTGCTATTTGTTTTCCTTTCAACTTCCTGAAGTTGAGTTTCTTACTTTTCTTTCTAAGTTTGAAATCAACAGAGCAAGTTTGATGTGAGCAAGTTGAGTTTACAATTCAAAAGTTGTTTATTTTATGGTCACGTTTTTGTAGAATTGTGAGATCTCTTCTGCATATATGTATAGTGTGATAAGTCTATGGAAGTGACTTTAGAATGAGGCCTTTGTACTCACCTGTATGCAATAGCAAAACAGATTGACGGCTTTTTTCTTCTGCTTAACTGCTCTGTTAAGCTATATTTCCATACTTAAGGCCCAGAGGTATTAAGTTTAAAGTCGTTGCAAAGCATTTTCAGTGAAGCCCAAATCAAAGTGTGTGAAGTGATTATCCTTGTCATCATAGAGCTCCTGGAGCATGGCTGGTTAAGGTTTTCTGTTTATTACTTACATGGATAAAGATAAAATCTTTTTTTTTTGGTGGTACTTAACTGCTTCTCTAACAAACTCCACCCAAAAGAGCTACCACCATGCACAGAAATAGCCAAGCAATCACAAAAAACTGAACCAAGCAACACCCGGCCAAAAGCTTTAGACTTTGCTAACAAATTTTTTTCCCTTCAGAACAGGAAAAAAACCCGAAGAAATGGAGTCTTTACTGTCAATACAAGTTTCTTTTAATGTAAAATTTATTCTGGTGCTATAGCCAGAGAATTAACCACCAGTTTTGGAAGAAGTTCTCAACAGTGGAAGCTGATTTGCTTTATTTTCCTCTCCTGTGGGTTTTCTTTTTCCTTTTAGTTAGAAAGATATTTCCTCCATCCCCCATATTGTTTTCATTGTATGCTGGAGAAAAAGGAGGAATGAATTCTTGTACTAAGTTAAACTAATACTATCCACATGAATGGAGAAAACACCTGTTTTTCTTCCAGAACAATTGCATGGAACCTGGTGGCTAGTTATTATGAGGAGTTGCCCTTTGGTCGATGTGCATTAATGACGGCACAGGAGCCATGGAGTGGCCACTACAAAGTTGAATCTCCCATCTGGATTACAGGTGAACATTTTGCAGTTATAATTTGGTGCTCTGACACCAAACATCACTGTGTTTTTGAGGCCTTTTATGTGTGTTATTTTTTGTACCAAATTGAGGTAGATATGTGGAAAGTTTTGTGAATACATTAAGAAAGAAGAAAATAATCTAATTTCAATAGAAAGCAGAAAGATATAATAGTAAGGGAAATGTTTATATTTGACCTTTAGCTGTATCAGAAATCAATAAGCCTTTATAGCTGTTGCTACTAAAATATTTTGATTTGAAGTGCCCATAAAAGGTTAATGTACTTTCCTATTTCCTTTCCCTTTCTATTTTTTATCTTTGGGTATCAATCAATTCCGTTTGGTACTTCTCAATTTATGAAAATGGAACAAAGAACCTCTATTCTTTTCCTGCTTGACATTATTGGCTTGTGTAAATCAGCATTTCCTTGAGCTTGAGGAAAGTGAGGCATGTTCATGTAGTGTCCATGGACACATGGATTCAATGGCTACTCTGTAGTCCTGTAATATTTTACTGTCTTTGCCGCAGTTCTGTAGAGCAACTATGCAGTGCCATAAAGGAGGAACAAGAAAAATGCTTTAATTTTCATTCTTCTGCTATGTAAAAGCATTAAAAGAAAAATGGCCACAGTTTCTCATGAACAGAACAGCTGAGCAGTTGTTCCTGTGTTCATGTTGCTCAGGATTTTCATGATCTGGGCCATATTCTTCTTTGATAGTTGCACTTACTTTCTGAAAACCCTACTTATTTAGTTATTCCTCGTGGAATTGCCCTTTTGTGCTTTCTCTGCCTCAAATGTTTACTTTATTTAAAGAAAAAAAAGATTTGGGAAAATCTGAACTGTGATGAATATTCAAATTGAATGGACATAATTACCTTATATAGTTTGTACTTATTGTCTAAATAATTGCTATGATTTTAACTGCCACAGTGTTGATATTTTTAATTTTGCCATAGTATAATTCTTTTAATCTTTCCTGTTACATAGGTAAATTTTATTTTGGAAGTTCTATTACTTTCTTCCCCAAATCAGGTTTCAGTTTTGTCAGCACATATGAGAGAGAAATTTAATTAAGCCTACAAATGGTACCATTTTTATTAAGTCTTAATTACTGTATTTTGATTTTTGTCTCAGCACACACCACACAATTTACTCAGCCAGGCTGGTCATACTTGCAAGTGGATGGACACTTAGAAGGAGGTGGGAGTTTTGTAGCTCTGACAGATGGCCTAGGGAACCTTACCATCATCATTGAAACTATGGTATGTGCGTCAGCAATTCCAGTGGACTAGAAAAGTTACAGGAAATATTTTGTTATAAATAACTTGTCTTGATTTACATATTTCAGTATCTGTGAATGTTCTTTGATATTTGTAGTTTATTAGTGAGTTCACTAGAGGTCATTTTTTCTATCTGAATTTTAAATACCTAGTTGAGACTTCCTGGAGGCCAATATATATGCCATCTTTATCTTTTTATTACACATTAGTTTTAATTGGATAACACTCTCGGAAGAAGTTATATCATGTGCTTTCTTAAAATCTCTATTCAAAATCATTAAGCTACTGTAATTGCAGCTATTAAGATAACAGTGAAATAAATTACTGCTCTTTCAATTCTGTGCTGTAGGTTTTTCATGAATGTTGCCATGTGTTGCATTCCAGTAATGTGTGTCTCTTCTGTTACATTTTTTTTTCTTCAGAGTCATAATCACTCTAAATGTATCAGACCTCCATTGCCAAATTTCAGTGTCATACCTCAGAGAGCAACTTTCTACCTCAGAGGGTCATTTGTAAGTAGATCTTGAATACATTTGATCAGCCTTGTCAAATGAATTACATGCATTGAAATACATGCAAGTCAGTATCACAGGTTAGCAAGAAATTAACAGTCTCCAGTATTGGGGGCTGTTTCATACCTGATAAGGTTTTAAGCATTCTCTGGTTCTGTTCTACCATGACTGTGATGGCAGTGTCATAACTGAAATTGCTGTAGAATGGCTGCCTCCCAGTCTAATCATCTGTATATTGAAGAAGAAATTTCACAGGACAAAAATGCAACTAAATTTTTCTTTAGAATTTATTCCAAGTCTAGGTGCTCTGACATGCTGACATAGTTTGTTGGGCCAGCACAGCCTTTCTAGTGTGGCCTTCTAGTTATCAGTTCATTTTCAGCGGAATAGCTGTAGTTGATTTTATACTGTATGTTTTGTTGTTGTATCCTGTGAAGAGATATTCTGATAATCTCCCAGTTGTTGATTTATTCTCTTTTTAAATCTTGCTAAAGTAAATTTCCCTCTGAAATGTGAACAAAACTTTCACAGTGTAAACTGGAGGGAGTTATTTTTAATTGATTTGGATGATTCATTCTCAGAAGTTGACAGTTACTTATTTGGAATTTTATTTTGATTTTTTGGCAGCAGTAATTTCCTTTAGGAGAAGATAATTTGGATGATAGTTTTGGCAATAAAATGGTTTGTTTAGGAAAAGTAGTTGATTGTCAATTTGGATACACAGCTCCCTTTTGGGGAAGTGTCAGATGGATTATTCAAACCAAGCTCTGGGTTGCTTGCTTTGTTGTTGATGTTGGTAACTGAAAAGAAATTATAGGGGTTAGATGTGATTAAAATCTGATAACTAATATAGTTGATATGCTGTAGTATTGCAGAAGGCTGGAGACATGTAAGCAAAATACTTTGCTCAAAAATTAAAATCAAAGAACTAGCAACTAGACTGAAGGCCTCATAAAAGTGAAACTAGCAGGGTAATATTTCAGTCTAGTAACTTCTCAGAAGAGAGCTTGTATCCAAGATGTATTGTTGGTGATAGAGAAGCTAAAGGTTGTGTCTGTGTTTGCAGTGTTTTCTGTCTTTATGAGCAACATTAGGGCATGTTAGGACAATGTCTTATTTATGTATAATATATAAAAATGTAAGACATATGTAATGATGAGCTGAATAGAGTTATGGCCTCTAATGTGATCAACAGCTTTAAAATAACCAAAATTAGACACCCATAGAGGACTGGTATTTCTCAAGTTGAATATTCAAGGTTGATTATTTTGCTATTGTTGTGTTTTAAATTGTGTGGTGTGTTCTATTGTAGTATATGGTGGAAACCCTTCAAGTGTGGCATTCTAGACTTGATTTTGAATCTGGAAAATCCAGTCTTTTCCAGCAACTCCATCCTGTAAAGGTAATCAGTTTTAATTACAGTTTTAATTAGTGTCTCTGCAGTTTTAGTTGTGTCTTCCCTCTTTGGTGAAACTCCTCAACTTTCATGTTTAAGCTGGATATATAGGGCATGTTTCAAGGCTATTTGACTGCAGTTTTACTGGCTATATGCAAGCTTACCTGGAGGTAATAAAGAGTTTGGGGAAAAGCAGTTTTAAAAATAGCCCAGAGATATTTAAATACTGAGGCAAGAAGATGGGATTTTTGCCTTAAATCAGGATTTCAGAGGATCTTCTTTACTTCAGGAACTTGGGTATTTTGTCATTTAGTTGTTAACTTCTGCAGCTTGAGCTTTCTTCAATTCCAGGTGTGGAAGGGAAGATTTTCTTTAGATCTAAATGTGGATGAAGTCTACACTTTAACCACACTCAAGACAGGATGGAAATGTGAATTCCCAGAGCCGCCTCCTCCTCAACCCTTTCCTTCAAATTACAGGGATGATTTCAATATACGTAAGCCAGAATTCTCTTGTCTAAAAATTTAATTCACACACAGATATAATTGTAATGCAGGAAGGCAGTAAGTTATGCTCTTTGAATCCTCTATATGAGGTAGCCTGGAGATCTGTTTTTTTTTTTTTTTTGTTATACATGTTTTTCCAACAACTTACACCTGTATGAGCGTACACCATACACTTGCAATGAGATGTATTTAATTTAATGTCTTACCTAGTGTTCATACGTTTGCAAAACCAGTGTCTGCTTAAAAGCGATTGTGTTGATACAGCAAGTCAAAAATCGGAGAAAATTTTCAGGGGAAATTTCTGAAAACAAGTACACCGAAGAAAACCAGAATGTTTTAGAGTTGATATGTATTTTATTTTCTGAACAGGTAATCCACCTTTCAGTGAAGCCCCAAATTTTGCAGATCAGACAGGTGTATTTGAATACTTTGTAAATGCTTCTGACCCAGGAGATCATGTGTTCACACTCCGCCAGGTGGTGGTTCAGCGGCCCATCACTTGGGTTTCTGATGCAGACCAGACCATCAGTGTCATAGGAAATTTTAAGTGGTATGTAAATACTATTTTGTAGTGGCATTTGGGGAAATGTCCTCACCAGTGTGAGTACTGGTCAGTTAATCTGTCTCAAGCCTCATTTCTCTTAGACACAGGGCTTTTGCTTTTGCCTTCAGATTCTCTGTAGATATGTAGGAATGATGATTAAGGCACTTTTAAAAGTCATTGGGCCCTGCTCAAGGCCAAAGGTCAACTGTGTCTGACTAAATGACTCTTAAAGGATGGGGAATCCACCACATTTCTTGGTTGTTTAGCCTAATGCTGCACTGTCTTAAAATGGTTTTTTTCCGCTTATATCCTGTTCAAGCTAATTTTTTGCACTAATGGATCTGAGTTGGCATACTAGAAACACCAATGTGTGCCCTGAGTTCCTTATTTCTTAAATTGGACCAAGAAAAGGATTAATTTAGAATGACATAATTTTGAGTTATTTGTTAGCAGTTTGATCAGTCTCATAACCCTCAGACTATTTCATTCATAATTCAGTTGTATTTGTTGCAGACTGCCATCTTCTGAGCAGTTTGTAGAATTGTGTGGATTTGATGCCAATGCTACTTCAACCAGTTTTATTTCTGGGTGAAAGTAACTGAGGTTTACTGCTTTGATAAAAGTATGGTTACAATTGCAATTCTTTCTAGGAGCTAAGAAATTGCTAGGAACTACAATCATGGTAATTCAGAATCAAGCAGCATATTTTACAATAATGTTTATTTAAAATTAATAAGCATTTGGGAAAGAACCTGTTAACTAATTATGCTTTTGGTAGTAATAAAAAACTTCATGCTTAAAACTCTCTTTGCTTGGAAGCCTAGCCTAAATTCCTTTTATACATTCTTTAAAATAGCCATGCTGTCAGGGTTTTTTCATATTAATTAGATCCTTGATCTGGCAAATGCTTTTTCAGAATATGCTTCGTACTTCTAATTTCAGGCCTGGAGATGTGTTTGAATCACTTTGATCCAAAGCCTGGAAGAATACCACCCTCTTGTACTTGGAGGTTGTTCTTCAGTAATCTGATGTTTTCTTTTGCAGCCCTCTGTTAGGAAAAATCTCCTACTCCCCCTATAATCAGTTTTCCCTCATTGAGTAAATCATGTTCAGCAATTCCTATAACAGCTACATAGGACTTAAATTACAGTACTGAGATTCCTAAAAACTTCCTATTATTTTATTTTGATTCTGGTTCTTTCTGAGTCTTCATCTTGCTTTCAAAACCAAGCTTGCTTCCTGAGTAATCAGTTTATTATTCAAGTTTTATGGGACTGTAACTTTTCATAATGGTAGTTCTCAATTTCAGGCCCTCAAGTTTGTTTGCTTCATCCTCAGTTTAAGACTCAACTTGTCCCTGGCAGATATTTTCAACAATGAGCACACCTGCTATTGAAATTCTGAGCCAATCTTGCATTAAATTTCACTATGGGATAATACTTTACTTCAGTTGTCAGTGGCAGTTTATCATGATTCAATTTCAGGACTGTTTAATGGTTTTAGTTTGGATTTTAAACTCGTGCATGTGAAAGCTTTTTGCTCTCTTAATCCTGAATTTTTTAGTGTTTTTCTCTGATGGTTTTATTG
The DNA here is from genome assembly GCA_013397375.1 of Toxostoma redivivum. NCBI lineage: Eukaryota > Metazoa > Chordata > Aves > Passeriformes > Mimidae > Toxostoma > Toxostoma redivivum. The sequence continues at coordinate 190,149 of VXBI01013279.1, read as the reverse complement.
AATCAAGGTATATTCTGAAAGTATTACGATGTAATTATTTCTGTATTGCTTTGAGTCTCTTTTTAATGGCTTAAGGAAATTGTTGGGGGTCTCTTTTTTGATAAATGGGGAGGCAAGAAAGTAATCTTGTTTGTGTAATGACTATATTCAAGAATCAAGAGCATTACATTAGAATGAGAACTCAGATTGTTCTTACTAATATGTTAGGGGTGAGAAGAAAAGTTCCTAGAATAAATACTCTCTGATTCAGTTGTCACCTGAGCTGCTGTCATAGCCTTTTCACATTCTGTAAATAATTATTCTGTAAATAAGTGACTTACTTATTAAGTGACCTTGTTGCTGTATCTGTATTACAAGTGTTTTCAGATGTGGGATTAGAAGGAAAGAATTTTTATGGTTGAAAGCCTTGTAGTGCAACTCTGGGGAGGAGGAAATTGTGTAAATTTTCTATTTGAAAATTTCTATTTCTATTTTTCTATGTGCTATATGATGGTTCTAGTATTACTTTGCTTTATTCTTCTTTACAGCTCTCATTGCATGCATAACACAGTGCTTTACTGTTGAGCTGGAGTATAATCTCAGGAAATCAAATAATTTCTAATACTGCCTACTCAAAAAATCGGAGTCTTGCCTTGTTAAAACACGAAACTTCTCTTACAGGGTAAACATAACAGTCACTTGTGACATATACATAGAAAAACCTCGTGATGGAGGCGTGTTTATTGCAGGAAGAGTTGACAATGGTGGGATATATGTGCGACGTACCAAAGGAGTTTTCTTCTGGGTTTTTGCAGATGGCAGTTACAGAGTTACTGGTGATCTAGGTAAGCAGCTCTTTGCAAAAGTGAATGCTGGAGTATGGATATGTCATTTTGATAACTTTGATAGAAATGGGTAAAATTCAGATTTTATAGTTCATTTGTCATTACTATGAATTTAACCTGTTGTGTTCTAGTGATGGCCACTTTTCATATATGGAGAAAGCATCTGAAGGCTGCTGGCTGGCCCATTTCTCAGACCCAGCTTTCTGGAGTTGTGTTCTTCCACTAAAAACGTCTGTTTTTCACTGGCAAATATGAACTATTTTCCTTTTCAAAACACTCTGATACAATATTAATTACAGAAAAATTTGATCTGTGTTCTTAAACTACACATAAAAAAAAATCCTGATTGACCTGAAATGGCTTTTCTTAGAGAGTTGAAGTCACTGTACTTATATCTGGCTTAAGTGATGATCAAAAGTGGCCTCCTGTTTCCTCAAATTATGCATCGTCCTGTTAGTGTAGCTCAGTGGAGTGAGCACATGTTCTACTTGTGATGCTAACAGTCATGGGTGTTCATCTGTAGAGCACTTGACAGGCGCATGGAAGAGTATATGATAATACTTCATCTGTAGCTAAATGTTCTTTTCAATTTGCTTTGAAATAATGGCATATTTAGTTGTTTAAATGCATTTCCTATAACTTCATGAGTATAAATTTAAATTTTCAGTAGTTTCTGATGAGTCAACTGTAGCTTCTAGATCTACAGTATTTCTGATAAGATATATTTTTTGTGTGTATCTCTGTTTCTTTCCACTTTTACCATGGACAGGTAGAATAAGGAAGGTTTTACATAGCTTCTCCTAACATACCAGTGCTCCCTGGGGAAATTTTGCAATGTGTAATTCCATAAAAACTTAAGTTTCAGCTGTATGGAAATGCATATTTGTGTTTAGGATTGACTTAATTTTTTCTTTGTAATAAGACCTAGCAACATTACCTGATTAGTTTCTCAGGCTGTCAGAAATATTTTTTCCTAGATTAAGTGAGTGTATTTTGATCAACTACCCTGTTATTTCAGGCTGAGACTCTTGTTACACAACATGATAATTTTTTTCTGTACAGTTTTCAGTCATCTTTTTGTTTTTCTAGAAGGGAGCCTGAATGTTAAATTATCTTGCGGCAAAAACTGTCTACTGAATAAATGAAGACTTGTAGCACTTATTTTTTTTCAGGTCTTCATCTTCCCTCCATTTTTGCTTAGCTTAAATTTTGGGTAAAACTAAGCAACATAATAGTGTGGCAACTCAAACCCTGTGATTTAAAATAGTTACAAACAATACATAAACAAGAAGATACATAGAAGAGCAGAGTGATAGCTACTGTCACACTTTGTGAACCTGTACTCTCCACAGAGTGAATCCTCATCTCATGCCAAATTGCCAAGGGCATTGAGGATTTTAGTGAGAAAACAATTCTGGCAAAACAGGAGAATGTACTGGTATTGCAGAGTCCAGGTTTGCATATTAACCCTTCCAAGCTGCAGCTGAAATTGGTAAAATGTCAATCCTGAACACTTCTGAAAAACAGATACTATAATCCTTTTGCTGGCTTGTTATTTATTAGTTTCAGCAAAGGGCTGAAGTAACACTTGGCTAACTTAAGCATATTTTGCAGCTGGAGAAGAAATATTAATGAAAGGACTTGCTGGTGTCCGGGATAATGCATGGCACACACTTACTCTCAACATTCAGGTAAGGACACAGGCAAAAAGCTAGAAAACCAATTATGAAATCTCCAGTCCTAAATGGTTTAGACAAAACTGTGCTGTCCTATTGATGGTGTACTTGCATTAGTTTACCCTATCAAAAACATAAACAATATCTGTTATATTAAACCACTATTAAAATACCATCCTGAGTTCTGCTGCCTGTATTTTAAAAGAGATCTTGAGAATCTGTAGAATGTACAGAAAATTACTGGAAAGCTGAATTGAAAGCTGGAGGCAGAAGGGTCAGAGAGGCAAGTCTCTTATTTAATCTGACAGAAAGATGATGGCCTGGCTTCCTGTTCTTAAGACTGTCAGTAAAATACTAAGGTATCCTGTGTTACAAATCTGTCTCCCACCAGTTCCCTTTGCAGGCTAAGGCCTTGTATGTGGAGCTGGTAAAGGACTGGGAAGCTTAGATAAGCTGGGTTCCTTCTCTACTGTGGTGGAAGAAATAGGCATTGTGTTGCTGTGTAAATGGGCTGTAGTTAATGAGAAGCCTGTCCACATTTTTTTCCTTCCCTCCCACTCCACTCTTTTTGACCATAGTGACTTGGGAAGGAAAGTAGCCCCAAACTGTACTTTATATATTCCTGTGTGCTTCAATGGGTGTGACATTGGTGCAAGTACCTAAAAGGGTTTAAGTTCCTCTTCTGAACACCTAGTTCCTTTGTCTAATGTAACATTTGCAACTGCAACTGGCTTGAAATGTGGGGAAGCTTCAATCCTAGCTGGGGAGATTTACTACTGAAGGTAACTCTTCTAAAATTATGCACTGAGTCACTCATGCTAAAATGTCACTGAGTATTAGAAGCTTGTTTTTGTCTCTTGTACTGTCACATTTGGAGACAAGGGACACTTGCACCTAAGGCATTCACTGAAATGCATGTAGTTTCGTTTTGGCTTTGGTACACCTACATTTATGACAGTGCTTGCCATCTGTAAAAACAAGCTGATACTGCATTACTGAGGATAAACATTAATCACTTAAAACTCAAAACAGTTGGTAATTTTAAAATTACAATGCTTCAAACTTCCATCTGCGTTGTTAAAGTATTTTTTTACCTAGTATGCCTTGGATGTAATGATTGAAGTACAGAGCCATCTTTAAATAATTCTCACACTGACTCCTTGAAAAAATATTCTTTGCTTTTACCTGTGTCTATAATTGTCTTTCAGATTAAGAAATACAAGCAAACTGAAGTACTTTTTTCTAAATACTGTTTAGTGGAACATGCAAAAGATAAATTGTAATTTTTCCTGAAACTGCTTTTAATTTCTACATGTTGAAGTGCCTTGAGTGATACTTGAAAGTTCTGTCTCCTCTTTCTTTTGGCCTAATGACTAAATTACATCTTTCTTTACTTTTGACTTCTGCATAATTCTGCAGAAGCAGTGCCAAGTGTATCATATCACCTTAAAGCTGGGCTGTTTTGAAAGAGTCTGATACAAGGAAGAGGAAAACCAGTTTACCCTTCAAGTTCTACACTGAGTTAGCAAAGCGTTGAGTAGAGGAAGAGGAGCCTTTAATGTATTCACTGTAAAGACCTTAGATCTATTTCACAGAGCTGATAGACACCAGAGGATTCTATGCAATGTTTAGATGCATCTCTGCATGAAAAATACGTGAAATGGAGTTGAAAGTTGACTTGACATCCTTCTGCTTTGTCTTGTCTCCCATGTGAACAGGCTCAGTGTCTACACAGACCCTGGATTTTACAAAACTAACGTTTTCCTTTTTTTGACAGGGCAACTCTGCCTCAGGACTGTTAAATGGTTATCCGCTCTGGGAGAATGTCACCATTTCTAAACCAGGCAACGGCTGGGCTGCTCTTGGAACTCGCTCGTTTGAGTTTGCACAGTTTGACAACTTTCACATTGAAGCTTACTGAAGTGGCTTTGGCATTTGGAGATCCTGGTTCTCATTTACTTTGAATAAGAGCCAAGTCAAACTTGGAGGAAAGCTGAGTGCTAAACTGTGATTGATCTCTTGGCAAAGAGTCTGGATTTGGTCCGTGCTATTTGTTAAAGGTTTACGTGAGTAGATATCAATATGATTGTAGCTTTATCCCCTATTGCTGTGGGATTTTTGCCCTTCAGTTTTTGGGGATAAATTTTAGTTCAAGGTAGTTATGAAAACAAATTCTTGGATTTAAATATCTTTTAATAACAACATCTTAATTTACCAGCTCACTTCTAAGATAACTTTAGAAGTTAACAGAAGACAGATGCATCCTAAGCTGCATTTTTAACACTTCCACTATTATGTCCGTTGCTTTCACTGTGAAAGAAAGAATTAAATGCCAGTAAGCCTTATGAGCCAGTGGGCCCCATACTTTTGTAGGTCTATCATTCTCAAATTTCATTTGGATAAAGTACCTAGATTTCCTATAGTAAAAAAAAAGATGTTTGTCTGTTTTTTTGCTATAGTCTGTGACTAGACATTACAGTACTCCAAGTGCATTTGATTACTTCTTTCAACTTCTGTTACCAGCCCTAAAATATATCCTATTTTCTAGTGGAATGGAAATGTGCCTTATGACTGATCAGGGAGTGCAGGATGTGGCTTAATTCTAATCTACCTCTTTCCACTGAAAGGGTTGAAATGCATGAAAAGATACCATAACTTAGAGTTTGTTGATGATAATATTTTGGGGTTTTTTGCATAGTGCAAAGAGTAGAAACATCGCATCGTGGATATTTTCATGTCAGGTCACATGTGGAAACTGGCCTTTTGTTCCTAGAACCTTGGGCAAGCATCTCTTTTGATGGATCTAGAGCTTGGAATAGAAAATAATTAAAGCCTAACAATGATGCTTAGTTTATTATATTACTGTGGCACAAAGTAGATATGGATACTCTCACTTCCTGGTATAAAAGAAATAAAAAAAAATAAACAGTCTTTGCCTTTAAAAGTTTGCAATCTGATCATAAGGTAAGTGACAGTAGGTGGACACAGAGGGAATTGTTTAGTGTGCCAAGCAGTGGTAATGACTCAAGAGTGTCTGTTTTTGAACTTTTCTTAGCTATCATAGAGTGAAGTGTAGAGGATAATTTAGATCCTTGGGAATGGAGGGATTCTGTTTAGCTGTTGCTTAATTTTATTTTTTTCTTCCAAGTTACTGTGTTATAAAAAAGGCAATCAATTGAGAATAAGAGGTACTGAATGAGTTTTTCATCACACATATTGCAGTTCAATTGGCTCCAGAGGTTTTCTTGTTTGTTGTTGGTCAGTTTGAATGAAGATGATGTCTATTCCCATAATGAAATGTGCCTCCTGTGTCCTTCTACTTTCTGCAGTCACATCCTATTTAATTGACAAGCAAGTCGTTCCACATACTTGATAGAGCTCTAGTAGCTGTATGAGGCCAGGCTGTATGTAGCAGGCAACATCTGGAGAAAAAGATTTGCAGTCTACTTTGATTTATAGAGATATTTCTTCTAATCCCCTGATTCCAGTAATTGTTAACTTCAGTCTTTGAAATTGTCATATGATATAAAGCTAATGTTATACAGATCATTCCTGGAAAATTTTGATAAAGTTGATCTTCCATTTTCATTTTTGGAAAAAAAATCCTTAAAATTCCATCTCTAGTAAGTGAAAATGTTGTGTCTTTTAGCTGTTAATTGATACTATTTATTCATACTTGGAAATTTCATACATGCCAGTAGCTTTGAAAAAGGGTTTAAACCACTAAACTTAAAAACTCTAGTAGAAGACTTCCAAAAGTTAAGTAACTGTTTACTTAAGTGGGTTAAAAATGAAAGGCAAATTTCTGTGTCAGTCAATCCCTGCACACATAATTTTCAAGTATGGATGCAGATCTGTTCAGTATTTGCTTGATTTCCTAAGGAATGTCACTGGCCTCTCCACATGCGAAGGAATCTAATTTTAGGTCCTCATATTCAAGTAATACGAGTGTAATACTCTCAGAATGAATTTATTTTAGCTGTGATGGATTTTCATAGTTGGATGCTTCTTGGAGACTTCCTGGTAGCTTCTGTGGCTGCAAGCAGAGAGAGATCAGCAATGATGCAGTTATTCCAAAGGAGCTTTTTTTAACCTTCTAATGCACTAGTGTAATAAACTGTATTGTTGTATTGTGTACTAAACACAATGTATTTTATCACTGGAAACGTTGATCTTTTTTTTCCTAATCTTAATTTACAATGTTTGAGGATTAAAGTGTTATGAACAGAGTAAGTGATTTAATAGTGACATAATGTTATTCATCTTTATATGTCTGTAATTCTTCACCCTTCACTAGACTGTAATATGTTTGGCAATAACAAGCTGTCGGGTTTTTCACTGAGGGGTGGATTTATGTTGTTGATTATAAATGCTAATCATTCCAAATGGACAAATAAAACACTTAAAAAATGCTTTATTTGTGCAGAATGCTTCTGTAAAATGGGTCTTGGTTTTCTCCAGCAAGAAAGCTGACAATTTTTCCATTGTGATTGCTGATAAATATGCTTGGCATTAACTTAATTGGATGGGAAGAGTATAGCCAACCAGTCCTTATTAAAAATATCTCAAAATCCATACGCATTAGGACTTGTGCTATTGACAAAATGATTTTCTAACAGCACTCAATATACATGTTGCTTCTTTCTGTTTTTTTGATTTGGATTTTTTTTTAATTTAGTGAAGGGAATTAAATTGTGTTTGCAGACCAATGATGCAAAACTGCTGGGTACTAAGGTCTTGTGAGATTTAGCTAAAAGTCAGTTTCTAGGTTTGGAAACAGATGCTGTCGTAAGGATGTACTTCTATGGTTTAAAGGCTTCTTGGCTTTGAATATCCTTTTGAATCTATCTTCAAACACACTATTTTTAAGCTAAACTTTAGGGTTTGATTTTTCAAAGAAGGGAGAAATTCCATTGAGTTAGTTGTGTTTCCCAGTCCATCATGCCAGTAGATATGACTTACCCTGGAATTGTTGCCTTCAAGTAACCAGGCATGTGCTACCACCTACACAAACACTGCATCAAAATCAGTTCTGTCCCTTCTCTGCTACCCCACCTTTGAGGTTAGAAATGAGCAGTTCTTGGGACTTTCAAACTTCTGCAAAACACTAGGACTCCTTTGCTTTAAAATTACAGGAGACTCTTTAGGCTCCTTTTGCAGCTGTGTCCTTGTATGTCTGTATCAAAAATAAATTTCTACCTCCAGATTTGATTTGGAGTGGTAGAGGTTTGCTTTTGCCCTACAGAATCAGTTTTACTGCATTGTAGCATCAGGTTATTTATTTTCACTTAATACATTTTCATTAGTTTACCTGAAGTTTCTATCCAGAGTCCATTTTCTGTGTTGGAGTGGGTGTTACGAAATTAACCATGATAATTATACCTTTTTTTTTGAATGAAATCTGATGATTTCAGCAGTATTGCCAAAGAAGGACAATGCTTGGAGACCTTATTACCCTCTCTTTGATGTCTTGGTCTTTTTGTTGGTTTGGTTTGCTTTGGTTTGTGATTTGTTTGTTTGGTTTTGTTTGTTTTAAAACCCTTTTTAAATACTACATTCATACAAGTCTAGCACATGCTGGGAGTGGCAGACAGGTAGGTTGTAAAACCCCTCTCTAGTTTTGGAGACTTCTAGGCTGGTAGTGGAATCATCAGGTAGCTTGTTTTAGAATTCTCAGACTAGTGTGCATTGACAAGTTAGCATGAGTAAATTCCTCTTGCTGTGCTCCTTCCATTTATGCCCAAGTGTTGCTGAAACAATAAGGGTTGTGTTTCTAGAACTTGTGTTCTAAAAAAAGCATGAAACACCCACTAGTAATTGAGCAGAGGAAAATGTGTGCTGCAGCAGTGTTGCCAAGCTTTTGCTATATGCCAAGATACTTCTCTGCGGTTTTCATAGTGGCTTAGACAAACAACTGTGAAACTGTGTTTTTTTGAATAAGGTTAGAAACAGATGCACAACCCCAAACCATTTTTGTCAGGGACTCCCGGTAACTTTGCAATGAGTGCATTAAACCTGACTTTTACTTTTGTGTACTCCTGGCTAAACCCAGACATGTATTTGGAAAGCAGAAATTAAAATATCCTAAAAGTATTTGTTGGAGTGTTGACTTTTTAATTTTTTAAATGCCTTTTCTGTTGGTATCAAGTGTACCTGACTAAGTTTGACTTCACTTAGTGCAGGAAAACAGCAATTTTTCGTTTTACTGTGCTCACAGATGCATTTCAAAGACAGTACTGTAGTACAGGGTGGCTCAGTACAAAGTTAACTTGAGGGTATATGAGAGGAAACAACCTAGTGTGTGATATTCTAATGTTATGCAGCCATGGTCTGGAAATCCTTCATGGTATATAACAGAGGAGGTAATGCCAAAATGACCATTAAAAAACCAAAACAGCATCACCAACAAAAAAACCCCAAACTGCACACACGTTCCCAAAAAAGCAAAAGAACAATCTGGATTTGGCTTCCTTTGTTCAGTTTCTGCTGGAAAATACAGCCATCTTCCTTACTGTTTTCCATGGACAATGATTCAGTTAAAATGCCTGTAGAGAATACAAGACTTCATTGTTGCTAAAAAGCAAATGTTGTTTAGCTAATTATAGGCACTGCTGTTTCCCAAAAACAGTAGAATCAGAAAAGGTTAGAAAACATAAGAACAGGTTATGCAGCTGACAGGTATGTCTGTGATGTGTGAATCAGTCCCGCTCCTGGTTGCAGAAGATTCCTTCCCTGTGAGCGTAGCAGTAGAGCTTTATGGAAAGGGCAAATATTTGTGTGTTACTGCCACTTCCCTTCCAAGTTTTTGGGAAGTTTTGTGTACATTGGCCAATCTGAGATTACACAAGAGTGACTGTAGCCTCTTAGCTTGATTATATAGTTTTAATAGAGTCATTTAAAAGAGCAGCTGGCAATGCAAATCCTGTTAAGGATGTCCATATTCCCTTCCGATGTGATTTTTCTTGAAGTGGGAGCAGTAAGTAGTAGTGTTTACTGGCAAGAGATCAGGCAGGTTTTAGGTTGAATGGAGGTGTGCACAAATGACTTGGTGCAGAGATCTATAAAGCTTCACTGGGATGCACAATGTCTCTGGAATAAGCTCTCTATTTCCTGTTCAGTCTAAGATTGCTGTTTAATGGTTCAGCTTAATTTTTTTTCTTGTAGCTCAGCTGGTACTTTGTCCTAAATAAATTGTTTTGCCAGAATTATATGAAACATGCTCAGTGCAGCAGGGCAAGCCTGTACCAGAAGGAGGAGGTTGAGAATACCCTGTGGATCATTCAGCCTACCTCCTTGCTAGATAGACTGTACATTTTTAGGGCCTGCCTTAGTAGAGTGCTGATTCAAAAAGGTGAGAGAGCTTCCACTTCCCTTTTGTAGGTTGCTATTCTATGGATTTTGAAATGGCATCATTGCTTTTGTTTATGATCTGTGTAAGGGATGTAGGGAGATCACTCAACTTTTCTTCCCAATTCATGATAAAAGCAATGTCAATACTGCAGAATGTATCTTGTATTTATTGAGTTCTAGTATTTACTTGTGGGATGGATCAAGTCCTTCATGAAACACCTGTGATTCTACATTGAAGGCAAAAATACTTTGATTAGATGAATGCTTTCATACATCAGATATATCAGCTGTGAACACCCACTTCCCAAGCCAATGGGAGTTTCTCTTATGGTGTTATTTCACATGGGAGACTCATTTCAGATACCATAGTATGATATAAATTTTTTTCTAAATATTAGTTCTAGTAGATCTCCACAACAAAAATTCCAGCCTCCCCCTATGTAAAAACATTCAGTACGTATCTGGGTTTCATTCTCTTTTCGTGTTTGCACTTTTACAATTGTGAATACTTAGAGATACCTGTCACTCTCCTCAGACAAATACTTAGCCACATGAAAATGCAACAATCTTCGTATTTTGAACAATTGAATCTTTTTACCTCTGTATTGCAGCTAAATATATTTTTTGTGCTGAATTTGAATATCGTCACTTCACTTGTTTTTTATGAATAAAATTCATCTATACCAGGCTCTGCAAGGAGGCATCAGAAGGGCCATGTAGGCATCTAAAATTCCTTGTGGTGTTTTAGCCCCCAAGGCACGAGTCACGTTACCTGTATTTTTCCTTTCTCCCACACGCTCTCCAGTGCCATATAGGGTAGTTACCTGGGTAACATCCTCAGTGGTTGAAGGTGGGTGTTTTTCCTGTGTGTGACATGGTGACTTTGGATTGATAGATGCTAATCTTCTGTACCTTCTCTCTGGAATTCAACCTCCTCGAAGTCAGGCAGGTTTTGATCACTTTTATTATACAATCTGGAATATAATAGTCTGGAGGATTTTCTTTCTTTTCCTTTGAACCATGTTTCTTTGTTGCTTTTAATTTATTTTTTTGGTTTTTACTTTTTCTTTGAGAAGCCTGATGCAAAAAGGGTGCTTGGTTGCTTTTATTACATCAAAACCTGATTACAGTAATTCTGTGTTCAGCAACCTCCCTGATGATCATATACTGCATTCTCAGATGCCTTTGAAGACTTCTGCTGGGGTTAGTTATCCGTTCTAAGTAATTTCAGGAGGCTACTTTGAAAAAGTAGCTAGTTTCCTCTACAGTAATATGCTGATTCTAAGTGTGGTGGTGTTTTCTGTCCTTTGATCTTTTAGCCTTGCATTTTGTAACCAAAATGTCTTTTCCTCCCCATTTCTACCACTTCAAAAGATGGTGGGCCACATCCTGCTTTAATCTGCAAGGACCTCAGCACCACGCAAATATTACCAGTGTCCTCCACTGCAAATGATAGAAATGTGTGTTGCATGCTGCATTTTTCTGATGCTCTGGAGACTCTCTGTTTAGGTATCTCTTTGTTGGGACAGTGCTCTGAAATCAGAATATAATGAATTTGCCTATGAACCTGTACTGAGTTTTTAAAATGCGCTCTTCTGGTTTTAAGTGATTATGGAGCATGGTATATACACCTGGATTTTTTTTATAACTTTTAAATTCACTACAGTTACCAAAGTGGTAGATGGAGGTCTGGAGTACATCCTAACATTGTTCCTGGGTTCACTTCACACACCTCAGTTTCCTCATGAGGAAACACTCAGGGATACCATGGCACTGAGCACCCTTGCTTAGTAGACCTGAAATAGGGCTGCTGCTTTAACTTCTTTCCTACAAAGGCTTAATGCACTAGTGGGGACAACATTGATTAAAAGCTCAGTGTCACCTGTTGAAATTGTGAGGAGATGACTGCCCTGAGAACAATCCACTGTGGGTGTGCCTCGGCTCTGTGTTAGAGGTGGTGGGGGGGCTGGAAAGGATGACTTTATTTTCATTTGAATCTGCCACTGAACATGCTGCCTTTTTTATTCTTCGTGTCTGCATAGAACAGGGATACTGATCTACCTCTAATGATAGTCACACTATAAGTGGGAGTATTTTCACTCCCACATTTCAGTTTTGGAAAGGACTTCATTGATTCTGTGTACATTGGAATCCTGTGGATTCACAGTCCGACAGTCTCACAGTAGAAAAAAACAGGCAAGAGTGGTGGAGTCAGTGAGCTGAAACAACATCACTAGCAGCTGCTCACAACCTGCAAGGAGATCTGGGAAAGGTAAGGGAACATGCTGTGCTTCACAGAGTTGCCTTTCTAGTGGAGATGGAGATGAGTAGGATAGGTTGGAAATGGCTTTGTTCTATGTAGAAACACATAGTGGAATGATGTAAAGCTTACATAGTGTCTTCTCAGAGTTGGATCAGTCCCTACCTTTTTAACATGACTTAAAGAGGTAGAAGGAGTGTTACTGCATCTGTAAAAGCCTGAGTCTATAATATGCTCTCATGTCCAGGCTGTCTCCTTTTTTCTACTGAAAAAAATTATGTAAGTCGTACCCAGCAAAAGAGCAGAACAGCACAAGAGAAAAACAAGGCCAAGTCCACTTTTCTGTCTGAGCAGTCACCTTTCCTCAGTTGTTTTCCTGGAGCTAATGAGCATTGCTGACATTACTGTATAACTATAGCTTCTTCTTCTCCTCTGGAGACTCAAGTCCCTGTGAAAAGTTTCTCAGTCCTAACCAAAACGAGATAAACAGCAATGCTATTCCAGTTCACTGAGTTTCACTGCCACGGTATTTGAAATCACCATTCAGCCCAGACAGTCAGAAGGGGTAGCTCATACTTCAGGCTGCAAAAAAACCCCACCTCATTACAGCAAGTCTGATCTGTTCTCAGAAAAAAAAAAATCTATAGTGGTATCACAAAGATTGGTTTCCGAATGAAAAATTGAGGTTTGACATGAACCTTAGGACTTTTTATCTTTTGTGACAAGCTCGTAAAGCAAAAGAGGCCCTTGCAGTCTGTGCTGGAGGCACTAGATGGCAGTGGAAGCATAGCTAAGAAAATAGCTGTCTTGCTGGCTTTGGGGCCAGCTTCTCTGAGCCATGAAAAACAAGGAATGAAGGCAACATTACACGAGAAGAAAAATAAGGTTGAGACTATGGGCGGCCTTCTGTGCGCAAAACTCAAGGCTTCCTTTACAAGGAATACTAATTCCTCCTTTCATAATTTTGCATCGCCTTAAGGCAGAGTAACCTGAAAAGCCCAAATGCTTTGTAAAGCATCTATTACCTACAGTGGTTTGTCTGGATCAAAAACGTTGAATGAAGAAAAAGCCAATTTCCAGTTGCTGCCAGTGGCACAGATTTTGTGTGAGTCTTGGTAATTTTTAACTCGTGTTCAAGCTAAGAAAGGATCTGAAGTGATTATTTTTAGAGTACAATGAGTTTGCTCTTCACTGCTACAGCCTATATCCTAAAAGCTTTCAACATGCCACAGCCCCAGTACCAGAAGGTCTCCCTGTGAGCTGTGTGCAGCTGTGAGTGCTCTGAGACTGTCTGGGAGAGCTGTGCTCCTGCCCAGGTGGGATCACAGGCTGAAACCCCAGACTCAAGCAAAAAAGAATGGTGTGCAGGAGCTTTTTAGAGTGTACAGCTGCAAAGTGGTTATTTCCCAGCAGTTTGAGATTTTCTGAGGTGTGGGGCTCATGTTTTCTGCTGAAGTATTAAAATATGAAATTGATAGCTTGGGTAGGTGCAAGGGATGGAGACACTGAGAAAGAAGCAGCATATTTGTACGGAGAGTATTTGTCATCCAGTGTAGACTTGAGGAAGGCAGTTCTTTGCTCAAAGGGGTCTGGAGACAAAGAGAGGCAGCAGCCCTGTGAACCATGTGAAGGGGGGAGACAAAGATCACATCTGAAATTGGAACTGGCTGACTTTGGTGTGATTGAGAAACTTATGAAGAGGTCAACAGTGTGAAAGCAGAAAAGGAGGATGGGTTTGTCCATTATCCAGTGTCTCAGAACATCATAATCTGTAATACAGGAGAGGTAAATGAGCAGTGATTACCAGGAAAGCAATTCACTCCCTCATGCCAGGTTTTCAAAAGCTTTATGTGATGTAAGTTAATAGCCAGCTATTTGCTTTCACTCTGGATTAAGCCCCAGGCTTCTTGAGGTGATGTCCTTCCCTGTCCCTCACAGACCCCCATAGTCAGGCAGCACAACTCTGCACATCAGTATGGGCTATCTCAGCTCAGCCTCTCCAGCAACACCTTACCCAAGGAAATCCTTAGTTATGGGTACCTTGGTTTTCTTTTTGTATCTTTTCCATTATCCTCAAAAGAGCCTACCTGGATGTGTTCAGGGACTAGGAAGCAGAAGCTCTTTATGTAAATTAAAACAAAGATACAATATCCTGATGTGAAAAAGTATTGCTATGCTTTGTCTTCTGGAAAACAAAGTGAGAAATTATTCTGATTTTGACAGAGATTGTTGCAATACCTAGAGGATGTGTGAAACTGAAGTGGGGTCTGTTCTTAAGTCCTGCTTTTATGTAAGGAATCCATGAGGTTTGCTTCTTTAAAGGGTGAATGTATCATTTATGGGGAGGGGAGAATGCACAAGGCGAGGAACTTGGTGCTTATTTGTCTTATGTGGCTCCTAAGGCCAGTATTTCATGTGAGTTTCTGTGGGAGAGGAAGAGTTTTCTATGGGAGTGTCATGCCCCTCGGTCTAATGAGAGGTAATGTCTTTTTTGAAAAACGACACAATTTTTGATAATTGGTTTATAATCTTAATACTGTATTAAAAAAATTGTATGTTTTTTTGTCTGCTTTCTTTATGAAATTCCTCTGAATGCTGGTTATTTTTACAGGCCTTTAGGTGCTCTGTGTTTCTGGATCGTGGCTCTTTTTCTTGTTTTCTCTGACAGAAAGAGATCTTCAGGTTTTCATTTTGCTTTTCCTTGCTATAACTTTAGTCTCCTGTGCAAAAGTGAGAAAGAAATGTGGTTATGGAACTTTGACAGGTTTTCCATTTCACCCACAGTGCTTTGAAGGCAAATTGCTTACCAAAAATGTGCTTGGGTAAGTGAAGGATATGCAAGAAACTGAAAGAGAGATCCCAAGATACCATGTGGCCTGTTGAAGACAGTGGTTATTTGCAGGTATCTTTGGAGCAGGTGAGTAATAGGGCCCTGTCTCAGCCAGCAGGATAACACCAGGATGATTGTGCTTTGTATAACCAGTGCAGGCATGCAACTTGGCAGCCTGTTAGCAGTGTTTTGGGTAATTTTGAAAAGCTCCTTCTGCATTATTTAGTGGGTGAATTTTTCAAGACTGAGCCTTTAACTCCTGAGAGAGAAGGAAGAGCCTGGGCAAGATGCTGTTGTAAATCTGTTCTTGCCAATTGCTGGTGAGAGCTCCTGTTGCTGGGTTCCCCACCAGGAATGAAAATCCAGCTGTTTGGGCGTGGTGCTGCAGCGCAGGCAGGCACCTGGGCTGCCCTGTGCTGTAATGTATAACATAGAGCAGTGCAGTGGAGGAGGAGGAGGAGTTCTAGTAAGAGAATAGATGCCAGTGCCTCGGAGAGACATAACCAATGCTCAGCAGAGCCCAGGCTTCTGAGGGCAGTAATGTAGAAAACACCATGCCAAGAGCAGGGCTTGTGTCAGCCCCTGCACCAAGGGAGTGAGGCAGGGCTGCTGGAGCAGCTGGCTGAGGAGCAACCTTCTGCCTGCTGTAGGATGTTTTAGGTGAGGAAATTGAGCTAACTCGGGGGAGTAAAGACAGGGATGACCTTCAGCAGGAGCTAAGGGTAGTGAGCCCTTCTGCAGATCAGTTCCATGATTTCTGGTCAGGCTTCATTTGTGTGATCTGTCCTTACAACTCCCTTGGTGAAGAATTCAGACTGAGAAGCCTCACTAGTCCACAAAAAAAAAAAAAGTGCACAAGTGAGTTAAAAGGTCTAATAATTTTCCCAGATTTTCGTAAGCTTGAGGAGCATAAGAACTTTAAAAGAGGAAGCTCTTTCAGTGTGATTCTTTGTTGAATGCGCTGGGTGCATCTAGCATATCTCCCTGTCTAAGATTCAGCCAAAAGCACCAAAAAAAGTGACTTCAGGCATGACTTCCTGTGAGTATTTTATGGTAGACATGGGCAGTCCTTCATAATGCTGATTTTAAAAGTACATATTACCATTCCATAGCAGAGCAGGACTTTTTGGATAGAGTTAAAAAGACCTCACACCAGACCAACACACAGCCTGGCAGTTGAGTCAGTGGGTCTGGATCTGGACCCTTGTTCTCTGTGCTTTAGTCCTGGAAATCAAACTGACAGTCTGTTTTTCAATAATGTTGAGGCTGATTGCTATTTTGCGGGGGATACATGAGGCTTGACTCAGGACTCAGCCTCATCTTATGCTAGTTTACAATTGTTGTCAGATGAGTTATGATATTTGAGATGAGCTGTTGTAAAAACATATGTATGTTCTTAGCTGGCAACAAATTTTAGTATTTTAATGATTCTTAAGACAGCTCCAGCATAGAGAAGACACCCTATTAAAAACAGTAAATCAAGCTCTGCAAGCATGATAGCTGAATTAGAGTTTGAGCTATTCCAATGTCTTTGCATTCTGCTTTGTTGTTGATGTGTACACACACAGATATATAAACTATTTGCAGTTATAGTTTTGCAATTCAGTGTGTTGCTTACAGCAACAATACATTTAAAGCAAACAGCACAATATTGGATTAGCTATCACCAATAAAACCAGTTTTGCTTCATGGAATCCTCCTCAATACATTCCTTTTTTTCCAAACTGAGTAGCTTATAAGCCACAATTGGAAGAAACATCTTGTAGAAAGACTAAATAATTGAATAATGGCAAAATATGTTTCCCATTTAACCACTGTGTGATGTGGTAGTAGTAGTAGGGGGGAAAAACTCTTTTTCCTGGTTCTGCACTGAATGATTGTGGCAGTATCCATATCTTAATAGACTGAACAAGGGAGAAATCTCAGGTACTCTGACATCTTGAACTGTGCTCAACCTTAAATTCTTCTTCTATGGAATATGAATATTAAACATCAACCCTAGCTTACACTGACAGATAAGGTTTAACTTATGGGCTCTCTGCTCTCTCTGTCAGAGATCTAAACCCATGTTATCTCTGGTTTCAGAACAAGCTCAGTAGCTACTTCTCTACTTTCATATTCCCTCTGCATCTCAGACTACAGGCAAACAAAGTTCCTCCATCTTGTAATAAATGTGATTCATGCTAATTAAATTGTAACTATATTAACAAAATTGTATTTAGATCAATAGAAGGCAATTGTTACAGAGTGAGGGGAGGAAATGGGTGAGACAGGGCAAAGGACATTCTCCAGATGTGGGGAGCCAAACAAGTATTTTGGAAGGGATAGTAGAGGGATGTAGGCCTGATAATTAGCATCTAAAAATGGAGAGTTTCGACCTTGAAATGAGCCAAAATGGGATGATTCCAAGATGAGACGCAATTAAAATCTTGTTATGGAGAACATCTGCTCAGTTACAGAGTGCGCCTGCGCTACCTGCAGGTCACACCTCGGTCAGTGATGAAGATGACGAGCCTTCATCGGAAATGAGACCCTCACAAGGATGAGAGACCCCCTAACTCATCAGCAGAGCATGCGCCATGCAACACAGTGACGTAGATTTTAGGAATAAAAACTAGGAGGAGTTTTCTAGAAGCTTCTTTAGCATACAGTATATAAGTGGGATTGTTAGCCTTGATGCTTTGGTACGTGAGGAGGGATGAGTCCCTCCCCGTATTCCCGGTCGGAGGGGGGGCCTCCCCCTCCCCGGTCGGCTTTGCTTATGCTTTATACGAACCCAAATTATACTCAATTTCTTAATGACAAATTTTGTATATTCTCAAATATATGCACTTTGATTGTATTAATCTCCAATACTTTAATTGTATTTATTTATAATTGTTACTATTAAAAACTTACTGCTACATTTAATCTTGTTGTTTGATAAATTGGGAAAATAGAACAACATTCATAACAATCTTTTGCCTTTCAACTACACAAGGCTACACTGCTTAAAATTTTGGGATGTATTTTAGAATTCAGCTGAATTTGGCTTATGGCTCATCTTTTGATTTGGATGGCAATAGCAAACTAGCTGTCTCCATTAGTGATGTTACTAATGGAAAGTCAGAACCTGTAGCTTCTATGGTCTGCACTAAGCTTTCAGAACAGTATTACAAGGCAAGGGTCTACATAGAAATGGAAATGTGTGGTTTGTGTAAAATAAAAAGCTTTGCAGAAAGCTGTGGCTCACGCATAGCATGCTCGTGCTGGACTTGAGAAGATTGGCCAAGGACATTGTTGATTAATTCTTTTCCTTTAATGAAAAGCTAATATATGTTTGTTATTATCCCAGCAGGAGAGACTGCTTTCTAAGTCTTATCTACATTCAGTAGACACCCAATATGTAGCTTATCATCCATAAAGGGACAAAATGTTATGCCTTATGCCTGGATTCAAACCACTAGTTCATGGGCATTGGAATACTTGAAATATGATGTGCTCAGACTACTGAGCCGTGTCTTCTGAAATCCATCATCCACTGCGGTGAGATAGTTAAAGCTGGTAAACTGGTAATGCTTATTTAATGAATTCTAATAACTTGTTTTTATGAGTAATCTGTCAGGAGGCCCCATTCTCTTTATGCATTTGTCCATTGATCTGTTTACATGAACAGCTTTCGCCCTGTTATTTACAAATTACTCTCAGAATTGTGTTGTTCTCCATTTAGAAAGTGCTGATAGTCGAGTGGACAAGATGATGCTTTTGATCAGATAATCAATTTCCAGATCATTTATGAGTAACAGGAAGTAAATCAGAGGCCTTTCAAAATTGTCCCGTGGATATTACTGGTCATTGGCATGTATGGACACACGTTTTTTTTCTCCCAAATCACCCATGGACACAAATACCTTATTTATGACTATTTTTAAAATAATAGGAAAACTGGCACTGTGTTAAAAGTAGAATAAATATCAGCTAATAGTTTATTGTTGTTTGCTATTGTTTTTAAGCCTTCTGGATGTGTGTTGGTTACTTTATAGGCCAGGCAGGGACACAAGAACAGATTGCCCAGGTGATTCTGCAATAAGACATAGTGTAAGTTACATCTGGGGCAGCAAGGAAGAGAAATGTAAAAGGCAATAAAGGTTACCTCCAAGATATTAAATACAGGCAGATGCACATCTTGATGGCATATTCACTTAGATGAAAACACATTCACCTGCATGTGCATAAAATATTATTACTTTTTTAATGGGTCAATTTAGCAGTAAGCCCAAGAATTCCAAGGTCAATTATTTATGTTTTTCATTACTGTAGATAATAAATAATATGGCTGCCAATGTCATTGGGGTACCATTTGACTGAGTGTGAAGGTGGAGTGCTATAGGACCTGCAAGGAGGTGATAATTTCTGGCAGCACAAGACTGCAGTCAACTGGGAAAGGAGTTTATTACTGACATAATTTTTACTATGCTGGCTGTAAGTTTATTAAGCAGTATACTGCATAATTTCTGTCAGCATATTGTGTCATTTTCTGAGCTATATAATAATATTGCTTTGAACTTCTAAGTGCCTTCCATTTCTGTAGCTTCCTAAAAAGTTATACCCATCTTAATTGCCATGGCACCTCAGAGAGGCAAAGAAATATTTTCTTCCTCCTGGGAGATCTATACTACTTTTAGCAGTGAAAGTGAAGTGAAATGAAAGGCTCAAAATCAAGCTAAAGCTTTGTCAGGACTGGGCTTGCAAAGGAAGCAGCATCTTGTGTCATAGCTGTTGGATGGACAGGTCTCAAAGCAGCTGGTCTTGGCCACAGACTTTCTGCACAACACTTAAGGAAATTTCTTTTGCTGCGCTTCTGCAGATGTGACTGTATTTCCTGCTCCTAGTCTTGTTTTTTGTAGGAATGGATTCTTTGGGGCAGTATGCTTTCTGGAGTGTACTTTGCTCAGTGAAATGGGTGGGTTCTTTGAACACTAATAACCAAAACCAAACCCCCTCCCCCCCCACCCTCCCAAGAATAACAAGGTGTGTTTACAGGAGTGCCATTTTTGCTTAGACAGTGACAGAAGGGCTTCCCTTGTATAGTGCAGTGCAACCACAGTTTCTCCTGTGTCAGCTGGTTGAGTTATCTGCAGGAGAAAGAAGGTTTGGCTTTCTCAGAACATGCCTAGAGCACCATCACTTGGGCACCCTCAGGTCTTCAGTGCTCATAAACTGGCCAGAACTTGGTCGGGAAGCCTCTGAGGGAAACCCAGGATGCTGTAGGACACTGAGTGGGAGATTTCTCCCACTGGCCTATGTACCAGCCAAAGGTACACAGAGATGTTAGGATGCAAGGTACCTCCTCAATAACTGTCAGTCAGATTTGGTATCAGATAAGTCCTCATGACTTGTAGGACTTGATTAGTCAGTGTCAGATTTGCAACACTCAGGCTCTGATTCCTGTGACCTGTAATAATGTTCAGTGCTCTGTTTACCTCCTCTGATTCTTGAGCATGGGTACACAATCTTCTTCTTCATCATTATCTCTGTGGAGTGGCTGTATTCCAGCAATGGGTGTGGTGAGCAGGGCCTCGTTCATACAGAGTACTGGGATTACAAGTTTGATGTGCACTAAATTCTTTGTGGTGCTTCATTCCAAACTACAGAAACAACCCACCCACTTCAGAGTGAAACAACCTCACTTTCTCTCCACGGCAGAGCAGGTGACTCAAGACACAGAGAGAAGAATAATGTCCACCTTCTCTACCCTTCTTGTCCTTTTGCTATAGAACCCTTGAATCTATTATTTAGCCAGGACTGTAATGGTGCCCTGCAGAATCAGATTTCTCCTCTTTTTCATATCTTTATCTGAGGGAAGAAATGAAAGGGTTTTTATCAAGAAAAAATAGAGTAGCATTTTCTCTAATTTTTTTCCATCTCTGTCAATGCTGGGAATGTTAAGATTAGGTTTTCTGGTTTGGCTGGAGATTTCCTTCAAGAAAAGGGCTAAGGAAGGGATGAGCAGGGCTCTAATGGTTCTAGAACAGTCATAATTGAAGAAATAAGGTCTGGTTCTCTAATGAATCTTTCTTAATTTTCAAGATTTCTGCATCAAAACATTTTTTCTCAAGAGTTTTTGCCTCCCTTTTCCAGGAACTTAGCAGCAGTTGCTGTTCTGCTTTGTAATATCAGAGTGATAGGGAAATCTAGAGAGCTTTAATAAGCTTGGTCAAATTTGATTCAGGAGATATTTTTAGGACTAATTGAATGTATAGATTGAGCATTCACAACTTGTGGATTTGAGGAAGAGATTTGGGATGAACAGCACCTCAGTCCTTGTCAAGCTGTAGCAACTATATTTCATCAGACTGATGCCTTGCATTTTTGTCTCCTTTAGCTTGTCTATTCTGCCTATTTATCTATTTTTATTCTAAATAGGACTATTGCAAAACCTGTAGGAAAAATATTTTTTTAAACTTCTGATAGGTCTTGTAAAAGCAGAATGTGTGTTTTATGTTGACACAGAAGAGAGGGAAAAGTCACTGGGGTTTGGTATTTACCCATCAAAACAAGGAACTGAAGTAAATCCCAGAGAGAGTTATCCCATTCAATAGTCCTGCTTCTTACAGAAAACAGAATTCAGCAGCCTTGCAAAAGGGGAAATACTCTTGGCTGATTACAAGTGGAAGAAGCGAGGGAAGGAGATGAAACTTGAGGATAAAACACCTACATTGATGAGAAATAGGTTAAGTAATGCTCTGCTTTTCAATTATGTTAGAGTGGTAGGTACTGAAGCCTGCTCATTAGCTGAGACTATAAAATGCCACTTTTATTGTGTCATTTTTCTTTCAAATATTTTGCCTGATGGGCTTGTGAAACGTTTAAGCTCTCACTGCCTGAAATTCCCACTGGCTGTCCCAAAGAAAGCTTCTCTTCCCAGCTTTATACTCAGAAATGTCAAATCCACACCTGCTAGCTCTCCCTCTATTAAAACAGTGCTCAGTACTAACCTTTTTCACATTCTCCTTGTGAAAAGAAACATCATGCCAACTCACCCTCCTGCTGACCATCAAATCTGAGCTGACTCTGTGGGTTCATTGCCAGACAGCCCTCTGGGTCAGTCTGGCCTGGTGTCTTACTCCTCACTGAACTCTCCAGCCCCCTGAAGCTATTATTGACTCAGTTTTTCTCCACAAAATGAGCATGTGACAGCTCGGTTTCATTTCAGGGCCTGAGCTCTTGCTTTATTAATCCAACAGTAACTATTTGCCTTACATTTAGTACTTGTCTAAGTCAATCACCATCAGCCTTCCATCACCTTTCTTAGCCCAAAGTGTCACATTTTACTTTGCTAGTCACAAGGTATCAGAACTTGTCCTGGTACTTGGGGGCCTCAAACAAAAGTAAATCTCCTTACTGGCCTGTGTTTCCCTCCCTTTTAGAGGTGTGCATTCTTTCTGTGACATCAAAAGCTTGTCTTGGGGGATTCATACTTAATTCAGCTATTAAGATGTAAGGATTTAACTGTTGTTGCTTTTTGCAAGTGATCCCTTGGACTTTCTAAGAGTTTCCACACAAATGACAATGTGTTTCCACAGCAATCTGCATGACATGCTAACTGCTATACAGGATATGTGTACTGTGTCTTCAGTATATTTCCAGCTCTGTTAAGAGCAGGTAATCATTTTCACAATAAAGATACATGTCCTTTCTGCTGATTTCACTTGTGGGCTATAGACTAGCAGAATATTATCCTTTAGCCTGTAACTGGTGACTTCTGTTTGCTGAATAATAACTGACTGAATTCAGACAACCCAATGAAGTAAAAAGCAAAGAGCTGTGAGGATTGCATTGCTTCCTTTGTGCATTACTTGATGGTTTTCCTGGTCTGATAATTAGCTAATGCAGTAATAGAGAAAAGGTCAGAGATATTGTGAGGCTGCTTCTGAACATAATTTTTTAGCTCATTTTTGGCATGTCATGTATATAATCTCCCAGTGATGAATATTTGCATTTCATTGCCATTATTTAGGAGAGGTTTTTTCTGCCTGTGTTTCAAATTGCTTTCAGTGCTTTCTGCAAAATATGCTTTGCAGCAATGCAATGCACTTTGAGTTCATTTTAGAAATTTGATTTTTTTCTTCCCCTTCCCTTGTGGTGTCAGTCTGGTGTAAGGGCAGCACAAAGGAGGTCAAGAGTAGGAAAGGATTATGTAGAAGATTTGTAACTTAATAGGAATATAGTTCAGTTCATAATATCATCAAAAAATTTACTTCTCTGCACAGATTAATGTTCAGAGGTTTTTTTTATCCTGTGTGCTTGTACATGAACACAGTGAATTACTATTATTATTAAATCTACAGAGAGGAGGGAAGCACTAGGGAGGAAACACAGTGTTTCCTTGACTTCTCCAGATCCCTGCAAATACAAAGAAACTTGTAGGACAGACAGCACACGACATGAGAGGTGCTCAGAGGTGTTTGTTTTGATAGTGCTCACAGTGTTTTTGTCTCAGAAGCAGAGTTAGTATGCAGGGAAAACCATACATCTGGTTTCACTCATCTGCCTGAGAGCCAGTTCAGTGCCTTCTCTGGAAAGCTTTAGAATAGTGGAGGTGGCAACAGCTTTTATAAGTTATAGATAGGGTTTAAACGTATCTTCAGGGACATCTGTATGCAAGGCATATGCCACTTTGGATCCAGGCAATGGATTCATTTCCAGAGTGGTGAGCACACACATTGGGCTGTGAAGACATCAAATGCTTTAGGGGCTGCATCTTCTTGCAGAGAGATCTTATATCACCTGTCTAAAGTGTGGGCGCCATTGGTCCCATAATTCAGGAGTTTGGAGCCTTAAGCCTGACAGTATTTAAGAGGCATTTGGACAATACCCTTAATAATTTACCTTAACTTTTTATCAGCCCTGAATTGGTTAGAGAGTTGGAATAGGTGATTATTGTAGGTAGCTTCCAAATGAAACATTCTATTATAATCTGAGGTCCCTTCCAACTGAAACAATCTATTCTATTCTATTCTATTCTATTCTATTCTATTCTATTCTATTCTATTCTATTCTATTCTATTCTATTCTATTCTATTCTATTCTATTCTATTCTATTCTATTCTATTCCTCTCTCTATGGGTCTAAGTAAAATATCTCATAGTTTGCTTCTTACTTAGAGAGTTCTCATGTGGCTCTTTCTCCTTCAGATGAATTTTTTAATGTAATAGTTCAAGAAAATAATCCACAGATCTATTGACAATAGAAGCCGTTCCCATCCTTAAAATCTAAGTAACAATTTCAGTCTTTTTTGAGAGCTGATATTTTCCTCATTTTGGAGTGTTTGGTCATCCCAGTCCTAATTGAAGAGGTAAGAGATTTTCTGCTTATTATTAGTGCAAATTGTATGTTTGCAAAGAAATATGGGAATGTAATTGAAAAGCAATGAGAATAATCAGAAGCTTAGAGAAACATGGGTTGTGCGAAAAAGAAAAAATTAATGTGTGATGTTTGATCTTCTAATATGTATAAAAAGATTGCTGCAAGAGAAAGACAATAATTCATCTTCCATGCCCAGGGCACAAGTAATTATGGCTTTAAACTGCAGTTCTGAATCTCTCTGATCATTCTTCGTTGGCTTGTATTTCTTTCAAGTATCTGATTACTCACCTACTTGGTATTCTGATAAAATGTGCTCCAGTCACAGCTACGCAGTGTGATTCCACCTATGAACTCTCAGTGACTCTCAGACAGGCTGATGGGGGGCAGCTCTCTGATCTAAGTGCAGGTGGGGCAGAAGTCTGGTGTAGGTTGGGCAGGGAGCACAAGAGCAGAGCAGAGGGGGGACTTTGGTTCTGGGACTCCATCATGAGACTGATACAGGAAAGGGCAAAATGTTAGCCTGCAAATGAAATCACCATTCAGGATTCTCTCACCTCTGAGAGCTTGACTTCAGCATCTTTCTCTTTCCCTCTTCATGACCTCACTGATAACCCTAATCATGACACGTGTACTCCCATTCAGTGGTCTGGAATGGGTCAGAATGCAGTTGGGCTCTTTGCTCTGATAGTTAGCAACAGAGATGTTATCTATGACTGAAGGAAATTTATACTGTTTTTTAATCTGTTGACATCCTACTTGGAAGGAGGAGTAATTTTTCAGCTGCAGGAAAACCATGAAAAGGAAATATTTTGTTGCTGTTTGACTGAGTTTCACTCTGATAAATGGAAACAATCAATGGAAGTTACCAGTCCGGGAACATCTATCTTCCCTTTTTCCCATGTGAAGATCCCCAGTCTCAAATGAGATCAACTTTATTGAGAAACTGAACTAGAATTCAGACATTTGCACTGATATGGTGGTCTACTTCATACTGCTTACAAGACTTGTAATCAGAGCTTTATGGATAATACTGATAGCAGTTTAAATCTTTGAGGACCTTCTCAGTGTGATAGACTACCTGCTGATTCATGTAGTCACATCTGCCATATCTGCAATCCTGATTTTGAATCTTTTTCTTTTCCACTCAAAAAGGTGTAATTAATTTTGGTTGTGTATTTAGTGGTCCTGTTTGTGGCTACTTCACATTCATCTGGTAACCTTTAGCAACAAAAGCTGTGAAAGAAAAGAACTAAAGATGTGTGACGCCTTCTTTTAGTAATGTCATCCCTAAAACACAGTATCTTCCATAACAATTATTCCATCTGCTGTATGGAAAATAATCTCTTAGGCTGCATTTCCCTCATAAGAATGATACAGATGTAGGTAGCACTTCCTTGGCTGAGGATTTGGCTCACATTACATTTCCTTTCCATTCCAGTCCCTGGATCTATCCCCATATGGATCACATTCCAGCATGTCTGGCACTGGTGTATGTCTGCTGCTCTCTCCTTTCTCAGTCAAAGGATTGGGGGAAGAGGGGTATCTGTTCTAAATTATAATTCTTTCTGCTTTATTCTTGATTGAAAAAGGAGGCTGTATTTGTTCAGAATCCAGCAGGAACTGAAGACTCTCTTTGAGATGAAGAAGAATATCCAGGAAGAATTTAAAGTATAAGGAACTAGGCAGGAGTCTCAGCTCCTTTATCACACAGTGAGTAGTCAATTTTTTGAACTCACTGTAAGCACTCAGTGTTTCATCTTGCTATGCTGTTATATAGATTATGCAGCTCACCAAACCGTGATTGCTGTTGGTTTTATGCTGTAAGTAACCAAAATCTTGATGCAGCACAATTGCCCACAGCCTTTAGGCCAACTTGTCATAGCACAGTTATCGGTGAGGTAGAAGAGAGCATCGCTGAAGGGCCCTGAAAAATA
This sequence comes from Toxostoma redivivum, assembly GCA_013397375.1. Lineage (NCBI taxonomy): Eukaryota > Metazoa > Chordata > Aves > Passeriformes > Mimidae > Toxostoma > Toxostoma redivivum. Next base: position 163,927 of record VXBI01013279.1, on the reverse strand, counting down.
GCTCAGTGGAACTGCAGGCTGAGATTGACTACAGGCCAGTGCTTTGTAGCTTGTGATTCAACTGGAGCCTCTCACTGAGAGATCAGGCTCCAGGCTCAGCTGGAGCAGATCCGAGTTCTGCGTACAGGGACTAGAGAAAGCAGATGGGCATTCATCATATCCATGGAATCTTAGAAACCCAGCTTGATAGCTTTACAGGATTTGCATATAGCTGATGGGGCATTTGAAGCTTAAACCCAGAAGGATCATGAGGAAAAAACCCTTTACATACAATAATATCTTTCCAACCCTATAGCTTCTAGTACAACTGCTTCCCAGCTCTATCCTGCCTCTTTTTTTTTTNTTTTTTTTTTTTTTGGAGGGAAACAGCTCATTTTTCAGTTTGGTGGTAAATAGAGCTGATGACTGAAGCCAGGATGTTTTTAGCCAAAGGAACAATACTGTAAAAAGAATGATCCACACAAACAACTTTGGTTACTGTAATTCAGAGTCTTGCAGCATGTAAAGAAATTAATTTTGGAAATTCCTTTGCACAGACAGACCTGCCACAAACCTAATCCAGAATCTGCACGGTTTTGCTAGCTTTTTTCAAGATTTAGAACAGTTTACTTTTCTTTTTCTGATTCATCTTTTCCTGTTTTGCATTTGGAATTAGTCAGTGCTGATGCAGAAAGCACCGAACTGCTGCAAATGGATCCTGCTCTTTTCATTCTGAATAGAGGCAGTGAATGGGGGAAATCTCATGTAACTCTTCCCTGAAGTTCCAGAAAATGCCTCAAAGCCCAGAGACAGACATGAGTAGCCACACATACTCACACTAGGCACCACCCTGACATGGAGGAAAGCCCTGCAAAGAATTACTGTGTTGCTTTTGCCACAGTAAGAAGGACTCAAAAGCTTTCATCAGGGATTTCGTGGTGCTTTTCAGGCACAGCTCTAGATGTTGAAGAAATGTGTTTTTTAGGGCTTGTTGTAGGACTTTAGGAGGTTTAGAGGTTGTGGAGCCATGAGAAACAGCACATTGACTCTGTGCACTGCTCTTTCCTCCCTGTATGCTCCACTTGAACTGGAAAGCAACTGACAGTCAAACCCAGTCTTACAAAATCCTGACAATTCCCACATAGATACTGAAAGAAAGAGAACCTCTGCTTTGCATCCCTGCCTAAAATAACCTTAAAGGATCACTGTCCATTTTGGTATTTGGTTTACTGTTTTTCCATCAGTAAAATTGTCCCTGAATATTTTGTGTTTGGATGTACCGAGTCCAAATGAGAATGTACTCTTGGCAATACAGATAAGTAACTAATTTAATTGTATTTCATATATTTACTTCAGACCAACTTCAGTGAAATAAATGCACAAACAAACCCTTCTGACATGAACATGAGTACAGACACCTTTGTGATCAGAAAACACCTGCACACAAGAGAGCTGGTGCTCCTTTACCCTTACCTAGAGCCACGCAAGCTGTACCAAAGAGGCATAATCATGTTAGTCTTTTGGGGTGGTAGAAATATAGTGCTGAGTTTCACCTCTCCTCCATCTAATTTTCCTGGTCTTCTGCAACCTGTATTATTTTTGTAAGAGGAAACAATTTGCTTGCTAACATTATGCTGTTTTAAATAGACTTTCAGCTATAGATTTTCCATAAACCTAGAAAGCAGCTCTGCCTATCTGTTGTCTATTAATTCTCAAATTTATTAGCTCTCCACATCCATTTCAGATACAAGTACAGTCTTAATTGCTCCATTTTTATTCTCACAGAAGACGCAGTAAATCTTAACGGTTGCGCTTCAAACATTAAGAAGTAATGTAGTGGTTGTAGGAGAAAAGTATTCAAAACACATTAAATTAATAAGTACTTAATAACATTTCATTTTCAAGCTGTTCATCAGAATTTGCTTTGAGTTTGAAAGAATAAATGTCGCAAGAATTCCTTAAATCCAACTGGAACACTTTTTTCCCCCCAAAGTTAAGATTTCCTTATAACATTTTCCTAACTCCTCCTCCCTTTCTAAGACTTTCAGAACTGTGAAAACAATATTCTTTTTTGCTTTAATTATAATGCGACTTGAGAATGTGTTATTTTGGCTACATTACCAGCTCACATACAGTTTGTTTATAGCTCTCTGCAAAGCCATTTTAATAAGGTCATATTTGCAATTTAAATTAACTTTAATATTTCTTGCAAACTCCAGTTCTGTTTGTTTATGCAAGGGGTAAACATACTGAAAATTTATTGTTTTAAAAATACATTCCTTTGTTTCATTTTCAAATTGGTAAATCAGGTAGTAAACAATCTTGACTTAATTTATTTTCTTGTGTGAAAGGAAGAAAAATTTTTTTTTAGCAGGAAGAGAAGAAAAGAATGTAGAAAAGTGAGAAAGAATGAAATCAGTTATTCAAAATGGAAATTTTGTCTGAAGAAACAATACACAATGAACAATTTATTTTACAAGTGAAAACCTTTTTCCACTTGCAATTTATTTTCCCTAGGGGTTGCTGCTTTAAAGATTTGTTAAATCACGTGTAAAAACACATACCGACATATGAATATCTTAGGACTCTTCACTGGTAATTTTTATTCCCATACTGGAACTTAATCTTAAATTTGGGCAGTCAGTCATGACACTGATACCATTTTTTTTCCTTTCAATTTGACAACCTTTTTCTTTCATGAGAAAATTTTCTTTCATCCCTATTTATATTAACTACAGATATTTTCAAAGCCTAGCATTTTAGCCGCTAATGCTACACTTCTCACAGAAGACAGTACAGTGAAGCCTGAACATGAAACACGTTCAGTTTTGCAATTTAAAAGATTTGGAAATTAATTTTTTTCCCCAGACATTGATTTGAATATATAATACCTATTATGTGGTAGTCTGCCAACAGGAATGTGAACCTTATTAGATGAATTTCCGATAAAAGGTTCCTGAAACAGTGTGAAATAATTGTATTCATTTTCCACTAACTTTGTTGACCAGTTAATGTTTGATATTGTCTTATTTCTATAAAAGCTATATAACTGTTTTGTAGATCATATGTATGGCTCGATTCCTACCACTTTGAGCTAGTGGAGTAACTCTATTATCTCACTAGTTGCAAGTTATTTTATGCTCTGAGTGCTAGAAAAAAACGTGAAACATTCTTGGCTGGAAGAGCAGTTTGCAAGCAGACTCCTAGGTCTTCTGTTACAATATGTTGATGCCCCACACCTGAATAACCCACCCAAAAGCCTGTTCCTTAAGCCAAGAGCCAAAGCTGCTGAAGAATAACTTGTTTACAGATCTGGAATACAATGTGGATAGATTTGAAATGACAGGTCTTGATATCCTGGCAATGGCAGGCAGGTGTGACAAATGTGCTTAGAGGAGTCCTGCCATTGCTGCAGTCTGTTGGATCCAGGGTCACTCTATTTTTCCCTCCCTTCTTTTCTGCTTCCTGCCTGAAGGAAGGTAGGGGTAACAGTCAGGTCTGTGGGCTAGGAAGCTTTTTGTTCTTCAGTGCCAGTCAGTGGAGAGGCCAGGCAGCATGTGTGAGTTTGTGCCTGTGGACACGAGTTTGCTGAGGAGAGATGTTGCTAACTAACCTAGCTATGAAAGATCTTGTGTTGCTTGGATACTTCAGAAATTCCAGCTTTATGTTGCTGTTATTTTTGTTTGGTTTTGGTTTTTTTTTTGTTTTTTTGCCAGGCTGCTAGCCATTTTTAAAACAGAGATAAACAAAGCTTTCTTATGAGGCTAAATGCATAACAGTGTGAAAAACAGAACAATTTGTCAGGCATGAGTAGGAAAGAGGGGGACAAGCTTGGGAAGCTGAAAGGAAGAAATTGGAAGATGCTAGAGGAGGTGACACAGAGGTTATGTTCAGGATTTATTTCCCTTAAAAGTTATTCTGTTTTGTTATTTTTAAGAAGATTTCATCCTGCTTTGGGGAAATACAGCTCTTGAGATCATTTGTCTCTAGCAGCAACAGCAGGAAGAAATAAAAGCATAGACACAGATTTTCAAGGCAGTGATAGCCTTTGCCCTGCTTTGTTCTAATTTGCCTGGAAATGCCTTGGCAGAAACATGGATATTGGTGAGGGCAGAGATTTATCTTGTAGCTATTAAAAATGAAGAATTTTGGTTCATGAAAAGACTGAGCAAGAAGTTTCCATCAAAACATCTTTTCTTCAAATGAACTCAGTGAAAAATTTATGTTCATAAAAATATGTGTTTTGACCAACTTATTTTCTCAAGAAAATTTCTGATGTGAAATTGGGGTCAGACCTCCACAGAACAGTGAACGACCAATTCTTGACAAAGTAGCCTGTAGCTTGATCCTCAGGACATTGAGTTAAACCCTCAAGTCTGCACAAATCCATGGAGCTGACCTATCCTACAAACAGCTGGAAGTTCTGAAGAAGTACACTATTTCCATCAAAAAAGTAAAACCAGGAAAATGTAGAATGCAAACCCTCACCCCTCCTAAAAGAATTAAAACCTCACATATTCTCTTGATGTACAAGGGAAAATCCTTTTAAAACCCTGATTTTTTGATTATAGAGGAAATGTCTGACCAATCTTAAATATTAGCTGCCTCCAAAGAGTTTCCTCGTACTGTTGCAAGAGAGAAAAATTAGATGCATAGGAGAGATTAATTTTCCATCAGACTGTCTAGGTTTCTGACACAAGTTTACAGGAGAAGCAGCTGATTTCTTCCCTGGGGCTTCTTCTCTTGAAGAAATATCACTCTTCTGGTTTTCCCATGCTATCCCTGGTGCATCAGAGTTTGCTATGCATCATATCTTCTTAGGGTAGCATGGTAATTTTGTTTCTGGTTGAGTCCATTAATTAATTTCATAATTATGCATGCTATTTTTCTTCTCTGCTCCCTGTATACCTGTGCATTTCCTAAGGCTACAGCACTGAAGTTTTCACCTAGTGGATTCTAACTCTTTGTTGTTGATATCATTGCAGGATATATTTAATAATTTGTTCAGACTTTGGAGGTTGAAGATAGAGGTTAATCCCATTTAAAATGTAATATCTGTCAAAGCATTTAAAATCCAATTTAACAGCTCCAAAACCTGACTCTTACTGTGAGCACAAATAAGAAAAAAGCCATGCTACACAAGGTGTCTTGATGAAACATGACCTACACTCCTCTCCACCCTTAATAAGTCAGTGGGAAGAGATAGGTTTGTCCCTAGGTTCCTGTTACAATATAGACATCATTAAGGAGGTAAAATTGCTTCAAACATTGCTACTGAAGTTTTCTGCAATGTGGAGAAGTAAGAAACGATTGAAATTACTCCTTGGTTAGGTTAAAAATCAAAAAACTCACAGCACAGAATTCCAATCCTCATCCAGACTCTTGAAAAATATTAGAGCAAAAATATGCATTGGGAGCAGTCTGTTTCTGGGTGTGAGATAATGCTTAAGAATAGTTTCCCTATCTTGGTATTGGTTTATATTTTTTTAAATGAAATAATTTATTTTTTCTGGCCTTCATTTCCTACAGCCCAGCCTTCACATAATCACAGGATAGTCAGGATTGGAAGTGACCTCTGGAGATCATCCTCTCCATCCCCCATTCTAAAGCAGGCTTACCAATAGCAGGTTGCACAGGATTGTGCCCAGACAGGATTTGAATGGGTCCATAGAAGGAGACTCCACAGCCTCTCCGGGCTACCTGTCCTGCTGCAGCAGATCTCTCATTAGGGGTAGAAATGAGCCAGGACACAGACTCTCATTCAACAACATGAAAAGGGTCCCAGTTTATTCTTCTTTACAGCTTACCCATCCTGACTCTGACCGCAGCAAGCTCCTATTGTAGGGGCCTGCTGCACACTCTGACTGCTGGCTATTTCCTGCTGGATATGACTGTGAGTATTGGTTTGCAGACTCTGAACACTGGCTTTTACCAGCTCAGCTATGACTGGGGGCTACAACAGCAGGCTCTGACTCCATCAGACCCACTGACCTCACAGCACATCTTTTACTGCAGCAACTCTCTTCCTTGCTCTACTCTTCTTTGTGTCCCTCTGAATTGTTCCTTCTTTCTTAGGGATCATCCACCCCCTCCAAACCCTCTTCCTCCAAAACCACCCTGCCCAGGAGCTCATCCCTTTTATCACACTTATCTTTATTAGTCACAGCTGTGACCCATTAAGGGCAAGGCTCTTTCCTCTTCTTTGGTAATTAGTACAACTGTGACTTATCAGGGGCAGGGTCATCTGTAATCTCTTCTACAACTTCACTGTCCCAGTGCTCAGTTACCCACACACTAAAGATGTTTTTCCTCACATTTAGATAGGACTTCCTGTACCCCTGTTTGTGCCTATCACTCCTTGTCCTGTCACTGGGCATCACTGAAAGGAGTCTGACCCCATCTGCTGACATCTCCCTTTAAGATATTTGTAAACATTCCTAGGGTCCCCTCTCAGTCATCTCTCAATTTAAACAGGCCCAACTCTCTCAGCCACTCCTCATGAGGGAGAAACTCCAGTCCCTTAATCGTGTTTGTGCCCTTCTGCTGGACCTTCTCCTGTAGTTCCTTGTCTTGTACTGAGGAGCCCAGAACTGGACACAGCACTCCAGATGTGGCCTCACCAATGCAGAGTAGAGGGCCAGAATCCCTTCCCTTACCCAGCCACACTTTTCCTAATGCATCCCAGGATATCTCTGGGTTCTTGGCCATAAGGGCACACTGTTGGCTCATGGTTATCTTGTCCAAAACCAAGTTGTCTTTGCCTATCTCTCATCTATACTGTCAAGAAGGAGAACTGAGGCTGATTGGGAATAAAATTATTTTGGAGGATTCTCCTGGGAAACTCATGCTGTTGATATATGGTACATATATGGCACATTTTTTCCTTCTGGATTACTAATTGAGGACCAAGACCTTTCATGATTTTCTCTGCATCTGCCCTGTTCAGATTTTGATACTTTGTTTACATTAAAATCTCCTGTTGCTATCAACTTCTGAGTCTGTTGATGACTTTAATCTGAACTTGGACTTAAAATTAGTTTGGAGGGTAATATTTTCAAAATTAAATGTGCTGGAAAAATTTCAAGAGTATGTTCCTCCCTTGACTCAGAGAGATGAACTATCATCACATGTCAGTGAGAATTCTCAATGGCTATGTGTATTACATCTTCTTTTCTTTTGCTAATAAATTGAGCACTCAGGAATGGCTACTGTTGAGGGCAAAGTGCCAATCTTGATCAACCAGGAAAGCCATTCACCTGAGGAAATGTCATATTTCAATGAAGATAATAACCCATCTGTTCGGTTATCCTTTATTGCTCATATTTTTTCATCTCACTTCTCACAAAGGGTGAGTGATGTAGGCTTTTCAATCCATTTGCTGCTGCTTCTTCTCCCTTTCCACTAATATATTACTAGTACTAATTCTTTTTATGTGATTCTTCTGCTTTATGAGATAGGAAGACTGAGTGATATTGGTTGGCTGTATAACAGTAGTAGAGGTTAAATGAAGAAAACATCTTTATTGTTTGACTGTACAATGTCCCAGTGAAAAAAACCATGATTTTTCCACATTTTGAAATGTACAGTACAACCATATTTAATAATCCCTAAAGAGATAATTATCAGGCTGAAGAATGGAAAGACGAAACAACTAGTCATGACCTCTGCAATAGCTGTGGGGCAGGAGCAGGAGTTGATGTGAACCACCTCTTCTTGCACTGAAATGCTCACTGCAAACCCTGCTTGCAAGTAGAACATATGAAATGTTTTAATTCCTATCAGGTTGGAGCTTCTTATTATCTTAGACCTGTGTCCAGTGTTAAGGGGACTAAGTGTAGAGTAAGGAATCTGGTATTGTATTCTTGGCTCTGCCACTGACTTGCTACATCACCTTATTTGATTTATTTAGCCTCTATGTCTTAAATTGTCTTGAAAAGGAAGATAATTTTACCTGCTTTACATGGATATTGAGATTTATGTCTTTTTTTTAAATGACAGTACTGTGTGATCTCTAATGACCAGGCTGCTTGTCATTATGCTCTTGGACTCTATTCCATAAGTCTTCAGTGATAAAAACTATTGTATTTAGTCTTAAACTGGTAGATATTCTGGCCTTTCTTTCCCAGAGACATTTATTAATTTGCTGTTCATGCCCCTGTCATAGTGCTGCAGTAGTACACAATGATCAGTCGCTGCAGTGTAACATATGCCAGCTCCAAAAGGACTTGGGCCAACAGCACTCAGAATAAGTGAGTTTCTTAATGTAACACACGGCTGATAAAAAGAGAAAGATAAATGAAGCCCATAATTCATCCACTGTTTGCACTTTCTGGTAGTGAGACATATCAGGTTACTGAGTAGGATTTTAAATGCAACCCCCTTACTATTTGTCATTAACCGCCCCCCTCCCTTCCAACAGGTTATATAAAATGAAGTGAAAGCAACCTTTAAAAATGAAGTGTAACCAAGCACTACAGTTAAATGAGATCACTTTCCTTTTAGGTTTGTTATTTTCAATCAGACCTTATATAATGAGAATTGAAATTAAATTAAAAAATTATTCGGTGCAGTAAAATTATAAATGTAAAATGCTGTTAATGCTCTTTCACTATACAGTGGCTATCATCGTAGCTGTCATTGGGGTTCCTAAAAAACTGATTAGATGAAGCATTGTATTCAGAAGCCCTATGCACACTTTAATGGATTTTTGTGCATTCTGTGGTTAATCAATTAAAATTCATCTTAGTACTGTGGATTTGAAAGTCTGATAGAAGCACAGAATTTATTGATTTCCTGTTTCAACCTACATTGTCTACCATGAGACAGAGCAGAGAGAAAAGCTGAGTTACAGGTGACATGGAAAACTGGTGATGAGCCAGCAAGTGCAAATAATTGAGTAAGATGGAACTATACATATAGAAAGATGGGTGGGGAAAAGGGCAATATGTTGAGACATATTTCCTCTGTCTTCTATAAACTGTTCTTGAAAACTTTTTTTTTCTGCTCTAACACAGAATGCAGCCCTCATGATGGAAAGAAGACAGACAGACACTGATCTCTTCTCTTTGGTGAGCAGTGACAGGACCCAAGGGAATGGCCCTTGGTGTGTCAGGGGAGATTTAGGTTGGATCAGAAAAAGGCTCTGCATCCAGAGGGTGTCTGGGTACTGGAGCAGGCTCCCCAGGGAAGTGCTCACAGCACCAGCCTTAAAGAGTTCAAAAAGCATTTGGACAATGGTCTTGGGCACATGGTATGTCTCTTGGGGGTGGTCCTGTACAGGGCCAGGAATTGAACTCAATGATTCTTAAGGGTCTCTTCAGCTCAGCCTTTTCTCTGATTCTGTGATTCTTACGTTAATTTAAGAATTATGCTATTTTTGACTTCACAGATAAGAGATTTTGGGAACCTTGTGTTATTTAGTAAATCCATGAACAGTGGGAGAGATTTGCACAACTTCAGAGGTGCCCTTTCTCTGTCTATGATATCATCAGGTAGGAACAAACATTATACATTGCCCAGTAAGCCACAAACATCTGGGAAATTTCATGTAGCAGATTATTTTTCATTTACACTTTCATGCATATAGTACAATATTAGGGGTACTGATTTATGAATACTGAGGCTTAAGCTGGGAGAGAGAGATATTTTATAAGGTGAATAAAATTTTAAAAATTAAGGACATCTCTACTCCTGCCCATTGACATTTGCTTTTATGGAGTTATTCTGTAAGATTGTGTTGAAGTATTTTGCATAACAGAACCTGAGAATTGGTCTTAATGCAGCACCATAAGAGAGAAGACAGAGCTTGACTAAACTTCATTTTTATTAAAAATAAGTAAGTTTTTAAGGCCAGCATCATCAAATCTGATTTATAGCAGACCATCAAATTTTAGTCAGTAATTTCTATTTTAAAGCTGATACCTACATTTAAACAACAGGCGTCTTAATTTAAAGTGAACACATGATGCTGATACTGAAGGCATTTCAGCATCACAGTTGAAGCAGTTCTGTTGAGGACAGCGTGGTTTGATGGGGTCATGACTGATACAGGCAGTAAAAGAAAGCCTTGGGTTAGCAGTGGTCATCCTGAGTGATGCATGGCTTACATTTATACATGTCTATGTGGACTCACTGTGACCCCACTTTGCTGCCAGCCAAGCATATTCTCCATTTACTGAGCTCTTGGAGCTAAAGGTGCTACAAACACTTAGTTCCAGAGCTGATGAATATGCATGTATGAATGCATGAAGCATGGTGGGTCAAAAAATGTTGAAGGTCTTGCTAAAAGGTAAACCATCTTTCTATCAGCAAATTAGTTAATTCAGTGTTAATTTTGTGCTCAAATTTTGTGCTTCACAAGCTATTTCCTTTGAGGGCTGATGCTTTTGTCTCACTGTGTCTAAAAGTTTTCTCTGAACAATTGACATACTGTTGGCACCATTCTGAAGGTGTTGGTGTTTATACCATCATGTTAACCAAATCAGTCTTAGGTAGTGATTGAAAGACTGTTTTGGGAAGAGGGATAATTCTTTTCTCAAAAGATGCCATAATATCCTATATCCCTTTGTAGCTCATACAAAGCCTTGCTGGTTACCATGTAGTTCATCATTCATTTTTTATGGCTGACTGATGGTTTCTCTCTGATATTTAGGATCTTCACCTGCCAGTCATTTTAGTTGTGATCTGCTGTGGTTCACTCTATTAAACACAGCTGCACATACCAAGCTGTATCAATACACTTTTATTTATTATATTATTTATTATATGTGTTGGTTGGGAAGAAGGAACTCTTTCTCCCTGCTTTTTTCTTCTGAAGTATGGTGAAAACACAGCTCTCCTACCAACTATTTCATTTTTCTTTTCTTTATTTCCTGGCAGGTAAACTTGTGCTTTGAGGACCAGGCTGACATATAAGTGCAGTAACTAGGAAGGCACTGAGGAATTTCACTGTTACCATTATGTGACAGTAAGGATGTCTGAAAGCTCCAATGAGCTTCTTGGTGTAGAATTCTACTTGGTGTAGAATTCTCACTTTCCATTTGCAAAAACGCGACAGATTGTCAAATCTAGAAGAGATTGCCTGCTAGGAATTCAGAGAAATTAGAACTCCTAAATTTTTTCCTATTTAGTGTAGGAAGCATCTGTGCATGTGTTCATATGCCAGGTACAGTTTTGATGGCTACATTATATGTGTAAGGGCATTCTACCCCCTTCACTGCTTTTTTTTTCTTCAGTAAATTTGACTGGTATGGTCCTGACAAAATAGGGTATAATTCTCAAATGTAGATTTTTTTGTTTCCATCTGTTCAGATATTCTTAGACAACTGATATGTGTTTTAATTATCTGAATTCCAAATTAAGGACCTAATTCAATTTTAATTCCTATTTTGTTGTAGATGAAAAGCCCTTTGCCTTCACAAAGAGTGTATTTTACATGAGTGAAGGCGAGAAGAAGACAGGTTTTCTAAATCTAGTCAGAAATGTTTGCTGTTTAGACACTGATTGGATGCTTTCAGTGAGTGAAACACAAGGAAATAGTGTTGTAGCTGTGTGAAGAATCTGTGTTAATAAATTCAGTGGGTGTAACCTACCCACAGTCTGTGGACATAAATCCAACTTTTTAACTTTACAGAAACTTCCCAAGCAAGGCATATCTCTATGGCTAACCAAAGCAACAAAACGATTGAAGCAGGAGAGAATGATTTTCTATTTCTTCCTTCCCATCTCTCATAGAAGAGGTGCATTGCTCTATAAGTTACTGAATTAGAGGATAACAGTTCTTGAGAGTTATATCAAAGAATGTCAGAGCAGTTCCACTAATGACAATGGCTATCTGAGGGAATATTGTAGCCAGGGCATCACGTCAATAATGAAGTAGTCTAAAGTACTTTTAAATGATATTTCTGCTGACTCTAGTTGAAAATCCATGTCATGTAATAGAGATGTAAGTGCTATTCTAAAGGTTCTTGTCAAGACAGTATTCTCTGAAAGTGAGCAAATCATCCTGAAGGGTGCTCTATTAAATGGATTTATAATGTATTGTTGTCTTAATGTGCATGTCTTCTGATGAACACATTCAGATCTGATTAAGTGCTGATTTTCACTTGCTTTTAAATTACAGGGAAATGATGGCTCTGTGGAATAAGATTTCTGTGACTCGTTCAAGAGCATCAGTGAAGGAGCACTACAGTTTTAGAGATCTCTGTCTTGGTAGATCTTGTTGGCAGAAAGTTTTCAATTAAAATTTCACCTTTTGCTGATTTTTCACTTATTACACTGCTTTAAAAGCTGGGCTTCTGAAGTCAATGCATAGTATTCTATTGATAATAATGGGTTAAATCTTGGGTATGGTATGTGGTGATGCATTATCATTACAAGAGGAAATAAGATTGGTTTACCTGTGAAGCTGTTTGTGAGCTTACCATTAGGATCATCTTCATCACAAACTCCAGGTCTTTCTTCACTCCGTAGTACTATCATGGATGTTTTTCTTTTTTGCATGTTTAAACTCTTATTACACCTACAAAAAATTCTCCTTGATTTGGCTTTTGGCAAGCTATAGAAGGTTCTCATATACAAGTAATGATTTAAATTTTGGAGTCAGAAAAAGGACACTCCAGATGGCACCTTTTTGTGTATAAAGAGTACAATATGCTTTTTGATGGTGTGGAAGTGTACTTTTCTGTCTTTATTATAGCATTATGTGTCATTTTCTGCATAATCCTGAAGTTTGTCCAAATGCTGCTCTACCAGTTCTAGCAATGGAATAACTATTTTTTGTTTGCTTTTTAACTGCAGCTCATTTTAGAATTAACCACTCTTTTCATAGATAATCATTAATTTACTTCTAAAGGAGGATTAATTCATTAATTATTTTCCTGAGAACCTAAAACCAGTCAGCTTCACCTCTGTGCCTGGGAAAACCATGGAACAGATCCTCCTAGGAGCTGTGCTAAGGCACAAGGAGAACAGGGACATGATTAAAGACAGGACAGTTTCCCTGAGGGAAAGTCCTGCCTGACCAAGGGTAATCCCTGGTGTCAGCACAGGCTGGGGGATGAACAGATCAGAGCAGCCCTGCTGGGAAGGATCTGGGGGTGCTGGTGGATGAGAGGCTGGACATGACCCAGCCATGGGCACTCCCAGCCCAGAGAGCCAAATGTGTCCTGGGCTGTATCCAAAGCAGTGTGGGCAGGAGGGTGAGGGAGGGAATTCTGCCCCTTAACTCTGCTCTCGTGAGACCCCACCTGCAGTGCTGCATCCAGCTCTGGGGTCTCAGCACAGGAAGGACATGGTCCTGTTGGAGTGAGTCCAGAGGAGGGGCAGCCAGATGATGAGAGGGATGGGGAACCTCTCCTGTGAGCAAAGGCTGAGAGAATTGGGGCTGTTCATCCATGACCTAAGTATGGCCTTTCAGTAGCTGAAGGGTGTTTACAAGAAAGATGGAGAGAGACTTTTGCAGGGCCATGTAGTGAGAGGACATAGGGTAATGGTTTCAAAGTGAAAGAATGTGGGTTTAGATTAGTTGTGAGGAAGAAATTCTGTCTGTGAGGGTGATGAGGCGCAGGAACAGGTTGCCCAGAGAAGTTGTGAATGTCCCATGCCTGGCAGTGATCAAGGCCAAGTTTGCTGGAGTCTGAGCAACCTGATCTGGTGCCAGGAGGGTTGGAACTAGATAATCTTTAAGGGCCCTTCCAACCCAAATCACTCTATGATTCTATGATTTATAAATAATCCTGTAATATGAAATCTTATTATTATTCCCTTTTCACAGATGAAGTGGTTCACAGTGAAGGGGAGATACACTGGAATTTTGGTCAAAGTACATGTTAATATGCGTGTGTGATTTAAGAAACTCAAGGATTGTTTTCTCAAGGACAGGAAGAGAGGTCATGGTGAGTGATAACCTATTGACCAGTGTGCCTCATTCCCTTTCATAGGCTGGAAAAGCAGATCCCTGGCAGGCAGAGAAGGGCTCTGCCAGAGCAGCCTTGATTTGAACAGCCTTAGCAAGGAGACCAGATAACATCTCTTCCAGCATTCCCTGCCTGATAGCACCTTCAGCTTCTGTCACAAGTTTGACAAGACCTCTCACACACCATGCCCCACGGAGATCTTATTCTGCATAGAATTTATTCTTGAGAAACAAATGAGGTAGATACAGTCCCATAGAAAAAAACCTTCTACATGAAAGTCAATAGTAATACCAACAGAAATGCTGAGTTCAGATTCAAAAGGCAAATAAAAGTCTTCTGTTTGACAGACAGAGTAACTGTGAAGCAAGGGGTGTACAACAATACTGTAAAAAATCCTTTCTCATTCTTTCTACTGCTGCAAAGCCTGTTTTGGGAAACTGTCAATTCAGCAGCATTTTCCATCAGTATATTCTGGCTTTTTTCTTAGTGCTAATTCTGTTTCTTGTGCCAGTCGAGTTTGTTTTTATGTTTAGCCTAAGCTGAGTGCAATAGTGCATGTGATCACTACCTCCTGTGACCCACTGGGAATGCAGGAGTGTGCATGTGTTTGTGTCTGTGTGTCTGTCTGTGTGTCTGTGTGTGTAGGGGCAGCTGCTCTGCAGTTGACCTCCTGGGTCAACTCCTGACCAGTGATTGTGTTGCTGGACTATGATTGCCCAGTCATCTGAACTATGATTGTGTTGCTAGTGCCATACACTTCCTAAAACTAGAAACTGTATGTGACTCTCTGCTTGGAAACACAGAGCAAGCCAAGAGAGGTTCAAGAGGCAGGCACTGTAATGCTGAGGGAGTTGTTTCGATCTGCAGTTCTGCCTTGCATTGTTTTGTTCTCTTTTTCCTTCCTCAGTCTGTGTCAAGAGATAGTGTCTTAGCCTTAGAAAATACCCTCAAGGACACCTTCATCTAGATTTCCATAAAGTACCAAAAGCAGATGACCAGAAGTCCCGAAGCCTCTTATTGCATTCTTTAGTGCTTTGGAAACATAACTGCAACTTTTTGATCATTTATTTAAAATGTGTCTGTGAGTTAAATAGAGCAACAGCTCAGGAAAAGAATAGAGAAGCAGTTGTTCAAACTTCCTTGAAACAGTATTTTGTGCCTGAGCTTGACAGGACCTCTTTTAGGGATGAAAGCTTAGAGGAGGAAAGGGTTGGTGTGACCTAATGAAAAGGGACTTGAATACACCCTGTGCCTATGTAACATGTGCAAAATGCCTCCCTTCTGTGAAAAGTTGGTAGTTGTAATAAGGAGACTGGAAATAACCAGGATGATCTCCTTTGATTATCTGCCATGGACAAAAGAACATGTCTTCCCATGGGGCTTGGCTGGCTCTGTAGATGGGCTTTTGTCTGCTTGTCTCTATGCATGTCTACTGAGGCTCTTTTGGCTCAGTTAAACTGGTGGAAATTAGGGGCTTGATTACCAAATAGCTCTGAAGTCCTGGAGATTGTCAGTAATTCTCTTTCATGTTGTAACTTTCACAACTGTCAGAGATGACTCAGCAGATGTGAGTCTGCAGTGAAGGGTTTTAGGATTTTGCCTACCTTGACTCCATTTGAAGTCGTGCAGCATATAGGACAAGTTCTTACAGGGTTTTGGAGGGTGAGACCGTGAGGATCATAATAAGTTGTAGATTCAAGTCAGATGTGCAAATTCATATTTGTCCTGCAGGAAAAAAATCAGAATCCAGTTTAATCATAAAACAGGCTGAAAATTTAACTGGAAATTTTTTGCTTCACAAAGGACATTTAAACAGGACAAAGCCCAGATTTCACTTAAAATCATGTGACCAGGCTTGCATTTTGGGCTATCATACCTCGGATATATCAGGGTTTACGGGCATAATATTGCTGCTATTTAAATGTGGTAAATGGCTTGAAGTCAGGCTACAGATTTCTTTTGTTCATCCCAAAAACAAGGTGCTGAAGTCTCCCTTCAATTAAATTTACATCTTAATCATGTTTATAGGATGCAGCAGAGTCTTGCAGAAATATAATCTGCAGATCCCTCTGTCCTTGCTTTTTTCTTGTTGCCTCCTTGCCATCTCCTACCATAGGGCACCACATAATCATGTCTGATCCCTGAGTTAGGATGCAGATACAAGTTTCTGAAGTGACATATTCTATGATCTGCCCTGGCCCTTAAAGCAAATTAAGTTCTGGGCACTCACTCCATTTTCCCAGCAAAAAGTTTTGCAGAAATAAAGTTTCCTATTGAAAAAATCATTTTGACAGCAATGTCTCAAAGAGCCTCCCCAGCCAGCTTTATGTGCAGGAAAATGAAGTTAATAACAGGGAAAGCTTATCTAGAAAACAGGAGAAAGAGCTGTAAGCAGTGTGTCTCAGGACAGACTGCCAAGTATTGATTGTTTGGGATAAGAAACAAATAATAATAATCTGTTAGTCACAAGTAGAATAGATAGAGTGCTCTGTTTCTGTAAGCATGTCTCCTGGAGCTGAGACATAAAGCAGAGAAACTTTACAAGTGTCTGTCAAATCAGCTCAACTGAAATAAGATGTATCTGCTGATAGCAGCAGCAGGCTGTCAGCTGTGTGACATCTGAATAAAATGCTATTTTCCAAAGATTTCATCAGGAACAGAAACATAAAAGCAAAAGAGAAGAATACAAACAAAAATCCTCCACACACAGTCTCTTTATTACCAGTGCCTGAATTTTATGTGAGAAACACTGCTGCTACTTCTGAACAGATATACTTCTGTGTTTGATGTCTCTTAGAATCACTGAATTTGTCATCAGTTTTTTTGCAAGATGACCAAACCCAACAGCAAAGGCTGGGCACTATTCTCCACTGTTGGATAGGTATCCTTTTTTCTGGATCATCTGCAGCATAGGGGAAAGAATAAACTAGAAACAGTCTAAGCCCTGGAAGGAGTGCAAAGCTGACCTCATTTCTGCAAAATTTATTTTTCATTAGACCTCCAAGGGGGTTAAGAGGATGCATAAATTACAAAGTTGTTGGCTCCCATATGAGGAAATACTGGAAGAACAGCAATGTGTGTGATCATAACTTATATTTTCCCTGCTCTCTTTCTATAACCAGGCTCTTTCTTAGACATTCCCTCTGATCTTTTTCCCTACCTCCTCATCTAGTTGCTGTCTCTCTGCCTGTGGCCTACTGTTGCACTCTCCCCAATGACATTTCTCAGTCCCAGGCTTCAAACTCCTTGTGCAGTTTCCACCCTTTCCACGAGCTTCTTGTCTTGAGATTGCCAATCACCTAACGTATATGAGAAATTCATGCTAAATATCTAATTTCTCTTCCTTGTTGTCATTCATGCTGATCTGCTCATGCAGTTTTTTCTAGGGTCTTCTCCCTCATGCACATTCCAATCCCAGTCTGCTTGTCCTCTGCTCCACTCACTGGTTCCTGTGCTGGATGCTGAATAACACCACATGTGGATATTGAGTTGTAGCACCAGTCATGGAGAACTGCTTCCAGAACTGCTGTCCCACATGCTGCAAGGGAACAGGATGATCTTGTGCCACCTCCTCCACTTCTTACTTCCAGTAACAGAGATGTGCAGATTTAGAGCTATTCCCGAGGAACTCCTTTCAATATCAAATGCAGTTTGATCATGTCAAAAAACCTTTTTTCCCCAGCTTTGTCGGCCTGCCTCTTAGTCTAGACAATCAGGCCATAGAATAGGGCAATACTGCTTTCCACGCCTGAGCTGGGCTGCTGAGAGCTAACTCAGGTTAGCTCCCACAAGGGGATTTATTCAGGTCACAACATCAACTCTGCTTTCTGGTCTGGGCAATGTGTTTTCCATCCATTATGCCTGAAAAAGGCATCTACAGCATAGCAGTGACTCCCTGGTTTAGTCTCTGTATTATCCCAGAGCAATACTTGAAGGACCAATTTTCCTTATTACAGCATTTCAAGAAGGCAAGAAATCCCTCCTCTTTCTTGGCTTTTTTCTTCAGAGCTTAATATAATAAGCATGACCTGTGTTTTGCTCTGCAGCTGTAAGTGCTGCTTATACTGGTTGTAGGCAAAATTCCCCAATGACCAGGTTAATCTCTCATCTTCTGAATTCCATAGGGCACAAGCTGACTGACAATGCTGTGGCAATAATAATCACAAGTGCTTTAGGTTCCCTCCATTGAGTCACCAAGATGCTTTCAGATTTTGGAGTCAGGAACCATTTGTGACTTCAACTAGAAAAAGACAGGAGAGAGAAAAGGAATTAAAACTTTAAGGACTCTTAAAAATATTTATCTGGCATCCTCTTAATTGTTTACATGATGGCTTGCACATCCTTTTCCAGCTTTTTAATAACAATTACAATAATGAAAGTTGTTTTATTTTTCCTTTGTGCACAGACTCAAAAGGGAGACTAGAACCTCCTAATGTGACTGTGAGATCAATGTCTTGTTCGTTTGGCTTTTGTGTGCATGTGTGTGTGCTGAAAACAAGCAAAAATATTTTAAAGACAAAACCCATCAGTTATGAGTGTATTACTATATTAGCTAATGGTGTGTTTGGTTTAAAGATATATGAATTGTAGCATAAGCCTTTTTACTCTGATTGCTATTAGAGTAGTTATCCATCCTCAGCTTCTAAAATGAAATGGTTTCACAACTTGTGTTTCCTAGGGTTCTGTCCAATTTTGGTTTACAATGTTTTTTTTGAGCTACTTCTTTATTGCCTTTTTTAGTGGGAAATAATGACAAACTTGCCTGAACAGTGATCAGTGGCAAGACTCTTAGTGATTTCAAGTTGCAACAGAACTTAGCTTAATGAATTTAATAATTTTTAGCTTGTCTCAGTTGTCTACTAGTGCTATTATTAATCAATCTGCTGCCAGTTGCTGGGACAATAGCTTCTTGTACTTCATAGCCTTGCTTAATCAAGAAAGTATTGTTGCCTGAGAACTTGGCAAGGACTTTAAGCCAGATTCATATTTCATTTACTTCTTTGAACTTTGAGAAATGGTGTGGACATCAGTGGTGTTTTTCTGGTTTTGCCTCTATATAAATATGATCAGTATGTGGCTCTTTAGTTCTTAAATTTGTCTTAAGAGATTTATCACATTCACATGGAGCTTTTATGGCAAGCTCTTTATCTATGAAAACCCCTTTGCTATGGATGCATGCATATGTGTGGATGTGCATGTGTTTATTATGCACATTGCATAGAGCATTAAATCTTACCCTTTTCATTTGCCTGGTCCCTGCAGGCCAGCACAATACTAATTACCTTGGAAAATGATTGATGTTTGTGTTAAAGCCAATATGCAGGTGGAATGTGTTATAATTTTCCATTCTTTCATTTATCTGCTTTTAACAGCTGATTGCTTCCTTGCACAGGGGACTGTGAAAGCTTTACCAAAGGAAATATTTAGATACATGCAAATTTAAATCACAATTGCATGATGGAAAGGTCTTTTATATTTTAAGCTTTTGGTTTTTGATTTTTCCCCATATGATTTGACTGCATTCAGGTTGGCCAATCTGAGAGAGACCTTTCAGAGAGCTGAGAAGCGGATGGGAAAAGGCTACGAAAGTGCAAACCAAGCACAGAGGTGAATTAAGCTTGTTCAAACATTTAAACAAACTGTGGTGAAATAAAACAACTCTCTGTTTAATCCTTCATGCCAGTGAGCAGACATCACAGGTCAAATAATATTAAAAAACAAAGTTCAGTACGCATACAGGAATATATTATTTCTATGTCTAGTATCCAGCATAACTCTCTGTAAAATTTTGATTCTAAAGCTGTGATTGTGGAGGTAGTCAATGCCATCAGCTCACTCTGTTCCTAATGAGAAGAAGAAAAACAAGAAAAGAGTTAATGGGACTCTGTCACCTTGGACTTCCAAGCATTGCATGGCCCCCCCTTGCTTCCTCAGCCCACTACCTGTGTCCTGACCTGTTCTTCTAGCACCTGTAACTTCTCACAAGATCCTTCTTTTATCACACAGAACCAAAAGTTAAGTTCATAGAAGAAATTTTACTTACCAGAGAACTTAGATGCATTCAAATTCATGCCTCTCTGCCTATCAGAAAATCCATAACTTCTCAGACTGTGTCTAGCATTAGGATTTAGCTCAGGTTTTACCAAGTAAGGCTGTAGTCAGGCTTAGGTGAAAATACAGATCTTTCTGAGAAGTAAAGCCTCAAATACATTTTGGTCTCCACACAAAAGGAGATCTGGGTCATTCTGTTTGGTTACCAGTTATTTTGTTTGAAGGGTCAGAAGACAAGGGCAGACATAATATTTTGCTTTTAGTGGTTTGCTCTGTTTCAAAGCATCAATACAACTCTCTTAGTTCTTGAACCCTTCAATGAACACAGAACTTCTTTTACCATTCCTCTCCCTTGAGCAATTGGTCTGAAATTATATTGGTTCACAGAAAAAAAGAATTACAGATGACATATAGTATGACTGAATGATCCAATGGTAAAAATTTTAGCCTTATTCCCAGTTCACCTGATTGTAAATGGATAATTTGAGCAGAGGAATCAAAGGTGTCCAAAATTCTGGATGTTGGAAACTGAATTGCAAAATTGAACTCCAGTAGCTGATGTGGATAGCTACACCTATCCAGGAAGCCAGCTAGACTCAAACACATTTTGGATAAAGTAAATATCCAAAGCTCCAGAGCTATTGCTTCCACATCAAATCCACCCATAATTACTTTATAGTCCAACAATATTAAAGAAGAAATTTATTATTATTACTAACAGTGGTACTTGCTACACTTTCGCCATTAGGTTGAAACCTGTAAATGTTCCACATGAGAAGATCTCATTAAAATTAATGGCAGTCTTTTTGGCACAAGCATATTTACTACCCTCTTGTGATTGACATTTTAAAAAGTATTTTGCTTAGGTTTTCCTATTCTTACCATAGTTCAGTAGTAAGAATCCTTTTCCAAAACTGTTCATATGAAGGGGGTGGGGAGTTACACAAATGTTTTAAATAAATAAGCTTTGCAACAGAGCAGTGTAGAAGTAAAACCCCCAAATGGTGGCTGCCTTGTGGATTTAACAGCTAATCTAATTCTTGTCCTTGCTCACCAGGCTGGCATCTATCTCTTCTCTCATTTTCAGTTAGTCATAATTAACATGCTTTCTTTGCCCATGCTACATTTGAGTGTTTCTTTTGTGGTGCATGGCAGAGTTCAGGGTTGGATGTGTGATTTTTATACATCTGGAATGTGGCTAACCGAGAATGAATTTGCACTTTTGGAAAATGCCAATTAGCTTTAGTGAAGTTTCTCTTGAAGAAATGAATTTACTGTGCTCACCTAAACAATAAACAATTCTGAAATGGCCCCAGACTCTTTTTTTTCATATTTCTTTTAAATGATGAAGTTCAATGTTTTTGGTCAAGTTGGTATTTCATAAAACACAAGGTATTTTTATTATTATGCATTTTAGTAATAGCAAGATTTCAGTTCTGGCTAATTACAGGATTATTGTGCTCTGACTGTACAAAAGTTCAATGGCAATTTCTCCTTGCTTCAGTCTTTAATTATATTTTTGTTTTAGGAATGATATAAGTCACAAGTATTTGGTTTGCTTTCTTAAGTTCATCGTCTTGTACTTTTTCCTGCCTGGACAATTAGGATATTTGATTAGTGTCAATGACTTTGATATGAAAGTGTTTGTATCTCCTGCAGAACAGACACATTACTCAGTTATGAAAACCAAATTACTTCAGGAGGATAAGAAAGTAAGAAATCTATTTTCCATTAGATACAAAGCCAAATATTTAAGTGAAACAATACAAGGCCTCCAGAGAGTTGTTTATATTATACCTATAGGAGAAAAAGCAATAAAGTGAACACGTTATCTGTGCTGAAACAATCTGTCACACAACAGACGCAAGGATGCTGGCATACCTGCAGATATCTATTTTTCACATCCACTCATAGAATTCCCAGGATCATCCTCCTCTATGCTATTGATTTCTGTGCTATTTCTTTGATAGATACAGGTGTCTCACGATGTTCTGTCATTGTGTGTTTATAACCTTGCCATTTCAGCATGGCAGAGAGCTATATTAATGATGAGAATGGAATGAAAGGTAAATGTTTAATTGTAGTGTATGGAATCCATCCCGTGTCTCATAACATGATGCAGCTCTGATGCCATTTAATCACAGTAGGGGGATATTTCCTAACTTTAACAGATGTTAGGTGAGTTTCATCAGCTTTTCTTTCTACACAATAGAAAATTGCTATTCACTCCACTGTGTGTTTCAACATTTTAAAAATATTGTGCTTATTTCAACCATGTCTTTACCTAATTTCATAACCACCCACATCGACATTTTTTCAGCAGCTCATTTGACTAGAAACAGAAAGATAAATCAGTAGTGGCAACTAGCATATTTGTTTTGTTACTATAAAAGGTGCGATGGCTTTTTTGGAGAGAATTTAAAACCTCCTATGTGCTACCAAAACTGTTTTTCTCCAAAGATCTGCTTAGTGGGAAATGTAAAAGTATTTGCTCCTTTTAACAAGCTCATCAGGTGTTTTGTTTTTGCTGATAAAGAAGTGAAAACAAATCAGTTCCAAAAGGCTATATACTTCAGTACACGTGGGAGAAGTGCTAAACTTCAAGAAGACCAATCCAGGTTAGCCATCAGGTTAAAAAACCAAGCCAAAACAGTAGAGGTAGTGAAGCACCAGAATAGATTGCCTAAAGTTGTAGTGCTCACATCCTTAGAGGCCTTGATTAGACAAACATCTATTAGTAAGGATGCAAGTACTCATATTCAAAATCCCTCTGTGAGTAGGGGAATACATGGTCTTATGAGGGCCTATAAAGTAATATTTTTTCCATAATCTATGGTAAGTATTGATATTCCTAGCTGTCAGGTAGAATACAAACAGCAAAACCCAGAGAAGTGGGCACTAAGAAATCGAAGGTTTTTGAGGTAGTTTTTCCTTTTAAAGTTCAGGTCTAGGCATATAATAGAGTTACTGAAAGCAATTCAGGTCTGTAAGCCAGAATTATGTTTTTCAAATATCTGCATCAGCTGCAGCCTGCCTTTAGAGTATCTGAACAAAGTCTTAATGATATTAAGAGTCCCTGGAGCACCTCAGCTTTGGCTGCTGTGCATGCTCATTTGCTTTTCTGCACTGGTGGAGTGTGGCAGCATTGTGTCAGCCTGACTCCAGCACCTACCGGTGCTCCCTGTTCCCAGGTATGAATGGTACCATCACGCTGTGCTTACCAGCAGTGACACATGCTGGCACTGTGCAAAGCCTAGCCAGACACAAAGATGTGTTGTTGCTCTGTTGAGAGAAACAAAGACAGTATTTATGGATTGAATAGAATAGCAAAGACAGTGGAAGGTCAAGCCATTGTCAGGGAAAGCGTGAAAGGGGTCAGTGCTCTACATATTCTTCTCAGGAAGGATGACATGTTTATACATCAGAGTGATACCAAAGATATGTGACTTGGGTCACATAATAACTAATAACTAATGCCACATTCCCTGGGCAACAGTCTGAAGGATCAGGCCATATTTGCCTGATCCTTAGTGCTCTCTGCTGAGAGGTGGAGCTGACTGGAGACAGTGGCAGGTGCTGGAGAGGCTGGTGGGAGAGTGAGGCAGGGGGCCATGTTATGCACAGCAGGCACATGGGGCAGTGACAGTCATTGCCAGGTCTGTGCAGGTGGCAGTGTAGTCTGTGAGAGTGCCATGGAAGGGGATGTATTAGAAGAGAGAGAAACCACCATCTGCTGCTGCAGCTTTTGACCTGGGATATTTTTCTTATACCTCCCTAAATTACCAGAGTAGGACTTCAGAGGATCTTTTTTCCCCAGGTGGAAGTTCTTCCCAGAATTAATGCAGTTTCTGTACTTGTTAAAGGATGAGAGGACTTCTTAACAGGACAGGTGTCTAATAATGCCAGTACAGCACAGCTGCAGTGATTAATTTTCAGCTAACTAGTTCCAACACCAAAAACTGCGACAGCCTAAATCTTACATGGGAAACATTCCTGCAGGGCAAGTGGCTGGGCTGTTTGCTAGTGCTGAATTCCATACTGTCCCTGGTAAGCTGCTGCCAGCTCCTCTACGGACTAATTTAAGGCAAGCTCGGATACTGCTGCTCTTGGCCAGAGTGCAGTGACCAGCATCTGGACATGTACTGCAAGGTACGTTCTCTTGCCAAATGACAACAGGATCAGCTGACTGCTAAGTGGAAAACAATGAGAAACACATCTATTAAGTACTTGCATACCTCTTTAAACATTACAATGAGCATTATTACTTTATTAGAGCAAGTACTGTGTACTTCAAGAGGAGAAAGAAAGAGGATGCAATTTCCCATTCTGTTGAGAAAATCAAGTAATTATTTGAACTTTTCAGTTCCTATTAATATTAAAATCTTCTTGATTTGACAGGACCTAGGGAAATGATAGGTATCAGAAGATTTATTTTGGGAAAACTGCTCAGCTCCTTCGTTGCCCTGCAAACACGCAGTTGGCTCCTAAAGACACATAAGGCAAATACTTTTTCTTAGCAATATAAGATTATGCAGTCCATAATATACTGAAGACATCTTATTTTATCTGTCAGTTGGTGAATATAACTTTTAAATTAAAATAATGCATTAGCATAAAATCTTGACTTTCTGCCTCCAAATCTATGATCTCAAAAATCTGATTGCATTAATATCTTCTAAGGACATTGGCTACTTAAACAATTTTATTACCTTGTCTGTGCATACTTCAAACTAATATTATTACATTACTAATTTTGCTGTTTTATTATCCCATTAATAAAACTATAAGCCCTCCCATGTCAAAGTCTTCTATTTATTTCTGATATATAACAAGATAGACCTTTCAGGAGCTAATTGGTCTTTAATTTAGAATAATAAGAGTGGGATTCACTTGCCCAAGCTTCATAGTTGGGATTCATCTCCCAGACATTTTAGACTGTTCTATACAATGAAATGCCCATCAGAGAGCCTGCATTTCTATAATGTATTTGTTGTCTGTATCTATAAGGTTTTCAAAGGCCCCTAAAGTTGATGGCTTTCTTTCACACCTGTAGGATTTTTCACAAACCTCATGGTTCCACCTGTATTTCTGAGCTTTAGCCCTTGCCTCAGTCACAATGCTAGATGACTGTCTCAGTTTGAGACAAGTTAGGAGGAAATGTCCTGAAAGGAATCTCCTCTAAATAGGTCTTTTTTTCCTTTATTTTAAACTGAAAACTGGGACTACGTTTGCTCTCCCTGTTTCCTTCTGTGTCCTCTACAGCCTTAGTGCATAGAGTGGCATCTCTGAAGGACAGTATATGTCACCTGCATGAGATGAGAAACGTAATCTGCAGCCACCTTGGATTCCTGGAACATGCTGCTCTGAGACATCAGATATTCCATATGTCCACCTGCCTGCAGTGCAGGCTGTCTTCTGAAAATCAAGCAGTTCAAATTGGGCCTCAGTATCCTAAATTTTTATGTCATTGATCTTCAAGGTCTACAATGTTTTTTAAGGATATCTGTAAGAACAACATCTTTGATAATGTATAATTACTTGACTCTGTAGCAAACAGAGTTCCTTTCACAGGAACTTGCAAGAAGGAATTATCTCAAAACATAAGCTGATACTGAAACAAGGCAGCCCAGGAAGGTGGGGAACATCTCAAAATTATGAGCAGTTATATTAAAACAATAATATATATTAAAATGTTTCTGGTTTGTTTGTTAAATGTTATACTTCTCCAAGTATGTGAAGAATAACAGGTTATCTTTCTTTCAAAATAGAAAAAAATTCATTTTAAAGCAACAACCGAAAAATATAGAAGATCCAATTTTTTTACCTGGTTGCCTCTGTGGTGTGTTTTTGGACAATTACTGTAGTGGGTGTTAGGTTACTTATTAGATGAATAGCTTCATATCCAGTGACTTTTTAAGTCAACTGAGAAAAGCAAGTCAACTGACAAAACCAAAATATATCACAAAGATAAAATCACAAAACTTTTAGTCC
>VXBI01013279.1:121872-137438 GCA_013397375.1 Toxostoma redivivum | reverse complement strand
TTTTTTTTTTTTTTGTAATTAACTCCCTTACTGTTTCACTTTTGTTTCTGCTAAATCTGCCATTGCTACCATTTCCCACCACTAGCTATGAAGATACTTAAATGAAGCAAGGCTTGGGACTGAGCAAGTTCAGGAAGAGGGTGTATCAGCAAGCAGATAAACAGACAGACAAACAGACAAACCTCTGAAAGGCCAAGCACAGAGAAAAAAATGCTCCTTTGGTGCCAGACAGTAGTCTAGACTGAGATTCTCAAGCAGCTTTATACACTGACTCATTAATTTAACAACTGTGCATAAACAGGCTCAGTTTATGACTAAGTTTTAGTATCTTTAGACTTCATGTAATTATTTTCTTCTCCGCTGGGGAGTTTCTCTCCAAGGTCCCAGACAACTGAATAGGAGGATGATGAGGGTGGCAGAGGACAACACATCTGTAGTATGTAGTTGAGATGCATCCCTCTTTACAAAGAAAACACATTTAACAAATGAAATACAAGAGATGAAGACAAACAATAATGGCTGAAAACAAAGGAGTAATATTTCACAGAGTCGTGAGAATAGAAGGGAATCTAGATATAGGAAAGCACAGATACAATGTTTTTGGGAGAATTTACCACAATAGAATAGAGGGTAAGAGGCATTAAGCAAAGGCTGTCAATGTCTCAGATTGGAAAGAATCTGTGGAGAACATTATTTAACTTCTCCTCTTTCCTTCCCCAAAAACACCACTACCAAAGGACAGTTTTGGAATAGGGTAATGATAAGGAAATGGTACAGTTGAATAGGGCACTGTGTAAATATTTTTTGTACAGAGAGAGATGAGAGACAGTCTCATCATGTCTTGATATGATGCATAAGTGCAGATCATATGGTAATCAAGGTTGTGAGATCAAGAGGTTTTATGAGTAGGTTTCAAGTACAATCAAAATACTGACACACTTCTCAAAACAACATAGCTGAAATTCAGGCTTCTGTCTTCTGGGTGGAAGCAAAAAGGAGAATTGCTCTGGATAAGCAAGTTTTACAGTTAAACAAAAGCCTTCCCAAGGTTTAAAAAAAAAAAAGAAGAAAAAAAAGGCAGTTTCTTAAGAGCCATTTCAACTCTTCAGATGACTAGGAGTACCAAAACTGGTATTGTATCTCTGCACTCAAGGCAAAAAGCTATGAATTTTCTTTAAAAGTAAGAGAGAGAAAAGGGGAAATACAGAAAGTGAACTGGCATTGTCTTATTTCAGGTGACATGAAATCTGTACAACTGAAATTTAAAGAAGTCAAAGAAAAAGTGATGGAAGATTTCAATATGGTTGATCTTGACATGAGGCTGTATTACAGAGTCTTATGATCTTCTAGGTCTATTTTCTACAGTTCTACAAGATGGTGGTGAAATATAGGTACTTGTGCTTGGAAACTCTGACAAGGTGCCAATAGAGTTGATGGGAGGGGTTATGTTGGTTGTTGGTTTGGTGGTGGTTTTTATTTTTGAGGTGTGGTTTTGTTTGTTTGTTTTTGTTTATTAGTTATCTGCTTGTAATTACCAATTGTAAACATATGAAGTTAGATGCAATAGTTTTAGAAGTGTTTTATGATACTGTAGGATAAGTTTTTAATACCTCTGAAAATATAACAGGGAAGAGGAAAATAGTATCTTTCTTGAACCTGAAAATTCTGGGAGGATGTGAAGAAAGCAGTAGGCTATAGTGAAGTAATTAGAGACACACCTGTCTACAGATGTTTATTCCTCCACTACTGGTATAATTTCTGTAGTTAAGATATTTCCCTGACTGTATCTCAGAAGAAAATTTAAGTATTCTCTGTCAAGACAGGAGCAGCACCTGGAGGGATTATTAAAAAATGTCTAAGTATAGTTGGATAATATCAGGATCAAAGCAAGAGATAAATGGACAAAAAGATGAGCCAGAAAACTGAGAAAAATGTGGTGAGATTTCATTCTTAATGATTTTTTCCACAGGGAACACTCCCTGGAATAGCCCATGGATGATCCATATGAATAGAGCTGGAATGATTAAACAGATGTTACATTCAGAACTACACTTACCTCACTCAGATACATAGAACGAAAGACCATGTTCAGAGTCCTGGAGACAATTTTTGGGACAACTCTCCAGCCCAGGTGTGTACCATAACCTAACTCATCTACCACTGAGGCAACTGCAGTTACCCCCTGGGTAAAAGCCCCAGTGTCACTGGCATCTGTAGCAGCCAGAGTGCACAAATTCCTCAGGAAAAGCAGAACGCTGCCAATGTCTGGTAGGCTGAACTGCACAGCTCAGGGGAGTTAAACCATGCCCCTCTCTCAGCTCTCCAGGAGCTCCCTGGTCCTTACCACCACACAGCCATTCAAGTGCCAGGTGAAGCAAGGTCTTACTGAGTGTCCTCTACTGGATGTGGGGTACCTGAGTGGACAGAAAAGTAAAAATGCTATGAAAAACATTGCTTTGGGGAAAACAGAAATGGCATAATTTACTTATGCAAGGAGAAAATGGAGTTGTTAGCAGCCTTTACTTTGCCTTGACTCTTACTGTTCTACATGTTTTGGTCAAAGTTCAAGGAAATGGATATATTTCTGGAGTGATTTGATAGACTGCCATTTTCTAATGTGAAGAAAACCCAATTAAATTTATCAGAAGTTCCATCAGCTCGTGGGAAAAATTTAATTTTTTTCTACAGAGTGGGGATTTTATTATGTGTTTTACTGCTATTTAGAAACAATAGCAAAACTTTAAATGTTTTCACTTGAGAGTGCTGGCCTCTCACACTTTCTTTTGAAATCCAGTCTACCACAGACTGCTTCTCTGAAACATTGTGCCTGTTCTTTTTTGCCTTGTTTAGGTCTAAGAAGCATTTGTCAAGTAGGCAGCCGAACTCTACCTCTTGCTGATGGCAAGTATTTTCTGCAGGTTTTGATTTCCTGCTGTGCACAGTGACTGATACTTCACCTTCACCCCATCACTACCTTGACTGACAGCAGAGGAGAAAAAGATCTGTACAACTAAATAAAATATTTGAAAAGAAATGCACCCAAGTTTGGATGCTTGAGAAGGGAAAGAAACAGCAAAACATTCCAGATTTATGAGGGGCCGTTAAGGGTATTGTACAGGTTTGCATGAGCAGTTATACAATTTAGTTGCTCTCATGTGATATTCTGGTTTACATTTACAGTATAGAGAGAGTGAACTGCACCCAACTGTATTAAATAGAGCTATTTTTTATCAGGAGTTGCTAGTGACAGTATTACTCTAACAGCTTGTGCATGTCATCAGAACTCAGAGGTAGAAAAATATAACACTCTTTGGGTGTGTTTTATTATTTCACAATAACTGGATAGCATGACACCTAATGAAAATTTGCATTGGGCAGACATCTAGTGTAAATTTTACCCCTTTTTAGTCTTACATCTTCTCTTGGCTGGCTTAATATACCTGTTCTGATATTTTGGAAAATATTATTTTTTATGAATTCTTATGAAATTAAAATGTCTAGGGAGATTAGAAGTATTTTTCAGCAGGAAGATATTTAATAACACTACTGAGAATTAGTTGTTTACTTTAAAGTCAGCTGGAGCTTGTTACTATTAGCAGGTTTGGATCAATGATTCAGAGAAATGGTAAAAAATAGTTTCTTAGGCTCTGAATCTACAAACAGGAATGCACTTGCCTAAATTTATACAATCAACTTGTTTCACTGGAAGCCCTCCTAAACCTGAGCACACATGTAAGACTTTGTAGAAGAGGCCCTCATTTTGGTTATATCTGACTGAAATAAAACCAAAAACCTTTATTAAACTTTTTCTAAAATTTAAAAATGCCTGTGAGTACTGAATAAAATTTAAGGTCTGTTCTCATTTTAGCTGAAAGCGGATTGACCTTCCTTAATGGGAATAGTGTTGAGGTGTTTTTGTTTTTGTTTTTTTTTTATAATAATTTTAATGGAAAAGTGTTGGGGAGTTTTAATGGAATGTGCTTTCTAATAAAAAGCAGTAACAGTCTCTGATTTTATAGCACCTTTCATTGTAGGTCCTGATAGTGTCCTGTGAATGTTTTAGTCTCACATGCCCCTAAGTAGAAAGGTACTTTTTAATTTGTTTTGCAGGAGGCTAAAAGAGAGAGAGAGAGAGGGTGAATTGTGCAAATGAAAATGCTGAAGAGTCCCCAGTGCTAATGGCTACTCACAAATACAACCCTTCTTCCATGCTTAGAAACCAATTTTCTTTGGATATACTTTTATGACTGAAAACTAATACCTGTAATGAAGATAACTATAGCTTTAATTTGGCAAACTATTCTTGGTTGGAGAATTCTTACTCATAGCCTCAATTTCTCATTGTTTTAAAGAGGACTTAATAGCTATTCTCAAAGCCAACCCTACACTTCAGAGGTTTTTGATTCAGTCTCTGATTGCTGGAGATGAAATTTGGTAGAAAAAGGGATAGGCTTTATTTTCTGGATGGAGACTAACAAGACCCATATTTATCTAAGTCCTGATGTTTGCCAGAGATGTTAATGTGAATGTATGGAAAATAATTATTTAAGTATTTTCTTCAGCACAGTAACAATAACAGCAGAATTCAGGTCTCCTGCTTTTCTCTGTTTAAGAGAAAAAACATTTCTGTAGTCTTAACTTAATGTGTTTTATTTTAAAATATCTGTAAATTCTGTATCTATTTTTTATGCCTGTTTACAAAATCTGAAACTGCTACAAGCCAAAGGCTGAATTGAGAATTCTAAATGGTGCTTATAATTTCCTGCATCATACAAATCTTTCATTATAGTGCATGAGATTTTATAAAGAAAATTATCTATTTGTACATAAATTTGATTTTAATTTCTAGCAGACTTTGCTACAGAATGACCAAGCTTGGATGAAATATCATAATTATACAAATAATACAGATTAGTTATTTTCCAATGACTATTATAAACTTGCAGAATTACGCTGATGAAAAAAAAAATAAAGCCACATCAGATAATTTGGAGATAAATATATTCACAGACTGGTTTTTATTTCTGAAGACTTCAGATAAATACAGATTTAGAATAATTTTTGGTATGCTTGACCAGTGTTAAAATTAGCAGATGTTTATAACGCCAAAAGAGAGCATTTCAAGCACATAATTCCACTTAAAATATTAAGCACTTTTTCCATTTTATACTGTTGGAGGTTATGGTGGCATGCTTGATTAATGGACTGTTTTATTGGTGATGCAAATACTCTGCAATATCATATGACCCATATGTTGTAGATTAGAAAGGTATTAAACTTACCTTGGCACTAAGTGAAAAATCTGAAATATCCCTCTGGTAAAATATATCATTTTAGAGGAAAAAGACATGTTGGCATTGCTTGTATTTAAGCTTTTGATATATTACACATCATGTTTACTTAGTTTTAGTATAAAAATTTACTCTCTTTTATACTTTTGCTTCTCTTTATTTGTCAGGTTTCTCTGGCAAGTGGTGTATACAATGGGCAGCAACTGTGAGTGAAACCCAGCTGTATGTCACCTGTCACTTATGAGCACAGAGCATTGAGGAGGGTGATGATTTCTAATTGTTCATAAAATAACATTGGTATTTATTGCCATTTATTTAGATTGGTGCAAGCTACAACAAAATAAGGAAGGCATGTGCATGAAGGAAATAGGTTGAGAAGGATCCTCAGCAAAGCCCCCAGCCACAGAATGGAAATTCACCTTGCTCCATATTGCATAGGAAACTTGAACAACAGGTTGGGGTCTATTTAAAGATTCACTGAAGTTCTGGGACCTTTGGGTAAAGCTTAGTTGGGAAATGTTGGCCTGACTTTATCTGGATACTGTATATAAAAATCCCAATTAAACCCAGAAATGGAAGAAACTCAGTGCCTTAGGATGAATTGTAGTTTATACTTTTGAATTCTGTTAACATTGAATGGTAGACTGGGAATCAGAAGAGCTTTGCATGCACTTCAATGCAATGAAACTGCTAATTTTCATGTTACTTGCTCCAAGTCTGTACTGACCTGGAGCATAATCTGGCTTTCACAAGTAGATTCTAGAGCCAAAAATGGTTACTTTTTCTGATGACGAAATTCCAAATCAGAGCTATCCCTCAGAAGCATATAACTGTCTCCTCAAATTTCATCTTTTCCTGCCAGTAAAGTAGACCTGATTCTTTTGTTTTCCCCCTACATTTCTGTGGGGTTTGGTTTCCTGGGGTAGGCTTCCTAACTGGTGTGAACACCCCAGATGAGGATGTCTTCTGACAATACACTGGGACTTTCAACTACAAAGGTGAAATGCACCAGCACATGGGAAAATACAGCCCATGTATAGAATTTTGCTCAGAAACAAGTGAAAACAACTTGACAATTCACCTTACTTAGAGCAAAATGTAAACAGATGTGACTTCCCACAGAAGAAGTCACTTCTGAATGAAGAGAAAATATGCTTTAAAATTTTTAATGTGCCTCATCAATTCTCCAGTATTGTCATCAGGCAAAAGAATGCTGGAAAAGCTGATTTGATCCAGTAACTGTAGCCATCTTTGAGGGCAAGAGCACCATAACAAAATTTAGCCTGTGGATTCAGATAAAAATGAGCTCTTCAATAAAGACTGGTTTCACAGTTCATACCACAGAGACATAAATCATCTCTGCTTTGCCATCTTGGTCAGCAGCATCCCAAGGAATCAATCCCTTCATGGTCTGTATGCACCCCTTTGAGACCACTGCTCTTGTCTCTCACAGGTTCCCTTTGAGAACATGCAGCATTACCTTCTCCTGAGATTTACTGGTGAAAATTGTCCTGTGCTTGAGTTGTTCCAGGCAAAGAAATTGTTGAGGGACATAATTTTTGGGCTGAATTCATTGAAATTTCATTCTTCTTGCTGTGCTAGTTCTACCACTCTCTATGTAGCACACTTTATCTGGAAATGATTATCTGGGCCCTGCTCCTACAAACACTGTCCATGTGCTAGGCTACATTCAGTAGATTGCTTCAAGGAAATCAGTGGGTGTGTTTGAAAGGGTAAAGTTGTAGGTGCTGACAGAATTTGGAGCTAGTCACCACAAGAGGATGTTAAAATACCAAGGGGGAGGGGGGAGTCCAAAGGGTGTCCTTAGCCAGAGATCCTGGTTTTATGCAAATGTGCTTAAAAAAAAGAAGCAGGAGAAATATACTGAGAATGTATTTTATGGTAAGTAGTCCTTTCTCTCTAGGATGCCTCTCATTATTTTCCAGAAGGATCCAGCCATGCATTAAGCACAGGATTAGTTTTCTCATCTTGGTAGTGTTGTGACAGTTTAAAAAAACCTCTCATAACTAATGTCGCCTCCATACATTACAGAGTGATTGTGTCCAAAGAACAGACATTGACAGATTTTAAATAATTATGTAAATTTTTTCTAGAGTTCTATTTAAAAGCACATTCTTCAGGCTTTAAAGAAAGAAAGAAGGCACCCTCAACCAACCCTTAGTGATTGCTGAGGAAACTGTACCTACATGCCTACATTAAACCTAGCACAATAAGCTATAAAAACCTCATTACACATCCAAGCTGTCTTTGTATCAGCATTAAATGCGCTTCCACACACATTCTGTAAATTGCACACTTATAAATTACTCATTTGTAATAGCTGCAGGCTGACGGCTACTGTGAAAATTATATTTTTTTTTAAACTTGGCTTTTTCTGATGTGCTTTTTGCTTATCTGAGCACCTGATGATGCTGCCATGCCTGTCAATGGAAATTAAAAAAGAAAAAAATATAAGGAAATTTTCTTGATACACCCTTTCCCCCCACATGATTAACTCAACAATAATCAACTATTTCTCAAACTAGAAATTTTTAGTGGCAGACATGGTCGTATTTTTATCCTGTGTATTTCTGCTGAAGTTAGTGTTGAATAGTTATGAATAATTCAGAAATATTCAGAAATCTATTACAATAACTTAGAAGAGCAAAAGATATTAAACTGCTTACTTTTTTTTTCATGAGGAATCATAATGTGTGTCTAACTCTTTGCAACTGTTAGGCTCAGGTTCCCTCAGAACAAACTATGTGCACTTTTGCAGGCATATTAATATTATCCTTAACTACCACACCTTGCTGTGTGTTTCAGCATCATTCACACAGATCCTCTGGTACACCTTTAAGAGAGCCCTTCAAAATGACCCATCTTTCAGGAGGTGCCACTCTGCAGCTACCCCAAAGCCAGGCTGAGGGAAACCCTATCAAAACCCTTGGAGAAATCCAGGAAGACAATGTCCACTGCTTGCCCCACATCAGCCAAGAGGGTTACTTTGTCACAGCAGACAATCATCTTTGTCAAGCAATACTTGCCCTTGTTGAATCTGTGCTGGATTTTCCCAGTCACATGCTTCCTCTGATTTGGGATGGCCTCCAGGAGGATGCATACCATACCTTTCCCAGGGACTGAAGACTGATGGGCCTATAATTTCCTTGGTCCTCCTTTAGCCCTTTTTGTAGATGGTGTGATAGATGGTATGATGTCAGCCTTCTTCCAGTCTTCTCTTATGTTTCTTGATCTCCACAACTGCTCAAACGTTATGAAAGCAGCCTCATGAGGATGTCAGCCAACTCTTTTAATAACCTTGGGTAGACATTGTCTGGGCCCATTGATTTGTAATGATCAAGCTCCTGTAATAGGTCACATACCAATTTTTCCTTCACTGACAGTGGATTTGTGTTTGCAAATGAATGAATGATGGAAGACTGAGAAGCTTGTATGTGGAACAGGACTCTTTTTCAAGGACCAGGTCTATTGGCATGGGTACCTGAAGTAGGCTGACAAATTATTCCACTTATATTCTGTGTGTATTTTTAATAGTTTCAGTTTTTATTAAACATGCTGATACCCTGTTCATACCATGCAGGAATTTGTAATCCATTAATAATCTAATTTTAGTGGAAGGCATTTCTTAGAATAGTCCTTCTTTTCCTCACATATACTTGGAGATGTCAAATTCAAATTAATATTTTAATCTTAGACTTGGAATTTAGCTTTAAAATTGTACATATGCACTAGAAAAATGGAAGTGTACAGTGTGACTTAAGGCTCTCATCTGAAGCCTTGCACTGTCTTTTCAAAATTCAAATACTCACGGAAAGTGTTCAGAAAGCAAAGATGCACCAAACTAACAAAAGCTCCAAGGCAGCAAGTTTGTTTTGGACGGATCAAAAGGTAACTGCGGTTAGAGTTACAAATTGAGGGAAATAGTGAGTTTTTCATCTGGCCCTAGTGTCCACCAATAATGAACTGCAACTTTTGGAAACAAGTCCCAGAATTCATTGGGCTATTTGTGTAAAACCTGAGATTGCTTATCTAAGGCTAGAATTTTTTTGAGTTATTCCCCACTTGTGATTATGCATTGTTAAATAACATTTTCTGAGTTTATCAAATAGACAAGGGTTCATGAAAGAGCAGGATGGTGCTTAGATCCAAGACTGTCCCAGACAGACTTTTACAGTTTGATCTTTTCACTGTAAAATCCAGGTGTCTCACTTTTATTATAAAATTTATATTGGACTTTTGCTGCATTTTCTTTTATTGCTGTATTTGATCATTCCTTCTCACAAACATTCTCATTTGCAACCTAACTTTAAAGTACATCTCTCTTCTCCAGTTATTGCTGCTGATTTTCTACCACAATTTAGTTAATTGTAACCTAGTAGATATCAGTAGCTTAATGTTTAATAATTTTTCCCCTCTATCTTTGTGCTTATTGTGGTGGGCATGGGGAGGGATATTGTATTTTTTTAAGGTGTTTTTGTAAAAGGAATGCATTTTTCCAGCTCCTTCTGTGGGGGTCTTTTAATTTCTGAGGTCACCAATGAAAAGTCTGGTAAAAACTTATTGAAAAACATATTCAAAATCTCTCCAGTCTCTGTAAGAACAGCAACAGCTCTACAGAGACAAGTGATGTTCTCTGATTATCAGTTTGAATGGAGACAGACAATAATGCTTTTGCACCATGACTACTCTTCTATGATTTAATCACGAGGACATCAGAAAATATTATTTTATTCAAGTAAACCAAGACAATTAAATAGATGTGTGTTTTCATCCTTGTTTCAGGTTCTACTAAAGCCAAGTATTTTCTGTGCCTGCTTTCTCCGAGAATCAGAGTGAAACACAACCACTTTCTCCTCTGTGCAGGGAAATACCTTTGTGACACCCAATCCCCTCTTGTCCATGTTAGCTGTATTTGCTATAGTCTGTGACTAATGAAGCCTTATGAAATAATGTGAAGTACCCATTTCAACTAATAAAACTGAGGCCAGAATAAGTTGTGTGGTTCTATCTCAACTGAAGGTGAAAACTGAGGAATCCTTGTTCACTGCTTTCTCTAATGTTCCTCCCAACAGCTAAGTAGAACTTGATTTAGGGGACATTTCTTCCTAATGGTAGCTCAAATGATTAATGTGCAAAAGAAGTGAATTCTTGAATCCTCATGGCAAGAAGGCTTAGGGTAAGAAATATAAGATTTTGATTTTTCTTCTCTTATTCCCTTCCTTAAGATTAATGTTTTAGCTCTTTGAATAACTTTATTGCTTTTTATGAAAAAAATGATTCATCTTGAGGTAGATAGGGTATGTTTCAAATGATACTGATAAAAACTAAAGACTGCAGTGATGATCTGCTGTGATTATGCTAAAAATAGATTTTGTATAAGAACATAATCTTACAACTTCTCTCTAAAGTACAGACTCAAATTTCATTTAGATGAAATATATTTTTACAGTAAAGTACAAGAAAAATTAAGTTGTTTAACTTAATGTAAATCAGTTTATAATATTAATTTCAATGAAGGGTTATGCCTACTTAAACCTGCTGAGGTCTTGCCCAGTTATGCTTATGAAAATGAGTAAAAAATGCTTTTACATGCTGCAAAAACTTTATTTAGAAATGTAATTTGGGAACCAATTGACTTGAAGATTAAGTGCAGACAGCACTCTAAGTTCAGGTTTCAGACAAATGCAGCCCAACATTTTAGATGTAGAAATCTATCTGTTAATGCATGTTTGATGATCATGATGTAGGAACTGGGTCATCCTAGGCCAGTTCTTGTGAATGAGCACACAGTCAAACCATGGGACTCCCACTAGAGTTTGGAGCATAGCCTCCACACAGAACACATGATTTTGGTAGAAAGAAGACCAAATTTGAGCCGTCTACAAGTTCCCCTCATCTGATTATACCCAAGTCAAAGAAAGAAAAAGAAAAAAATACTTCCCTGGGCTGTTAAGCATTTTCAGAAAAGCTTTTCTTTGGACTACACAGAGTGTATGTAGACTATACAGATCTCTGCCTAAGACCCCCTTTGCTGAGCAAGGAGCCACACTCAGCTTTATGACACTTCACAAAGTACTATTAAAACTAATTAAAGAAGGAAGTGCAGCTGGTGAAAGGAAGTTGTTTGTTCTGTAAATATGTAACAACATAATACACTGTAGGCCCTGGAGAATACATGGAAAGTAAGAGGAATATCATTGTCTGCTCACCACCTTGCTATGCCCTGGAGGCTCCCAGGTCTCTTAGCATTCCCTGATGTTGGTGGCATACAGATTTAAATGAAGTTTTGATCTGTTTGAGTGTAGCCACTGTTAGGTTCCCAGAATAAACCCATGTGAATTGTGTTTGCTGTGGTAAGGCAAAATAATTCATTAGATTTGCCTTCTAATTCATGCTCCTCACTGTGTGTGGTGCCTGTGCAGCATTTGCAGTAAAGAATCTGTGAGCAGTGATTACTCACAGGTGGATTACACATTTAAAGGAGATGCCCAAATTAGCCATTTGAGTTCTCTACATTATGAGCTGAATCTTAGATAAATATCATTCTGAAGAATCCCTGATTATGCTGTGTGCAGCCTGTATGAAGGTTAGGGTGCTTATTTGGGCATTTAAATTAGAATCAAAAATATGGTGTGTCACTGTCCCTGTAGTAAATGTGTTTGTGGGCAATATGGTTTTAATTGTCTTGGCAGTACTGAGGACACTGCTTTACTTCCTTTGAGTATTCCACATACATAAAATTAATGCAGGGTAGCTAACTTGTGATGATCATGGATTGAGCAGCATAAGGTAGCCTGGGCAGAACATGAGTTTCACTAGAATCTGACTTAAGTGCATGACCCAGATTTGGTGGTGTCATGCCCCTCCATCCCCAGTTGATCTATTTGCAGTATTTCAGAGATCCAGGCAAGGCAAAACCCATTCTTAATTTTGAAGTTTTTAATCCATTGCTAAGGAACAGCAGTTGCTAGACTTGTAATTATTTGGAAATATAAAATACCTAGCTCATGCCTGCCTTAATCAGACAATATTTTCTTAAAGGGATTTAGGAATGGTTTAAACTTTTGACTTCCTTAATGTAACTGCCTGGTAGTAGCTGTCTGACTGTGTGAATATTCCAGCTTGTGCTAACAAATGTATTTTTTGTCTGGCCTTCATATTTCATGCATATTAGCAATTCATAAATATGTTAGGAAATTCTCCAGACTATTGATTCATGGCAAAATGCTTTCTTGAATAAAACTTTAATGGCAATGTAGTTCAAAAAACACCACCTTGCATTCCATATATCTTAGAAAGAGAATTTTTTCCTTTTCTTCCCCTAACCTTTCTGCTTGTTTCCACTTGAATAGAGTTTATTTTCTTCAGAGCAGCCAGTCTGGGGTTATGTTTTGTATTTGTGCTCGAAGCAGTGTTGATAACAGGGACTTTTTAGTTACTGCTGAGCAGAGCTTACAGACTCAAGGCCTTTTCTGCTCCCTCACTTCACCCCACTGGAGAGGAGGTTGGGGGCTCACAAGGGCTGGGAGGGGACACAGGCAGGACAGCTGCCCCAACTGACCAAAGGGATGTTCCAGATCATATGGCATCATGCTTGGTGTATAAAGCTGGGAGAAGAAGGAGGAAGTGGGGATACTTGGACATGTTTGTCTTTTCAAATAACCATTATGTGGGATACAACCCTGTTTTCCTGGGGATGATGCCTGCCCATTAGAAGTAGTGAATGAATTCCTCATTTTGCTTTGCTTATTTAGGTGGCTTTTCCTTTCCTGATTAAAATGCCTTTATATCATCCCAAAATTTTGTCATTTTTATTCTTCTGATTGTCTTCCCCATCCCACCAGGGGGTGAGTGAGGGGATTTGTAGGGCTTAGTTGATGGCTGGGGTTAAACCATGACAGACTCTGCTTAAGGGCAATGTAACATCACTACAAAGGAAACTTCCTCTTTTACAAACCATAAAATGTTGATTTCCCCCTACAATAACCAGCTCTTCCCATCTGGGAGGCCTTCCACATTTACCCTTTGTGTTATAATCTCCACAGCATTTCTGCCTGCCACATTGATTTATCCTTTGCTAACAAATCAGTTTATATGAAAAAGCTGCTGCTTTCACATTCAGTGTTTGATGAAATGTTTGGGTGCTCTGTAAATCATACCTAGAATATGAGCACAAGGGAAGAAGAAGTTAAGAAAGGAAGTTTTTTTTATAAAAATTTACATGTGTGTTATTGAAAAAATCCAGTTTCATTTCTGTATTTCAGCGCTGATGAAATGTTGCTTTGGGGGATATATGTTGGTTAGGCTGATGGAAAGTCTTCTCTTTAACAGCTTTCCCTTCGCATTCCAAATTATGGAATCTCTCATAGGAAATGTCAGGTAGCTGGTTTGGTGATGAAAAAGCAGGTAAAGTATTTATATGTGTAGGGTCTTCCCTACCTACTCTCCCATTTCTATTAGTAAGGAACAAAGTCTTAAAGCAGAAGACAGAAAGAGTGAAGGGGTGATTTTAGTTCCAAATATTTCCCAATTCCTTAGTGTGACCTGGTGCAAAGTACTAGGCGTCTTTTCAATTGAGATTTGCTTCTGTAAGATGGAGGTGATAGGGCTACATGGCAGAAGTAGTGTGGGGCTTCAGAAATAAAGCAATCAGAACACAGTTCAGAGTTTCATAAATTAATCACAGTGGTAGCTGCAAGATTCACCACTGCTTGCTGTTAATTTAGTTCCCCAAATACAAGATAGTCTGCAGATCCTCTGCTCTGAAACTGTCTGCAAATTACCAGAACCATTATACCCTGATGCAGGAAGGAATACAGAAACTAAGGTTGTGATCCTGATGAGGCATGTCTCAGTACAGGATAACTCTCTAATCTAGCCAGTGAGGACAAAGTGCTCATGGGTCATAGGGAGAAACCAGAGTTATCAGAGAAATCAGAGCAACCTGATTGTCAGAGGATGTTGGATTCTCTGCTTTATAGTGGTTAAATCCTTGCACTTGTCTAGTCCTGGATCTAGGTAACTGCAGCATGTAAGCCTGGGTTGCCATCAACCAGCAGAATATTCAGTCCCAAGTCAGAAATATTGCATAACAGTTCATTGCACAAGGAAAACAAAATGCCTGTGAACAGGAGTGACAAACCACACAGAAGTATGTGCAGATACTGTTTAGAAAGGCTTAGGAGAGAATCCTTGTGTCATAAAGAAAAGTTACTGGAAGATGGAAAATATCTATTAAAATCTAGGCTACCTCAATTTTTTCCCCCAGAAGAGACAAAATGAGATATGTTCTTTCCATTAGTCACCTTAATCTTTGAATTCCAGAACTTTTATTTCCCTTTCCTCTATTCCAATGAATAATTAAGCATCTAGTGGAATAGGAAAGATTGAAGGAGGCTGACCTGGCACATGAGCTATGAGTCAACGGCACCTTATTTCCTAAGAAACGTAGAAGCAATTTTTCTGATTCTTCTCCATTAACATCTTAATTTCCCAGTACAATTCTAAGAGAATTAGATTAATCACTCTCACCACTCTGCCAATTTTAATCAGAAACAATGACTGCCTCTGAATAATAAGTTTTTTTCTTTGCAGCTCCAAATGTTTGTAGAATAAACCACCACTTTGTTTGCCTACACTTAGCACCTACAAGAGGTTTTAATTTTTTGACTTAACAGAGTCTTGGGACTGAGTAGAACTTGGGATTTGGAAAACAGGTCTTCTGCTTTCCTTGATTGTGAATATTTGCATTCACTTCTGCTGAAACTTTTTCTCAAGCAGTTTAGTCTGTGGCTATTCTGGAGACATGGTGGATAACCTCTGAGTTGGAACTCCTGTAAAATTTATGGCTCTGGACATGGGGGCAGCTCCCAGGAAGGATGAGTTGAGGAGAGATGTGAAGATCTTGGATAGAACTGTAGTAGCCAATTCAGTCTCAGAAATATCAAGGCCATTCTCACAAAAAGCAATTTGAAGAGTATCAAGCATGCTGTTGTACCTTCCAAATCTTTTTGGCGCAGGCTCTTTACCTTGGTATTACTAAACAGCTGGTCTTAACTGGCTCCTACCGAGTCCTTCCACCACCTGCATATTTTCCTTCACTAGCTCTCTGCTTTTGCTTTTTTTTTCTTCCACATAGCTTATCCCTGCTCTCAGCTATGCTCCACCTTCTTTTGCCAGCAGGAGAAAATGCAACTCAGGGTGGAAACTGTTGATTGCCAGACTCTAATGCTGTTATATTTCTTTCTCTTTTTT
>VXBI01013279.1:75641-121847 GCA_013397375.1 Toxostoma redivivum | reverse complement strand
TTTTTTTTTTTTTCTGTTTAAAAAAAGTGAATTTTAAAGCAAAAGATAAGATACATATAAGTCAGTACTTGAAAAATTGCAATATAAGAGGAGATTAATTTATAGCTAGTTTTATGCTGAGGAAGTAATTTTGTAATTCTGCTGCCATTCAGCATATCTACCAAAGTGTGTAGCACATACACACTGGAGCAGCACATACATCTGTCCTGTCCTTTGGAAGCAAATACTTTTTTGATGTTTCAAACTCTTCTGGAACAATATTAGTGTTGGCTCTTAGGTATTATCAAGTATATTTCATATTATCAACATAATTTTTCAATTTATGCATTCTTGGGTAGTGGGCATATTAGAATATGGTCTTGAACCTTTTCTTCTTTGCACTTTAATATCTTGGATGTAAAAGAAGCAGTTCTGTTCTAACAGTAATTACTGCCAGTAACTAAACGCATTATCTTCTGTTTTGAAATTCTTCCTTTACCTTTGTATTTGAAAGGTCTGTACATTAATAAGACAAAATCCCACACTGTACCTTGAAGCAAGGGAACATAATTTTAAAAACAATCATTAGATCATTATTTCTAGCTGCAAGCTTGTCATCCCCATGACCTATTGTATTAATAAAGCCCCAGAATGCTAGTTGGCACTGACAGACCGAGCAATGTACTGCATGTTTTATGAACTGTGTATGCACCTTCTTCTGATTGCTACAGAGACACAAATTCATACAATTTCCTATCAAGAACCCGCATCTCAATCATAAGCTAATATCCATTCAAATTAAAGAAGTTTGCCCTTCTCAAAAAGAGAATGAAGGAATCTCACAGCTTCTAACAGTTTGATTTATTTTAACATTAAAATATTGAGAATATAAAATTTTAATATCAGTGCTGTCACTTTATTCATAAGGTAAGTACAATTCTTGCACTCAAGAGCTCAAAAATTACTTCATTTTTTAAAGGAAATTTATTGAATGCTGTAGGAAAGTGTGCAATTCCTTCTTTCAGAGAACTTGTGGATTATCTTCTTTCAGAAGAGGCTTAACCTGTGATTCTTATTTACTCTGTCTTGTTTTTTTTTTATTTTTCATAAATAATCTCTTATTTATTTCTCCTTTCACTTTTTAGCAGGAGGAAACTGAATGCTTCTTTACTGTCTTGCTAATAGTAATTAGAGACAGGAAACTAATTCGTGCAATGAAATAAAAATCAGCTAGAAATTCAACCCAGACCTCATCAAAGTAAAAATGCATTTTTCTCATTGTAATAATAAAAACTGTTTGTTCTCTTCTGTTCATGTCCCTGTATTCTACCTAGAGTCTCTACATCCATTGCTATCACTTTTATTTGTAGGCAGTAGCAATTTCTGGGGCTTCAACAAGTTCCTGTGCTCCTAGTTTATAAGACTGCACAGAGCTCTTTCACACAGATTAAGCTCTCCCACTAGACAGGATCATCAAAGGATAATAAGGAGCAATATTATCATTATCTTTTAACAGCTGGGAAATCGAGATTTTGTTTAAGTACATTATTCCTCAAGGCCTCTGTTGGGTCTTTGTCATTCATATGAGACATTATACTGGAAAAGTAGCTACAAGTTCAAGTAACTCTACTAAAATTCACTCTGTAGAGGTTACTTTTGTATGAGTACTGATGGTCTAAATGAGATCTAATATTATCTTGAAGATGGAGCATGCTTTCATTTGGCAGCAGATAAATTAATTAGAGGTATTAAGCTCCTCTTGCTTTACTTACCATTTCTGGAGACTATGTTGCAGCTAGGAAAACTCAGAGTTTACTTGTCCTTTGTAATCTGGTTTGCAGGATAACTTTTGCAGCAGTGGTCCAATCTACTATGTTTCTTCACAAAAATCATCAAAACAGTTAAATGAAACTTACAGCTTCTCAGTTAAAAACTGGAAGAAGCAGCTTTGTTGTGACAAAGGTAAGCCTGAAGAAGAGTCTGTCTAGAGGGAAAAATGCCTTAAGGAAGAAAAAGGTCAGAAAGATTGTTATGTATGCAGAGAGAAAAATAAGTTAGATGTAACAGTGAAAGAAACAATGGGGTTGCCAGAGCAAGGGAAGATCTCAGGATATCTGAATAAGCTGAAGTGATGCAATGGATCAGTTCCTGCACAAACACCTGGATTACAGCTATTGGTAATATTAGTAAACTATAATGTGCTTTACAGCTATTATTCTCCAGATGCACACAGACCTCAGAAAAGAGGTCTTAACAGCATTTCAGATCTCTGTTGATGACAGCTGTGACAAAAATATAAAAGATTGATTCTGAGAATGTTGCCGGTCAACATTTTCCACTTTTTCTGGCAAGAGTGTTGTTCATGTATTGTACAGAAATCCACGAAGATTTGAGTTACAGACAGTCCTGCAGACTTAGAGTGACTGGTGAGTGCTGTTCTAACCTTATCTACTTTGCAAATTTTTATTTAGACAATGTTTGGTATACTAAAAAATATTTTCTTAAAGTGAAGAAACCATCAAAAATGCTGCTATTACTGACTACAGAAGATTTTATATTACACAGAATTTAGGCTCTGAATGATGCATCTAGTAAAAACAAAATGAAGCACACACCTATTGTAAGAAAATGTTTTGATGTTTCCTCTGGAAAAATTTATATGGCATCCAGTATCCTGCTATGCAGAATCACAGGTAACTCTATTGCAACTCAGTGTATATTTAGGCCCTTTTC
Source organism: Toxostoma redivivum (assembly GCA_013397375.1). NCBI lineage: Eukaryota > Metazoa > Chordata > Aves > Passeriformes > Mimidae > Toxostoma > Toxostoma redivivum. The sequence continues at coordinate 119,135 of VXBI01013279.1, read as the reverse complement.
TTCCATTTAAAACTGATTTTTTCCCAGGTCCCTGGAGATCCTAGTTGGTTAGGGTTTTCTAGATGATACTTAATGCACCATGGAAGTACTGTGCTTATCATAAAAAAACCCAGTCAAGTAAAATTAAAATATTTCTGTGAGAGGAAATACTCATGGTAGAAGCGCCTTTTGATTAGAAAACCTGTGCAGAAAGTTCAAATTCACCTCAGCTGCAGGCAATTTGAATCTGCTCTTCTGTTTTACCATAGGATGCCTTTATCATTAATCTGCTGCCTCTTTCATATCTTCTGTTGAATCTGGACCACCAGATGCAAGAAAATGGGCAGCATATCTGGTCACTAAATCTTTGCCTCTGGGTGATGTACTTTGATGTCCCTTTCCCTTCCCTTTCCCTATTGTTGGACCATGCAAGAGCCCAAAGAGGCACACAGCTACAAAGGTAGGCAGTAGGAGAGGAGAAATGGAAATGGTAACTTCCAGTGTGAGAGTACATTGCAGTGTGTAATACAAGAAGCCAGGCCTTCTTGATGGTGGCATCTGTGTGACCTTGAGCAGCAGCTGCTGAGTTAGTTCACCTTGTGTCCCAGAAAGTAAATGGTCTTCATTTGGAAAGATGACCAAGGACTATTAACATCCACTTACCAAGACTTCCTTGTTCACTCAGTTTATTGCTTGTGTAATGCTTTCTGCTAAGTCTTTGAAAGATGAGATTCTGGCATATGCTTTACTGAGAAGTTAAATGGTGTATAGAAGGACAAAGGAGGATATCATAATATGGGCTATAGAATCCCCATGCACCATTACATTGCAACTGAAGCACAGGACTTATAGGATATATATCTAATTTGAAAGGCTGCCCTGTTAGCCTCTTATGCATTTGCTCACTATGGAGTGAAGGTATGCTACCCTATTCTACCTGAAGTATTTAGAATAAACCAAACCTTTGAGCATCTTAAAAATTTTGTCTAGCCAGAAAAAAGGGCATTTATCAAGCTGCTTACACCTTCTGTATCAGAGTGACCATGAAACCCTTTGAGGCCATCACTACATGTCTTGACATCTCTAAGTTCTATCACAATAAATAAAAGAACAAGGGTAGAAGTCTTCATTGGTAAAGTGCTTAAAGCCTGACAACCTTGCAAGAAGTTGAGCAGAGCCAGCTTCTTTGTTTTGACAAGGTTTTCCTCCTGGATGATCAATGAGAAAGCCACATTAAATGATGACTCTTCCTTTCCACTTTCATGTGTTTCCTCTGTCAGCCTGAGAGCGTTGGAAAACCCTCTCCTCAACCTGCCATTTTGCAAGTAACCTGACAGATCTAGGCTCTCTGTCAAAGATGGTCCTTGGCTTTACTCTTTGTTTCAATAAAACTTGTGTTTCATAAAGTAAACCCAGTGTGTAGAATAAAAACTTTCAAAATTTAGACTTCAGTTTTGAATTCCCAGGTGTGAAGAAAGTTTGATGAGTTAGAAAAAAGCTGAGCAGCCTTCCCATGTATAGAAAGGTATTAAATAGGCAGGTCACAAATCCTTTTGTTCTTTTTCACAAACACATATTAAATGAGTTTCCAAAACTAATGGTGCAATTGTGCAATGGTTGACACGTTTCTCGTATCTCATGAACTAGAAGTCAGCCAGCTGACTTCTGAAGCTTTCAAAACTATGCATCTATCATTCTGGGTATTGATCTTTGTGCACTGTAGGGAGGTTTCCATCATGGAAATATAACATAAAACATGATTTCAATTATTTGCCCTAAGCTACACCAACCTTTTGGTTTGTTGTTAGGTTTCAAGGGTTGATGTATTGGTCAATCAATTAAGATGGATTACTAAAATTTCTCTTTGCAGTTCATTTCAGTTTTACCAATGTTTGAGGACACAAACCAGAGTGAACAATAATATGATATACTTTCTTTTACAGACTGCAAACACACAAAACAATATTGCTATCTTCATTCTATTCCTCTGGAAAGGAATGGAAAATAAATGTTGCAATAAGTCTCTCGTGTCTTGTCACCTTATCTGGTGTACATTTTGCACTTTTGCACTGACTCTGGCTACCAGCTATCCTATAATCTTTCCAATGCAAGTTGCTGTTGTCATTGTCAGAATCAATGAGTCTTCAGTGATGGCAAATTATTGTTTGTAGCCATGCCTGTACGTATTAAAGTCTTCATCTGGATCTGGATGCAAACTAAATCTAAGCTAAATGGGAAACTTCACTATGAATTTTTTACTGCCGGTGGAAAGAGTCAGTGTCTCCCTCCTGCTGTTCACTCTTGCCCTTGGAATGGCCCACTGGGCTGATTTGGCAGAAATGTTTGTACTAGCTGCTATGTGGTGGGCTGAACTGGGGAAGGAAAAAAGTGGCAGAAAGCCAAAAGAGAAAAATGTCTGGGAAGCTGGTGGTGTTAGTTACCCGGGGTAGTTCAAGCAGTTTCACTGCTGAAGTTTTAGCTACAGCCTTAGAGTTCAGCTTTTAGGTTTTCTGGCAGATCAGGTTTCAGGTTTTCCTTCAAGACACAATCAGATACATCTGGGTCAGAGCCTGGAAACTGTTTCTGTCTGGGTCGGGTTTGACTTGGCCATAACTAAAACCACAGGAGCTCTTTCATAGAACCAAGTAATTGGAATTGAATCAGACTGAGGTTCAAATCTTGGCTTATCTTAAAGTGATGTTATCTTTAGTATAAGCTTATTTTTTGTGTTGCATTTTGCATGTGCCCCAGTGATTATGGGGTTATACAAGAGGTAGAGTTAAAAAAAAAAGTTCTCTTTCTATTTACAGGATGCAAAACCTATTCCAAAACCAAATCAGTTGAACTTGCAGTGCTAGTAGAAAAGCCAATCTGTGCAGCAGCATGCAGAAGATAACTTACTGTCACTTCGTATAAACTTGGCAATTTACTTAAAAGAATGTAATTCAAACTATTCATTTAGTAAATACCACAGATTTCCATTGAATATTAGTGAGTTGATGAGCCCAATTTAGTTAGACATTATAATTAATTGTTCCAAAAATGCCTCACCAAAGGCGTATAATCAAATAATCAATTATCCAGGGGCTTTTAATTGAGATAGCTACTTCTATTTTTTATTGTCAGCCTTTCAGAAGTTTAGGAATCCATTTTAATGATCAGAAAATTGTACCCATGTTTATGGAGATATAGATACTTTAAAACAAGGACAAAATTCATGCCTGTCATGTATGTCATAGGCTAGCATATATAAGAAAAATACTCTACTCCATTTACTCTACTTTTTAAAGCTAATGATGTCTGTATATAATAACTTAAAGTCTAATGTCTTCAAGTGCTAGCTATGGATTTTCCAGAACAGCTGGATACAAGATGCATGCTAATTCAGAGAGCAGCTGGACTTTCCTCCACTGTTGTGAATAGATGGGATTTAAATGGGAGGGTGCTACCTACTGCCAAACATAATTTTCAAGTGTTGTGTTCTCCTGGAATGTTTTGATTGAATTAAGAGGTTTCAGCTAGTTCAGTCAGTGAGATGCAATGGGTAGCAAAAGGTTCTGTTCTCCACACATTATTGGACACAATATGTAGGTCTTTTGCTCATTTTTAAGTCTGCAAGTGTAAATTCCTAAAGTACTATAAGGATTGTCTGAGCTTTTAAAGTCATATTAGACATTTCCATACATTAAAAAGACATCAAAATATTGGACTGTCCCCACATACTACATTATGTATTTTTCTAACCCCAAACTAGAATGTTTTATCAAGAAAAAAATTTCTGTATGACAAAAAGCAAGAAAAATATGTTACTCATAATGACTGCAGTTGTCTGGAGGAAAACATCTTGTATTAAATTCTTTTATTCTCACCTCCGTGCTGCAGGACTTCACTGTCTTTATTCTTGCCAGACTGGTTTATGCCCAGAGCAAGTATGACTCTATTATTCCAATTTTTACAAGTTTGAGTTCATGTAGTTTTTTGGACTGAAATTTTACCATCTCTTCTTCTGTTTACTCAGCATGAATATCTGGTACATGCAGTATTTCAGTTTAGCCTTTTCAGACATGGGGTCCCATGGCAACAGTGGGGAATATCTTCATTATTAATAATATTATGAGTACAGAATACAACTTATGGAAGCTGTGTCTGTATATTTGGGGGGTTTCTCTAGTGTTATCTGTCCTCTGCTAATCAGAATTTAGCTGAAAAAGACATGGAGTGAAAAGGAGGGAGGATATTTTTGTCTTGACTGTTAATTACAGCCAGCTCTTGTAATGTGTTTATACTGAACAATGCAGCATAGAAGAGGTGCATAAAAGTTCAGCTTTAAATTAATGTGCTAAGATAATAAAAGAAATGTAGCCATTGAAATATGGAGCTTCATGTAAGGTTACCCAAGATGATGAACTGGGAAGGGTAAGAAAAGTGAGAAACTAATCTTACCAAATTTGGATAGATTCCGTGGGATATAGTGGCTGATTTGCTGTCACAGTGCTATTGTTGCTCTGTCCACTCCATACCATCACAGCCTGGAGGAGAGTAAAATAAATCTTCTATGAATTCAATTGAACTGCTTTCCTATGGCACCAATCTACAAGAAGCTTGGAAGTTGATTTAGTACAATGCATTGAAATTTTGATCACTTACCACATAACAGAAATCACAGGGAGTATTGAGAGCTCAGCTTCTCCTGGGCCAATATCAAGAAGAAGCTGAAATTTCAGCTCAGATAGACTTGAATACACAGCCCAAATATTCAGTGGTGAACTGCATGTGTCCTGCCATGTGTTTTGCATGTAGTAATGTCTACGAGGGAGTGGAAAGTATTTTGTCAGTATTTTTATTTGACTGCACTTTTGACTGTTATGTTACAGGAGAGAGAAATTAGATATAACATATCCAGCCATGGTAACATATCTTCAGACATGAAGGAATTCCTTCATGCCAATGCTGCATCTATACTAGGCACACTGTGCTCTTCTGTCACATGGAGTGGAATATGTTCCACTTGTGTGTTGGGGCTCTGGCACCACTTGATGGAAAAATGGCCACATGTCAAGGCTGAAGGTGGAAAGGGTTGCTTCCAACAGCTCTTCTTGGAGGGAGAGCCACTTGGGAGACACTTTTCTTCATATGTTCCTTGTTGGGGAGCTGCACTGCTGTGCTGGGAACTTTCTGCTGTTCCATAATTCAATACAACCATGAAGTAGAGAAGCTGTGTGATGCACTCTGATACATAGGTGAGATGCTAATGATGAGCAAATGTGAGGCAGAAGTCAGCTGTGGGTTTTGTTTCAATGAAAGAGGCTTTCTAGACCCAAAACAGTGAACAAAAAGAGTATTTTTCCCCCAACAGCCCAAGTAGTTGGAGGATTTTTAAAGAACTGTATTATTTTTAAAGAAAATTGGAGCAAGTTGGAGTAATTGTAACTGTTTTTCACTAGTGTCTTTTAATGAACAGACAGTCCTAGGTTCTGTTGCACATTTTTTTCTATTGAGGTACTCAAAATTTGCCTGGAAGATGCTTCTACATCTGAAGTAAGCAGAGAAAGTGGGTTTCCACTATTTCTTTATCTCTATCCTGAAGAAACAGCCACAGAGTCACACCAGAAGATATTCACATCCTGAATCTGGTATGAAGTTTGGAAAGCACACCTTACAGATAAACTCTGAGCCACAGGATGTGTTGCATGTGTTTATAAAAAAAGTCAATGCCAAATAATAAATGAGTCCAGCAAAACAAAAGGAACAGGCTGGAAGTACACCTCAAGAAAACATACAGCACAGCTTGTTGATAGCATCAGTTTATAGAGATGTTCCCACTATCAGGCTCTGAGACTGCCCAGGAAAGCTGTTTCTTTTCCCAGTATCCAGAGGATCTCAATAAGGAATGAAAACAGTTGTTTCTCATCTATTCCTGGTAAAATTTCAGAAAGTTTGGGCCCCTTGGTTAAATGATTCCTAGAGCTAATGCTTATAATTTCCCTCCATTATTAAAAATAAAATCTTTTCAGTATCTCTCAGGCTAGAATGAATTTGTGCTCCTCATGAATACTATTCCCTGCCCCTTACATCAGTGGGAGCAGGAGCAGAGCTTGTTTTGGAACCAGTGGAAATACTAGCAGGGACCTTGGAATTTGTGGGTTAGCTTTGAATCCTACAGGCAAATAAAAGCATGCAGCAGAAACACCTACTGAGCTGGTGCAGTGGGTCGACACTGGCCCAATTCCTGGCATCCACCAAAGCTGCTCACTCACTCCCCTCTGTAAACTGGACAGAGGACAGATAATTTAAGTAAGGGCTCATGAGTAAAGATCAAGGAGAGATCTCACATCAAATGACATTATAGGCAAAATAGGCTCCTACTTAGAAATACAAAGTGAATTTATTACTGACAGCATCAGAGCAGGATAATGAGAAGAAACAAGACATTAAAAACATCTTCCCCTCACCCCTCTCTCCTTCCCGTCTCTATCTCCTCTCTCAGCAGTGCAGAGACAGGGAATGGGGGTTTTAGTCAGTTCATCACCTGTGCTTTCTCCTGCTACTGAGGGAGACGATTCTTGCCCCTGCTGCACCATGGGGTCCCTCCCACAGGAGACAGTTGTCCATGAACATCTCCAGTGTGAGTCCATCCCACGGGCAAGAGTCCTCCCAAAACTGCTGCAGCGGGGGTCACTGTCCCACAGGGTGCAGTCCTTCAAGGACAGACTGCTCCAGCTGGTGGGCTCCCCTCTCCATGGCTCTACCCCAGGCTCACAGCCTCCTCTCAGGCACCCACCCACCCCAGCATGGGCTCCTGCAGGGGCTGTGGGTGGATCTCTGCATCCTCCATGCACCCCCAGGGGCTGCAGGGCACAGCTGTGTCACCATGGGCTGCAGTTGGATATCTAGTGATTTCTTTTTTAAATGGACAAGCATCACTTATAAAATTAGCCGTCAGGATATAGAAATTAAGGAAAGAGAGCATGATGGAATTTTGACTTTTCTCTGGTTCATTTGGAAAGTTTCGGTCATTAAGTTAAAATAGGTGCAGTTAATTTTGTGTTATTGAAGGAGGTGGTTATTTCATGATGTTCATTCTTCCCTGTTTTCTGCTTCTGTAGTTCTGAGATAATTAATCTCTCATTGGTTAGGAAAAAGATGAAAACCTTGTAATTCAAGTATACACATCCCATCCAATAAGGACAAAGGAAGAGATTTTACTGTCAAAATAAGGACAAAAAAGGGGAAGAGCAAATAGAGCAAAATTAATTAATTCGACTTCTAGGATAAAAACCACTGTGATGCTGATTATTTCCTAATGGTCAGCTAAGTCACTGAAAGTAACATTAATAGAAGTACAATTCATAGGTCTGTAAACCGTTTTGGAAATATAGTTAATGCTAGTGTTTACCTAATATTAATTGCCATTTCCAAGTGGTTAATGGTTGGAAATGACTGGAAATAAAATGGTAAGACACTCCTTCACTGGGATAAAGGGGCAAGGGTTACACAGACCGTCCTTCTTCAGAGATATGTCTGGCTGTGGCTGCCAGCTCCAGGGATGCTGGAGAAGCTCTCAAGGGAATACAGACACTTGTAACCCTCAGGCCAAGTCTCAGCTGCCCCTAAAACAGAGGTCTTTGTTATCCTTAAATGCATGTCCAGGTGTTTTTCTGATGTAACACAGTGCACTACTATGCCTCAGATGTATTTTGCCTGAATCTTGAACAAATAAATTCCTTATTAGGGAAAGAGGTATTGTACAGACAGATCCATATGATGTATTGTAAAAATGGTTTCCAGAGCTTTTGAAATAAATGTGAAAAGAAACAGCTGATGTTTCAAAGCTGAATTGCAAATCTTGTAGCCCTGCAAAGTTACAGATATGCAAATCTTATTACACATCTCCTGAGTGACTACATTAAGGTGATTAATGAAGATACAGAAAATTCATCCCTGTCAGCTGGGGCCAAGAAGGACAAATTGCCCAGGAACATCCTATTATGCTTGTTCTTAGTACTTTTAAAATGACAGCTGGCATTTATTTCTAAGATGTTATAACGCACAAGGGAAGATAACATTCTCTGCTGCTATTGAGCTGTGAACACCTGCATTCAATAATCATTTGCATATCTCCTCTTTAATTCAAGGATTTAGATTCCCTTTATAAATATTTACCAATTAAGCATCTCAACAAACTAAGCAGTGGGAACATATTGATATATTTTATAGTTGTGCTAAGAGTACTGGTAAGTTAAAGGATTTATCCATAGTTTTATCAAAGGTCAAAGGAAAGTGAAGTGTCAGGACTTGGGTGTTTAGCTGTATATAGGCTTCAGTCAGTCCATTTTTTACATTCTCATTTCTCCATGAGTGATATACTCATCAAAATGGAGAAGTTATTTTTCAGGTCAAGATTTACATGCTCGTAGCTTTTTTTAATGGAGAGATGTGGCTATTTTGACCCTCTAGTCTGACCTCTTGTGGAATACAGAGGGTTTCTATCAGCAGTTCTTGCTGCACCAGGGTCTGTCATGGACTACAATATTTGTGGAGGAAAACAAAAACAACAATAAAAAATTACAACTCCCTCAAAACTCAGTGATTCTGTGAAGGTTCTGTCAGTGGAGAATTCACTATGCCCCTGCTAGTGTTGTTGCACTGTTTAGGACCCTTACTATTAAAGCACTTGCCTTTTTTCATTAAACTTTAATTCCTAAACATTTTCTGCTTCTTTACCAACATAATTAATTTCATGAGTTTAAAGTTCTTGAATATTGTAACTGATATTGAACTTATCTACAAATTTTTTCCCAAGAATATTGATGAGTATTTATTTTTATGTCTGCGGATATTTTTATTATATTTACAAATGTCTGATCTCCTTATTAAATCATATTAAATTCTGAGACAGATCTGTTGGTAAAGATGTGTTAAGTTACACAGGATGGGTATTTCCTTTGACATTTGCCTATACAATTTATTGTCCTCCTGTTCATGAATCTGGAGACAAAGATTATAGATGTTATTTCCCCTTCTCAGAGTTAGTAATTGATTTGGATATTTTGTCAAATCCTTTTAGAGTTATCTCACGTCTGATAAAATGTCAGGATTGAGTATCTATTCAGTGAAGACATTTGAGCAGTTAATTCTTATTAATTGAAATGTTTTCTTGCTTGTGTCTTTTTATTATTTTTCCCATGAGGACCTTAACTAGGACTCAGTGAACAATAGGGGGAAAAAAGCATCAATTGTGAATTATTCTGCCCTGAAATGTATTGTCTTTCCTTCTGAGAATGTTAGGATGCAAACATTTGAGGAAAAGAGATGCTGAGAGGAGTGATTCAGGGCAAGCAAGATTTCAGTTGTGAATATTAGAATTTAGAATTAGTGTGATGGTAAGCTGCATAAGCTATGTGCTTTGATTTCCATTCCTTTACTGGACAGTGTATACAGCTCTTCAGCACCATGAATTAGAATAATACCAGTGAACAAATTTGGATGTCATTAAAGGATGTTCATTATTCACAACTGATAGCTAAGTGAAATACACATTACAGTGAAGTTTTGCATTCAGTGGTACTATTTAATCTGATTCAAATTCAGATTTAAAGCCCAAAGGCTGATATAGTTCCATGCAAAAATACATTTGGGACATTGTTCTGTTTGTTGCTAAAAACAGTTAAGTAAAGTAGTCAAAAGTCATAGAAGAAATACTAAATTACAGATTGTTTTCTGCCTGCTTGTCCTGCTTACTTGCTTCAGTTGTGCTTGAGTATTGCCAGTGAGTAAATTAAATACAGAGAATGCAGAGCACACCAATGAAGGAAAGAACTGATGTAGGTTATATGCTCTTAGTGGATCCTCTAATGTTCATAAGAGTCTGGTTCATTATTATTCTTTTGTATTTTAATAATCATGACCACTTGGACATATGTTAGAGAGGACAGCCTACCTTATTCTGTGCCATTATCAGGGATGAAAATCAGCATTTAACTCTCTCATTTCAGAAATTTAAAACTGTTTAGGAGGATTAATTTCTTGTTGCAACACAGCTGCTTCATAGGATGAGATGATTCCTTGCATTTTTTTGAGAAAGGAAATGTATTTGGTTAGATGTTTACACATTAAACATGTAGCCTCATCCACACTTTTCTCTGTCCAGACTCCAAGTTCAAACATTTTCCTTCATGCTGCTTATAAAATAAAATGGCCCAGGACAAATTGTTACATTAGCTGTTGTCTTGTTAGATCGTAATATTAATGATCTTAAAAGAGCTGTGATCCTAAAATAAATGTGACTCAAAACAACAATGACATGGACACTTCTGCTCAGGCATTCCTATATGAAGCTAATGGTTATTCTCTGAGTAGAAGAGATTGCATGGAAGTGTACATACTCTTCTCCTTTTGATCTTCTCCTTAGATCTTTAATGCATTTTTAATATGCACTGGTTGTGTATGTGGTTTGTGTGGCTGCACAAGGGTTTTTCCAAGAAACTGGCAAAGTCCTATGTGACTGATTTATGGACGAATGTTGAACTACATCTGATTTTTCATTTTTACCACCTGCTTGAGTTTGAAGTCAGTTTTTCAGCAAGGGGATAGGGAAGGACAAAGAGGTCAAACTTCTTATGCAGCATGCTGCAAGAGTTAGAAGACAGACTGTCCCTCCAAGGTACATTTCACTGTCTGAATAACCTTGCAGGGTTCTGCAGTCACAGCATCCAGCATAAAAGCAAAGGTGGACATATACCCAAGTAATGGTAGAAGACCCAAGTTTATTTTCTTTTTTTTAATGGAGAATTCAGGTATTTTCTGTAGTATCTCCTCCATGAGCTACATGCAACAGCCTGAAAAAACTCAGTTAAGTTTGTAAAGACATTTGGAGATGGAAAGTGTTTATGAAAGCTAAATTTTATTAAGATTATGACTATGTTTCACAGACAGGCCACATAAACAGGTGCAAAAGTTGAGAATGGAATTGCAAGAGTGGTAACAACAGCTCTAAGTGTATAGTGCATTTATCCAGGACATACGGAGGTATCTGTTACAGAGTTAGGTTCTCATCTCCTTTTCCAGTATATTTTTAAAGAAGGTTAATATCTCCAAACCAAGAAAGTCTGGGATTCATAAAATAGAGTTACTCCATGAACTAGCTGATATACAAGAGAGGAGTGAAAAAAATTACTGAAAGTATGGAGTAACATGTATTTGGAGTGATGAGCATTGAGTAAGACTAGAAACATTAATGAATGATAGGAGATATGGATGACATAAAGGTAAGTGGAAAGTGGAAAGGGACAAGATAAAAATTACTTTCCAGGGAATTTTAGTCTTCACCAAAATACTGGTTTTTCTTTTGTGGCATTGAACAAATTATTGAGATTTTTTCCCTATCTCCTTATTGGTAAACTGGCCAAAATGAGCAATCAAATACTTATAATTCCCTCTCTAAGGAAGGTAACAGTATCTGCTAAATGTTTGGGGGAGACGTTGGGATTGCAGTAGGTACGGGTGTGGGTCCCAGGGAATGTCCTCATGGCAAGCAGCCTCTGTCACTCACCATGATGTCTGCATGCTTAAGTGCAGAAGAGGTACTTGGTGCTAGCACTTGAGTCAAAGTCAGCACTGTCCACAGCAGGACTGGGTGTGTGCACCCTGGGGGACATGACGGCCTTTCCACGGTTCCTCATGGAGAGTTCAGCAGAGTATTGTGGGTCAGGATGGTCCAAAGTATTTCAAGGATAATCTTTGCTGGTAGATTTTTAATGAAACACATATCTTCTGGTGAAATGCAGAGAGGGAAGGTCAACCACATTCTTCTAGGGAGCCCAATAAAAACTTTTATAGCTCATTCAGTCTATTGCCCTAACTTCCCTGTGAGCCTGTCCTTGCCTGGTGAGGGAACATCATCCATGAGACCTGCTCCAGCTCTAGGAACAGTGGGCAACAGATCCTGGGACAGCAGCACACATCCAGAGCTTCCACCCCAGCATTGCTTCGTGCCTGACTCTGCTCCTGCTGGAGCCTCCCAGCAAACAGGGCTGCTCCAGGACAAGGCTCCTGCCCGATCCTAGCCCACCCCAAGGGATGTGCACAAAGGGGAGCCCTGTTGCAGATGGCAGGGGTTTGGATCTGCCAGGGCCATGCTGAGCCCCCAATACCCTCAGCAGAACATGGCTGGGCACTCAGGGATACCCAATGGCTGTCAGACAGTCAGCACCAGCTGGGAAGGGATGGGCTCTTTCAAGGAAAAATGTCTTGGATAGAGGCGAGAGTAGCACCTAGCCTCGCTCCTTCTCCTGGCGTGCTGTAGGCAGTGTGTGATTTTGGCTCTTGCTGGTGCATGTGAGAGTTGCTGTGTACTAGGAGGTGGACAGAGCCATTCAGGGACAGCAAATCTGGTATTCAGTCTGTGACAGCTGGAGCTCTTTGGCTGCAAAGGATGCATCCAAGATCCCTTTGGCAGTAAAAATGGGCCCTTCCTTGCTGGCAGAGTGATAAGACTCTCACGGGTTTTTTTAACACAATAGGTGAGGATTGTCTGGATAATTTGTTTGGATGCAGACCTCCAGATTGCACTTGAAAAGGAGGACTGTATCTTCTGTGCTGTGACCTCTCACACTGCTCTTGTAAAATGGACACACTGTGGGGCTCATCATCTGGGCACAGCAGATCCCTTTGGGGATGGATACAGGCTCATTCTGGAGACAGAATGGGTGACTGTATTTTGAAGCAAACTTTTAAAGAGAGTAGTGAGCTTTTTCACAGCTCAATAAACATGTTGAGAGGCTTATTAAAATAATAACAGCACATTTGTTAATAATTAATCACTGGCATTAATAGAGGGATTTTCAGCCAAAGATGCTGAAGTTCTTTCCAAATTTCACTGACCAAAATTGCCAACAGTAAGGAATTGCCAAAATTGCCTAATCCATCATCATGTATTGCCACCCCTGACAGCTATTTAATTGTTCACCACATAGCAACTGCTCAGTAGCAATCACATTGGTGCAGAAAGCAAAGAGTTTGTTGCATGTCCAAGAAAAGGTCGAAAAGAAGTAAGTGAAGGGGGGTGGATATCACTCCAAGATGGACTTGGTCATGTAATAACATCCCCACTTTAACTTGGGTTCATTCATGAATCTCAGTTTATAAGCTGTGATTCTACATGCCACTTGAGTTGGATGGCCCTGCTAGCACAGTGGTGCAGAAAGATGTGATGTGTTCAGAACTACCATTATCATAATTCCCTGCTGAAGGCTGGCATTCACACTGACCCTGAGAATCCTTTGGATTCTTTCTGGTGTTTAAATGCATTGATCACTGTGATAAAACAAAGCCTTGACCTACACCCTGAATATTTAATTTCAGCTCTGTTCTCTGATTTTATTGCTTATTTCTCATAGCCTAAATTGTCTTACAGTGATCTCTGCTGACTGTGGAACCGGATGTCTAATTTACGTGCCTCAGTTAAATGCCTAAAAGGTAGTTGATACAAATCCAGCCAAAATGCATGTGAGTTTTATATTGCACCTGTCTGCCTTAGTGATATTACACCTGTTTGTATCTGAATATATCTGCAGCCTCTCCATATTAAATACAGGAAATTTATCCTCATTATGAAATCTCTCTTGAGAGTCCATTGCTAATGGAATTGCTTCATATTTATTTTTGAAGTTGTATATAAACAACTAGCATTATTAGTATACAATTACCAGAGAGTAATCACAGAATTACTGTAAACATAGTCTACAAAACATACTGCAAATTAATATTCATGCATTTCTTAATCTGCCATTTGGAGCAAAAGCATAAATCCAATCTAGACTTCATCACAAAGGAATAATATCACCGGGGAAACTGGGATGTTATTCCTTTGGAGTAATTAAAGGGAAAAGTCCTATGACTCTTTTCACAGTTCTAGGGGTGCAACTGCTGTGGCTGCTGATGCACAATTCAGCAACACATTGTGTCAGCGATAAGGAAGAAAAGAAAAGGGGCATTTAGCCATGCCTCTATGCAGAGATATTGCACCATTCAATCAAATGTGTGCAGCTGACTCCAACAATCTTGCTTGACAGCCTGGTATTTGCAGGAAGTCTAAGGTTAAGGATAGCTAAAGGAATGTGTTTGAATTCTGCCATTAACAAAAAACCATAGCTCTTTTGTTGTCTAAAGCAGAAAGAAATAAGTGAACTAGTAAAACTAGCAGCCCAGAAATCCATTTTGTGCAGTTCATTAATGTTTGCTCTGATTAGATTATGTTTTAGCACATTCATCATATAGCTGGAAATAGACTAGTACTGTAAAATAATGAGAATGATTAAAGAGGGGTGATGTACTTTCTATTTCATGAATATGATGTTTGGGGATGATTTTTAATTACTCATTTTCAGATGTCCAGAAATCAGTTTTGCAAGGGCTAAATGACCATATGTATACAGTTAATAGAAGATGTAAATATGTAACTCTTCCATAACCGAAAAGTAGAAAACTGAAAATTTATAATTCAAACTGAGATGAGTGAAACCAGGAGTCACTTTTGAAAATTTAACTTACATATAGTCAAATAGAATGAGTGGCAAAGCGGATTTTTGTGATGCTACTAAAATTTTTGAGAGTTTAGAAGGAGAAAACAGTGATCATTCTTCTGCTTTTTAAAATGACGTTGCTCCAAGTGTCGTCATCAGTCTTATGTGCCCATTTCTGCAGAGGTTTAAGTATTTAAGGAAAGCCATCGTGGATGTCAGGCTATTCAGGACCAAAGACATTTCAGGAACAAGTCTGGTTTCCATAAGACTGCAATTGTAAGGACTTGCTTGCTAGTGAGGCCTGAGCAAGCCTGTGGTGAGAGGACCACAGGATGTGCCAACACAAGTGACGGATGGACCGTGTTCCCAAATCCCAGCTTATTGCAGGTTGCACATGCTCTTGTACTTCCAACTGCAACATTTGTTTCTCTTACAGACAAGAAACAAATTGTGGTGTTGAACAGGTGCTAAGAGGCTGTGCATATGTTGTTTTGTTTTGCTTTTACTTGTTTTCTCATAGTATTGTTTCTCATTTAACACTGGACACAGGGCCGTATGTTGCCTTGTGGTCCAGGAATGTGTTTGAAAGAATAAGTGTCATTTTTACAGAAATTCTAACAAAATTAAATTCAATCATGACAAAGCCCTTTTTTCTTCCTGCCCACAAAAGAGAGCATTCTTCCATTTCTTATTACTTCTGCCTGTCTCTTAATCTATGCCCAACAAATGAGGCAGAACGTTCCCACTGAATAATGTCTCCTTACATAGATAAGGCTTGTAGTTAGGAGCATTTTTATAGAGTTCAGATTTAAAGAGAAAAAGAATAGAGATTAAGCAAGTAAAACTAATACATATTTTCCAAACATATTTTAAATGAGAATAATACAATGAAGTAGAATGGTGCTGCATATAAGATAGTAAGAAGTGGAAGGCATTTTCAGGTACCAAGTGCTGTACAAGGGGAAGGCTCTTGCTGCAGTAATTGTGAAGGGGAGAAAAAAGAAAGGTCTGACCAAAAAACTATTTTGATTACCAAGGTCACAGAAACCATCATGGACCACATTTCTGAAATGTCCAGTGAAAGGGTGATATTGTTTAACAGGAAGTCTGAGGCATTGAGGAGAATAAGGGCAGAATATTGGCTTATAATGCTAATAAAAAAGTGATGTGTGACTTTTCATTAACTTGTGTTTCTTTATGCAAATCCTTTGGGGATACTTTATGCTTGATGATACAGAATTTTATCCTTTTTATCTCTAAAGATGTGGTCACAAAGGTTCTATAGCTTATGTGGCAGATATAGGTTAAATGTGAATTCTGAAAAACAGATAATAGCAGGAAAGATAAAAAACTTAAGAATAATGGAATAGAACAACCAGCTCATAAAGTTTAATGAGAAATGTTTCTTTTGAAGCACAGCATGGTAACAAGAAAGGATGCAGTAAAGAGAGGGGAAAAATTTATTTAAGAACATTGTTTTTATAAAGCTTATCATGCAAGAGTTGAGGAGAGTTTAGGAAGTCCCTAAAATCTATCACGGAATCTCTGCATGTGGCAACAAAGTTTTTCTTCTAGGACATAGACCATAGACTGCAATTTGTATATTAACTTCTTGTTGACTGAAGATCTAGTTTAATACTTATTTCCTGTCTGCATAAAAAAAAAAAAAAAAAAAAAAAAAAAAAAAAAAAAAAGGAGGATAAAAATGATAACTGAAATATTTTAATATTTTAATCCCCTGATGGGAAATGTGTAGATCTATATATAGATATATAGAAGAAGAACAAGAAGAGGAGTAAAAATCTAGGGGTAAAAGGGTAACTATGAGAGAAGAAATCAAAGGAAAATGCCAAATGCCTAATTTATTCTTGATTGCTCTGTTATTCTTGCTATATTTATGTTCTATGTATTTATTCCGTTGAATAAGGAGGAATGTTGTAAGAATATTTGGCTTTTAGCCCTTCAGATTTAAAAGGGCATGTGATGATGTATCATCTGCACTCAAAATCACAAAACTTTGGAATCTTTAATAAAACTATTAGGAAGATACATCTATCTGATAGCTCTGACACTGTGGGTAGGCAGCAGATTTTTTTTTTCCCTTTTATTTCTTGGTAAGACTAATAGAAAAGTTGACTAGTTGATGCAAATCCATGTTGTATATGCTGATGATTTTACTGCAGAAGATGTAGTGCAATAGACAACTGAGATTTGATGGAAACAGGAAAGAAATGGGTTTTAGTGAAGTGAATGAAGATAAATTTCTCATGGTTATAAGTCAGGAGAAATGGTCTGGATGAGTATACCCAGAAGCTGACAATCACAAATAACAAAAGACCATAGAAAATAGTGGCAATGAGGGAGGGTATAAGGACTTAAGCACAAAATACAAATGTGTATAAAGGGTAAAGGTAATTTAGTTAACCCACATTCAGAAGATAGGTTAAGAATTTAGGGCAGTGGGAGACAAACAAGCTACATCTCTCAGAAGAGATAATTCTGATGGTGTTTGATCTGTCACCAAACATTGAGAAAATGAAGGAATAATGAACATCTCTGAGGAGATAACTACTGGAGGGGGAAAATATTCTATTATTACAATGTCTGTGCCCCAACATCTATATTGTTTCAAAAAGTGGATTGAGTGGGTTAGTGTCCCATTAAAATAATATGAGGTACTTACAGACGGAACCTCCACCCTGTGACAAAAGGTAGCAGTCTCTGGCTTTAAGGAAATGCTAGGAGAAAGAAGCTCTTGTGGAGAATATAAAACTTGTTATACAAGATATCAGAGCATCAGTTAGATGGGAGCAGATATCATAATGAATAATTCTGTGCTATAAAGGTGATTGAGTGTGATTCAGAAACATTTTCTTCCCAAATTTCTGTGATTGTGTGACAGAGCTTTGTTTATTGATTTATAGCCTTTCATTTGTAACACTCACTTTTAGAAAGCATGAGATTTCAGTATTTCTGTCCCTTATTCACTGGTTGCATGGAAAGTAACAGCAGAAGATGGCAGCAGAGATTGCTGCCTCGGTCTCATTTCTTTATATGTGCAGCTGAATATGGGTGCTTGGTGAAAGAGCACAGGGTGAACTTTTCTTTAAAAATATACTGATTTAGTCCTGGGAAGATAAATTCCTGGACTCTAAGAACACATTCATCAGTTCATTTTTTAATGGAAATGATGTGGGAGTTATGAAAGAAAAAACATACTCCTTGTATCTTTCCATATGTCTTAATGGCAATACTTGAAATAGTCCTTGCAAAAGATCACTTTGCATGGTTCTCATGCCTTAGCAATAACTCATCAAAGACAGGTGCCCTACATTTTCTGTAAAAATAAGATAGATTGAAAATTATAAAGTGCTGAAAAATTTCCTATAAAGTTGCCTAAATTTCAACAGATGACTCAAAGAACAAATAAAGCCAAAACTATTATTCGTCTAATAGCAACCATTGTTAAGATCTGCCTGTAGGTTATCTCAACCCTCTGATCATAGACAGTTCATGCAGGTGTAAGCTTAAGCACACAGAAAGAGTTATTTACTTTAGTAGACCAACTGATATAGTTGTAAACCTAAGACTTTTGGATACTCAACTTCCTTCTCGTATCTCAGAGAAACACACTCCCACAGACTCTGTCTGTGTTGTCTGGCTAATCCTGCCTCAGGGAAAGCCAGAGCATCATTCCTCAGAGGCAGGGAATACCAGGATGGATATATTTATAAAGGATGGAGAAGCAGTGCCACTGCTGCCTTGCTGCCTCAAAGCTGTCTCTGCTCCTACTCTGGCTGCTGCACAATAATGTTTTTGTATTTTTGCCTGTGCATAAGGAAGCTTACTTGAAATCTGTCTGTGCTTCTGCTGCTTTTCTAATAGCTATAGGAGTCAAGATGCTCTTGGCATTTGCTTTTTTTTTCTTTATTTTCTTTTTTTAATTTTTTTTTAATTTCTCATCCAGCATTTCTGCTTCTGTGCTGAATATTAACTGTTTCTAGAACTGTATAACTGAGGCTGACAGACAACTTAATTGCTTAAGTAAAGAGAGAAGCATGACTCAGGTCTGCATATTCGAGCCCTCATTAGTCTTCAGAACCTTTCAAATCAAAGAAAAAAAGAAAATCAGTGGGTACATAATATGCTCCCTGGAGGTGACATTTTTAGAGCATCCTTTAATTCTGACAGAAATTTTCCATGATGTCTGTTGAAGCACATTTGCTGTCTTTCTTCCCAATTGTTAATGACTGCCACTTGTCAAATGGGAGACCTGCCATAAGAAAAGTTTAGCTAATAGCTCCACAGTATTATATTTTCTGTCTTCATACTTGCATCTACTTATCTTTCCGGTGAGTAAAACCAGCTGTTTTACTCTAGTATTTTCCTTATAATCATACTGGAGGTCAAAGGATTTATGACTACTATATTAACCACAATAAATTTCTGAAGGAGAAAATTCAGGTGTGGACATAATATCTTATGTCAATATTGCTTTATTATTTAGGTTGAAGTAAGAACACCTATATTCCTCATAACATACATATTTATTTCTGTCATTTTCTTCCTTAATCATAAAAAAAATGGAAAAAAAAATTGAAATGTACTCCAGAATGCAATCTGTTAAACTTTGATGGCTTACAGTCATGGCAGTGTTTAAGGAATTATCCTTTCAGCCACAGAATGCAGTGTTGCAACACAAAGAAGCCATGATTGGTTACATCTTTCTCATTTCCTTTATACATTTCTGAGTTTATCTTGCTAGTGATTCTTTCTGAGAGATTGGTACTTTAGGTTCAGGTTGTATTGAGGTTTTGAAATGATGGATGGGCTTTTTAGAACTTGCAAAAATATTTTTTATGGCTGCTGCTAAATTCAGAAGGTAGAGGTGGGAATACTGGTCCTACCCTGAAACTGAGAATAATTGTGACGTTTTTTCCATTTCCTGGAGCTTCCCTTCATACTTAATTTTGGCTCTTTTGTATTTCTTTTGGAAATAAAGTGTATAAAAGTTTTGATGATTAGCTACTATACTGTTTTTTTGCAAATTTAGTTTCTTGTGGTTGCAGGCACCACTGCTCCTTGTCTAGCTGCAATGGCCTTTCAAGATCACTGTATGAATATGAGTGTGTATGAATATGAGTATATTTAACTTTCAAAGTATGGAAACAACCACAGGGAGAGCCTTTTTATATCTTAATATATACCCACCTCAACTAGCTCTGTGATATCTTCTTGATTTTTCATTGGTAAAAAAAATCAGTAGTAGCTTCTTTTGAAGATGCAGACCTCAAGTACTTGGCCTCCATAATTATTCTTGGGAGGATAAAACACATAGCTGGACTTACACCAAAAGAAACTGAAATGTTTAAAACTAAAATAAGAATGAAAAATAATAAAGAAGCCTAGCCCAAACCACAGGATTGTAGGTTAGACTGGGAAAACAATTATTCCCAATGGGAAGCTATTAGCTAGTGTCTTAGAAGCTGTTAAAACCATGTAATTGTAGTGGATTTAAGCATCAGAACCACAGCTGTATATAAAAAGAAATATATACTGTGAATTTTTTTCCTTTTTATTTTTTATCCAAAGGTTTAAAAGGTTTATTGGGCTTCACTGATGGAAGTTATACAGACATCACTGAAATGGATGGAAAGAAGGGCCTAGTATTCAGCTGAAACATATATATTGTTTTTCTTTTATTTTCCCTTTTCTTGGTTCCAATTTTACCAATCAGCTACTTTTTATTTGAGATTAAACAAAAATATGGAAAACATAAATGCTGAATTGAATGTTTTAAAGTTACTCCTTTAAAAATGAATATTTTTTAGTTTTCAATCATTTAAGATATTATTGTTAGCATAATATCTAGCATTTCACACAAGGATTTGATTCAATAATCTGCCATCTTCTTTGTATTATACCTTGCAACTTTTTGGGGGGAGAATTCCAAGTTCTTAGAGTCCTTTTTTCATGACTTTTAAAATTCTTATATTCTTCATGAACGTAAGTGCTTTCGTGACATTGAGAGACAGTCTTTCAAAAATGTGTCTTAATTTTTAAAGTATCCCACTAAAAGCTGGGCTAGATTGAACTGAAATCTTGGAGGGGAGTTTCCCTGGTGACCTTGATTGTCTATGCTTCACGTTTTGAGGTAGAGAGAGAGGGAAAATGACATTCTCATACATCTCTCTGTAGTGAGTCACAGTAAAATGTTCAGCACTATGAATTGGTTACTTGGGTTTTAAACTGAGAAATAAAAGAATCATTAAGTAATTTTCATAAAGTAGACAAGAAAAGTATTTAAATACTATATTATATCCCTTTCTGTGCATCTACACATATAGCACCTAACAGAACTCTATGTTGAAATGCTGTGCTAAATAATATATACCTTTTATCTCTTTTGGTTGCTGTAGAAACTAAAGCAGGTATTTAATTTGTCTGAAATCACTCAAAGAACTAATATTAGAATTGTGACAGTCTGGGAGTTGCCAATCCCAGAATTACTCCCAACATCACATTATAAATGTGATGCAGTTCAGAAATGTAATGCTGATATGACTTTGTCAGAGCAAGTACAGAAAAAAGAAAATTTCTGAAATTTAAAATACTTGTAGTATCTCAGAAATTGGCAGATAACAATGTGAGAAAAGCACTAAGCATATGGTAAATTCAAGATAGAGATAAAGATGAAAATGTTATGATGTTCATAAGAGATAAATAAAAAGCTTTCTTTGGGTAAATGGATGATTATTCAGAAAAAATAAGGTAGAAAACTCCATAACAGTGTATAGAATTGGAAAAAGGTGTATGAACAATTATGCAGAAAGATACAGGGCTCCTATTGGTTCCCTTTTTTATATGGAAGTCTATGTACATCACCAATATGGGGTTATAGTCACAGAGAAATTGAGTTGATGACAACTGACTTCCTTTTCTCATTCTAGTTCTGCGTCTGGTTTTCTAGCTCTGAGAAAACCCCTCAGCTTTTTTTTGTGTGAGTTGTGATCCCCTCTTGCACACCTTCAAACTTTTTTGGGAGAAGCTTCAGGTAAATGGCCTCATTCCATGCAGGATGTAGGAAAAGAAAAAATCTTGTATACTTTCTTCTTGCATGTTTATTCTGAGGCAGAGGAGCTTGCAGCAGCCAGGTGTCTCGGTTGGCCATGGCCCCTGACCAGGGAGGCAGCACGGCTTTGTGCCACCGGTCACTGCGCCAGGGAATTCACACTCAGGAATGGGGGATCAGCTGCTGGTACATGAGGGTGGATCTGCTGTGTTCTGATACTAAGAAAGCAAATGGCTCCTACAGGACACCTTTACATGCTTTTTCTTCTAAACATGCATTCGTTTCAGGTTAAAAATGAGATATGCCTTTCATGTATCTTAGTACATAATGCAATACTCAGTCTGAATCTCAGAGTAAATCTAACTTGGAAATTCAACAATAACAGCTCCTCTGGCCACTTAATAATTTCTATCTATGAAAATAAGAGTTTTCTGTGTCCTGCAGGGGAGGAAAAAAGGAAGGAACTGAAGCATCTAGGCATCCTGTTTATTTGCATCACATGCGTGAATAAACTCAGTTAACAGCAAGTACTAAGTAAACGCTATAGATATGATGGAAAAAGAATTACTTTACAGCCCATCTGTTCTGAATTTTCTATGTATTTTCAAAGTAAGATAATCCTTTGAATGTTTTTAATGAACTTTTTTGACTAATACTAAAATATATCA
The DNA here is from genome assembly GCA_013397375.1 of Toxostoma redivivum. Classification (NCBI taxonomy): domain Eukaryota; kingdom Metazoa; phylum Chordata; class Aves; order Passeriformes; family Mimidae; genus Toxostoma; species Toxostoma redivivum. The sequence goes on along the minus strand of VXBI01013279.1, from coordinate 96,894 downwards.
TCCTCATTCTGCAGGTCTGTATTCATATTAATTTTTAAGTGTGTATTTTAAGTGTATAATTTCAGATTACATAATGTGATTATATGCTATATAGGACTTGCAACAGAGAAGCATTTTTATATTCTCACATAGTCTTCAAGCACTTAGAATATCTTACTCTTTTCTTCAGTTTTTTTCTTTTTTTTTTTTTCTAAAAATCAGGAATTCAATATTATTCAGTGGAATAACTGTAGTGGAGAGGCACTCCCTTCGACTCCTAAGGTGAAAGAAAAAGGTTCTGTGAAACACACTAGATTATTCCTAAAACTGATCAACAGCTTTGCATTTAAGTGTTGTTCAGAATCAGCTGTCTCAATTAATTTGGTGAGAGCTGGTTCTTTCTGGGACATATGAATTTCTTATGCATTATGTCTCAATACATCTTTCTATGACTTATGAATAGATGGACTATAAGGAAACTGAGACACTCTTACTTAGGTATCCCTTGCAACAAAAATTTCAGCCCATCCGTCTGGCATTGACATTTGAGGTAGAAAAGGCAATATAAGTGTTTAAAGATTAATCTCCCTAATGGTTCAGTTAATCTTCCCAAAACCTTACGGGGTTTGACTGACAACCCCATGAATTTCCTCCTCAAGTGTGCATTTGGAAGAACAAAGGGATAAGTAGAAAAAAAATCTATATCCTAAACCCACAGGTGCTTCAACGAGCTCAGAAATATTAGACACTTTGTCATTCACATCTTGTAAATTCTCAGCCTACTCTGTACTATTCAGGTTCTTCTACAAACTACATGACATCCCTCATTTCGTGGGCTAGACAAGTCAAGGTTTTATTCTTCAATAATGGTAGCAAAGACAATTTATTAAGAGGCTTCCCAATGTGGTACAATATATGTAAGACTTTTAAGACAATGCATAGAGAATCAGTGATTCCTTTTTATTTCTAAAGTCAAATTGTTGTTCACTGCTATGCAAATATAAATCTGGAAATTATTACTTTCTATGGAGCACATCCCTGGTTAGGAATGTCTGGGAATTCAGAAAAAAAAGAAAGAGACTTTACTGTAACAGAAGACAGAGATTTTATTCAATCCAATCTAGAACAATTTAAGCTTGACCAGTCATCTCAATAAAATAAGGTTTTTTGGTGACATTGATAACCTCTTGGAGACAGTCTGTTTTTCAATCTGTTTAATCTGGGTGCTTCTTCCTTTGCAAGTTTGGCAAAACATGAAAAGCTTGAAGTAGAATGAGTAGAAAAACTGTGTCATTGTAAGGACTTTCATAAGTTTTGCTTAAGCTGGTTCTAACAATTAACAAAGCGTGTCAAATATTACAAGTTGTTGGAACCACTTTATTCTTCCTTTTTATGGCTCAGGGTTATGAGGTGCTGGAAAGTCTATGTAGATGTTCCCTGTTTTGGACAACTAAGTACTAAGTAGCTAAATCATCTATCTCTTGTGCTTTGGTGTTCTCATGATTTGAAAAATAATTTGTTAGCTTCCAAATGCTCCTTCAAGATTCACAAACTGAATATACAGGAAAGAAAAATAAGTTACATGCTATTTCTTTACATGAATGCCACTATGATTTCAGAAGAAAGGAAATTGTTTCCCTTGAGAAGTAAATTATAATTTTCTTGTATTTCTTATATTTCATATATGCCTTCCTGCCTGCATATGAAGAATAAAGAGATCTCCTTCTGGGATTTAATGCTTAAAAACTTAAAGATATCTCTGGATAAACTGTTCTGTGACCAAAAAAGTTTTGGACTGGGTTAGATAGATTATACTCAAGCTAACACTTATATATGATGTTATCTGTTGGCTCCAGCTGTAGAGCACATACAAAACAGAAATACATTGGGACAGAGTAAGAATTCTTTGCTGATCTGAAGGTTTAACCATCAGCTCAGAGGCTGATTAAGTGTAAGGCAACCAGATAGTTTGTCAGATTTACTGTTTTATTCAGTATTATAACAAGATACAATTGCTTACTTTAGGGGAAACCATCATCTCAATACAAGAGAAATGGCTTTGTTCATTTAAAACTGGTGAAAACCAGAGGTGTCTGCAATCTCAAGAGACAAATGCTGTCAACAGATATGTATTAAAGACCCAGAGTACTGGACTCATTTCAGCTAGTCATTGTTCTACATATGATGATGTTACACTTTGAAAAGATAGAAAAGAATGGAAGTTAAGCTAATAAGCCTGGCTTGTCTAAGCAGAGCAGAATAGAGAAAGAAAACATGGCCTAAAAAGTCTACCATTTTGAATCTGGACAGGGATGAGACAAATGCCAAGCAATTGATATAGAATATTCTGATGTTACTGAAGAGCCTTGATCAGGTCAGTTGAAAAAGGAAGGGTCAGAAGGTCGTATTTCAGATGGCTATCAAACTCCAGTTTGCCCAATGTGGTCTGAATGTTAGAAGGAAAGTGATTAATATCTACAGATTAAATATAAAGTACAGGATATAGATATAGAAATGAGATGGCTGAATGATCTGAATGATTGAAATAATCAGATATGGCTGGTTCTGCCTGGGACAGAGCTGTAAGGTGTGTACTAGATGACCTCCTTCTATGACCACCTTTCCTCTTTTGACTATGTTGCCCTTTCTCTGGCTAAGGATTTGAAAGTCAAAGCTAGCTGTGGTAGGAGTTTTGATAAGACCAGAGCCAAAGGGGCAACTGAGACATGTCCCTGTTCTTTTCCAGAGACAGGACCTTCTGGATCTGAATTTAGCATAGGTGAGAGGACAAGAACCCATAGGACAAATGGAGAATGGCCACTTTCAAAACTTTTCCTGCTGTTCTGGAAACTCTTGTCCTGTGATAGGGCAGTGGGTGATGAACGGGCTGAAGCCCAAAGAAGAACACCTATTAGCTTAAGCACAGCAAAATCAGGTATGGAAATCAAGTGGTTTTTTAAATCTCTGATCTGGTATGATCTCTACACTGTATCCCTCCTCAACAGTTCCTTCTGTGAACTGTAAATTACTCCCTGTGTAGAATGGGAAAATTCTAGCAGAATCGTGCTGTGGCAACACTGATAGACATAAATTGTCAGTTATTGCCCTGTTTTCCTGAGCTAGAATAAATGTGGATTGTCATTTTATTATAAACGTGGAACAATTGCAGAAGTAATTGGCCTTTGCTGTTAAAACCAGTAAACCTATAGTCACAAAGGGAATTATGGGAGTTTTACCAAAGCAAAATAGTGAAGGCCTCAACAAGGTTCCCATCTCGCTTAGTTTTGTTGTGGATTTGTGACACTTGGCACTGCATCACAGTATTGGACTGAGAATTTCAGCCACTGTTCAGAAAAACAGGCTTTCAGCTTCTCTGGACAGGCAAACAGTTTAAAACATGATGTTATGGAAATGTAGGTGATAGCCTCAAGGGCTCTTTGAACTTATTGAAGCCAGTTGCTGCTTTGTTACCTTTCATTTTAAAGCATTTTAATTCCTCCTCCTCACTCCCCATTTCTATATTGCCAAGTGATTGTTAAAGATTAAGAGATCAGAAATAAACCATTTTCTCCATATTTTTTTTTCTTTTTGGAAATATGATTTTCAGGATTTTTATGATCTAGCTCATAACCTCTAAATCCTACTTAATTTTAAATTTTATTTAAAACATAGTCTCTCCATTAAATCATAAAATTTCAACATTCTCAGAAGGTGGTTCAATATTGATTTAAAGGTGAAATCAGCCTGTAGAGATACCAATTTTTTTCCTCCCTTGAATATCTTCTTGTAATAATGCCACAATAATCTGCTTCCTTGAAAAGTTTAAAAGCAGTTGAGTCTGGTGCAACTGAACTTTTGAACATCACCCAAGTAGACATATAAAGATATGTCTATCTTTTTCTATTTATCACATTTTATGTCTATCTTTTTCTATTTATCACATTTATTTTCTTTGTTTTTTGAGACAGACTTGAGGACAAGCATATGAAGAAAACCTAAGTTGCTGAACGTTTTTGCTACTCTTTCAAAAATCATAGAATCACAGAATCATAGAATAGTTTGGGTTGGAAGGGTTTTAAAGATCATCTGGTTGCAACCCCACTGCCGTGGACAAGGACATCTTCCACTAGATCAGGTTCCTCAAAGCCCCATCCAGCCTGGCCTTGAACACTGCCAGGGATGGGGCATCCACAAATTCTCAAGGCAATTTGTTTCAGCCACAGTAAAGAGTTTCTTCCATATATGTAATCTAAACCTTCCCTCTTTCAGTTGAATCCATTCTCCCTTGTCCTTTCACTATATGATCTTGTAAATAGTCTCTCTCCATCATACTTTACAGTTTCTTCATCAAAAGATACACTCAACAGCTGGTTTCTAATTTTTGCAGGTAGATATACCATCGAAATTCCACTAAAGATGGGAGAAATCAAGAAAATGGAATATGTGGCTGCAGAGTCCAGTGACAATTATCCTGGTTTTTTGAGAACTGGTCTTGCAGTTACCTGCAATTAGTAGCTAGGTAATCTCTCAGTAAAGATGCAATGATGTTTTTGAAGTAAAGATCAGACAACAGAAAGTATACTCATGGTACTTCTAGAGACAGGGGTGCATTTATGTGGCTTGTGAAGAGGAGGAGCTGAAAAGTATTGTAAGAATTGTGCAGTGGAATAACCTGAAAGACTTCTGCAAATGTTTCAAATTTTTGTCCTTTCCTGTTAGTGCTGTGGATGGAAAAATAGTATAACTGATAACAGTGGTTTGGGATCAGAAGCATGATAGTACTGTACATTTGTTTGGGCTTTTGCAATTGTTTTAGGGCCTCCAATTTTCATTTCAGAACTGATTTTGTTAGAGCCTGTCTAGAATCAGAGGTAAATTTTTAATGAAATCTTTGTTTTTCATTATGGTTGCGAGAGAAGTATCTAATAAGAAAAATATTCTAGAATATTTTACCTGGCTGAAATGAGTATTTTTGTCTGCTCTTGTAAATGATGTGCACAGATCTCAAAGAAACCAAGGGTTATATCTCAGTGAGCTGATCCATATATATATAGTGTTGCTTCCTACTGCCAACAGATTTTCCAGGTATGTTCTCTTCCTCTGTCAGGAGGGATCTATGCTAAAGAAGACATTTAGCTGCTGCAGATTCTTTCTTCTAAATGAAGTTTTCCTTTAAAGTTGGAGCTGCGGTATCTGCATTCAGTTTGGTGCAGCTTTCTAAGCAGTGCAGTGGCCAAAATATTTCAATGCTGAAAGCTAAAAATTGGCTTGTGGGCAGCTACTGCTGAACTTAAAACTTCTCTATGTCTTTGATAATGGTCACTGTAAAGACAAGGAAGCAGAACGGAGTTGGTGTTGGCTGGCGAAGCTGAGCCAGATGTAGCTGAGCTGGCTGATCTTCATCTGTGGGAGCACACAAGAGGCTCTGCAGTCCTTGGAGAAGAGCCCTGCATGAATTCCTTTGTAATGGCATTGGTGAGGGTTTGGTTTAACTGTCTGTCTCACATTTAAACTAAATATCTAATGCTCATACTGAGTTGGAGGGGAGGAAAGAAAAACAGATTCAAGCATACTTTTTGTATTCATATCAGAAGTCAGTGAGGCTATAACACTGCTGCAGGATTTCTACAAGACTGTGTGTGTTGTGACATATGTAACTCATATTGAGGTTAAAAGATTTTAATCTCACATATAACTCGGACAACTTTCCTGTCTGAGCTAGAAAAGATTGTAGGTTTCTGACTCTGAAGGAACTGAAAAAATATAAAAGATCCCCTTGTCTGACAAAGTGCTTGATCATATGCACTGTTGAGAGGTAAGTTAAAAAAACGTAATTAAGCACAAGTTTATAAAGCACGTGTCTAATATTTGATTGTTAAAAAAAATTCAAAAAGTTCCAATGGTTTGAAGCTCCATTTCCTGAAAATCTATGTATTTTTACTTAAAAGCACTTTGCCTTGAGTGATAGAGCTTTTTATTTACATGCATATGTGTGTGAGACTTATGCATATTTTGATAATATACATAATATAGAAAAGATTATATAATTAAAATAAAGAGGAAGTGGTGGAGGTATGACTAGAGAAACACAGCTGTAGCTGCAACGTGTGTGTAAGTTATTTCTATATGCATGAAACTACTATTTGAGAGACTTTCAAGCTTACCTTGAGCTCTCAAATATTTGTCCCTTCATTTTCAGGCACTCTGGATCTGTAAATAGCACTTCTTATGAGTAACAGCTCTCTGCAAGTTATCTATGCATCTGGGATAAGCAAAGCTGCTTCACAGAAATGTAGTTATGATATTGGCACAGTGCTATGTGTAGACAGAGCAGTGTAGACAAGAAAGAAATGCAACCTGCAACAAAGAGGCTTTCTCCCTGGTGACATAGTTATCTGACACCATGGAATAATTTTTCTTCTTCTAAAAGAAAAAACAAGACCATGAGAAAGAATGAGTTCTCATTCTGCTAACACAGTGCAGTAAAATGTTTTATTTCTAGAGTCTCTTTTGGCAAAAGATATCCTGGCAGAATAACCGAATGAAACGAATGAGTGCTTAAATCCCTAGAAAAATAACATATCCATAATGAGAAATTCTGACTGCAGAAATGTTCACTCACTACATTAAGCTGAGAATGTGATTGAACCAAGGGCTAGATGACATGAAAACGTATGCACTTTGTGTTAACCTTTTGTGAAGGACAGATGATAAGCCCTTTACCCTACTGCCAGACTGAAGAGGGATTCAATGTCTCCAATGGTTCCACTCTAATTAAATGTAGATATTATGTAAACCGCAACACAAACTGTTTTATGAATTCAGAAAATGCTAGCTTCATTTTTCTTGTCAGGCTACAAAACTAGACCATGACAGATGACTTTGAGCATTTGTTGATCATTCATCTACAAAACATAGTAGTTTGATTCTTTCACTTACGGCTGTTTGCAGAAACAGAAGTTAATTAATTGAAGCATTGGTGCTCAGCAAATTATTTTTATTTTTCCCCCTTTAGCCAGATTTCATTGTATCCTAAGCAAAATCTTTAATAACATGATACAAATGAAAAATCACAGATACCATTTCTTATCGAAAGGATTCATTTATTTAGCCTTAATATAAGAATAATTACACTGGCTACATGTAACCACACAAATATAATGTAACTCAATCAAGAATGCAATCAACTGGTTTGGTGCTATTCATGCAACACCTAAAAATTCAAATTAATCATATTCCCTGGAATCAAATGTAGGAGTCACAGCCATGCAGAGCTAGTGCAAAATTCAATTTGTACTAATCTGCCTTTGAGAGCAAAAGCACAAAATATGGTAGAATATTGGCATCACTTGTCTGTTGTGAAGTTAATTTCATTTTTTTTCCTTATCTTAATTTCTCTGTATCTTATAGACATGAACATATTTAAGGTAATGTGATTTTAAATTTATTGTTTACATTCCAGAAGAGTTAAAAAGTCCTTACTTAAAATACTTCCCTTCTTTTCACTATTCCATTAAGGGGTAACTACTTAAGAAAAAGGATTTTACTTATTCACAAGAAATCAAATTAAGAAGCCTGTCTTTAACTTTTTATAAGAATGAAATCCAAAACCCAAATTAATAAACAGAAAAGTTTTAATAACTGCTTTCTTTAGTGATCCAAAACCAAGGTAAATATAAATGTTAATTTCAGGGATAAATTTAGCACTAGATTACTTTTTTTCTCATGTTCCTGTCCCTGGAATAAGAAAGGATATACCCACAACACTTCAATAAGCATACTGATCCTCATGTGATATTGAAGGCACAGTATCAGTTAGAAAAAGCAGAGTGATGACATTTTTGTACATGCTCAAATATGTATGAAAATTTTACATGAATGCTCAGTTCAAAGATGATTGGCTAACAGTCACTGTGAATTCTTTTGCTTTAATGAGTAGGGATTCTCTATTAAGAGCAATTTTTCCTTTTCAGCTTATAGGTGCAGTCATTACATATTTTAACAGACTGAAATGTAGTAAATGCATGCTGCTATTCCCATCAGAAGCAAGGGCCTGCACAGCTTAGCTTAGACACACAGGATGCACGGGAAAAGAGGAGTTGTTCCTAGAATAGCAGTAGAGCCCATCATGATCTCTTTGGCAGTCTCCAGCCAGGAACTGGTGTTGGTATTACTGCAGAGTCCTTTGCTCACAGAGTGCTGTTCCACAAAGTCCAGCAGTGCAGAGGGCCCTTTTTGGCAGAAAATCCAGGTCAGTGCAAATACTGAGTGACCACATGGCTTTACCACCAGGGGTGAATCGCAGGAGGGCTGCAATCAGAAAGCTTTACCCTGATGTAAGCAGTGGGGAAAGGCTCTCACTGTGAGCTACACTCTAAAAGCTGTCTGACTCTGGAAGCCCACTTGGCCTCCTGCATGAAATAAAACTCTGTTTCTGTGTAGTCCATGATAATTAAAGGAGGAAAACAATCTGAAATCTGATATTGAATTAATTTATTTGAAATGGTATGGGGGATAGTCTCGTTGGCTGGCAAATGTATTGCCTCCCGTGGTGAGAGAAGGGTTTGAAGAACAGTCTTGTGCAAAGGTGGGTAATTTCTGCTTCACCCGTGAGGAGCAATGTGGAAGAGGGGAAACAAGGCACAAATGTGTATGGTTATAAGTATGACATTGCAGGAAATGAGCCTGGGATCAGGGGCTAGTATGTAACTAGCACTAGAAATTAAAGAATGGGCTGAGATGCCATGTCTGTGAGGAGATAGAAGAAGGGGGACTCAGAGAAATAATCAAATTACAAAGCTGAAGTTGTATTATTTGCAGTAGTGTTCCAAGTGTCTATAAAGGAGGAAAGGCTGTCTTTAACAAAACAAGAAATAATATTTCTTGAGGAGAATTTGGACAGAATCTTTATGTGTGTGGGGAGAATAAATAGGAAAGGTAGATAATAGAAACATTGGATAATAGAAACATTACTTACAACATAAGGATTTTCAGTGCATTAATGGTGGCTTTGAAAGATTCTGGCGTAAAATGAAAGATTGTGATGGGAAATATGGTCACCATCTACTTCTACAAGTTTTATAAGAAGGTGTTGATTCATCCTAAGCCACAGTGACACCTTTTTCTTTGTGTGTGTAATCGTAGTGGTCTTCCCACCCGCAGCCTCAGGGACATAAAAGCACAAGAACTTGCTTAGTCATCTAGCATATTTGGGCCATTTAGCTTTGCTTGAACAAGTAAGTTTGTTGATTTATTTCTCATTTCTCTTTTGCATATTAATAATTACCAAAGGCAATTACAAGATATTTGAAAAGAAAGATTCTCAAATAGCACTGTGTCATGAGAGAATGAAAGCCGAGTCTGAAAGCATTGATTTTTTTTTTGTTGTTCTAAAAATACACAAGCCAAACTGCCAGCTGCTATATATCAGCTTAGACCCCGGGCAGCAGCTTTACACCAAAGGAAAGTGTGGCTCTTCCTCCTGGAATTTTTCTTAATTCCATCCTATTTTTATTCAAGTGTGTGCTTCTGAGAGGATAAGCACCGTAGTTCTTAAGGGCTGCAATCTCTTAAAATATAAAATAAATAAGTGGTTTTGGGATAAATATTTCTCCCTGCCAGTAACAATGTTTGGGCTTGAAATGTTATCATCAAAGAAAGTTTTATCTTGAAAAACTCTGCTTTTTTTTGGCTCTGAATATCAAGTCAGGTAAGATTCTGAAAGTACTGAATTATCTGGGGGAAAAAAAAGGAAAACTGAAAAGTAGCAAGGATTCAAACCTTTCCCTAATCATTGCTTTGAGCAAAGGCAGGTCTTCCATATCTGTAATTCGAATGGGCTAATCTGAGACATTCCTGCAGCTGAGACCTGGCTGTGTGCTCAGCCTGGTTCCATTTGTAATAATATAAATCTTTACAAGTAGAAATAATTTGGGATTTACTGTGTTATCATTAGAATTCTCATTATGGGAACAGAAGCAACCACTGCAGATAATGTTGCAAAACTGTTTCTACTCTAACATTTCAAATTCACTTGCTCAGTAGCGGGAAAATTTACTCTTTCTAGGCTAAAGTTTTCAGGCTTTAGCACAGCTGGACATTCATTTGTTTATTTTATTTTACTTGGAAATGAAGAAAGAAAGGTCAATGGTTTTGAAGAGTAGGAGAATGTATATCTGCTGTCCACTGTGGTGGTTGACCCTGGCTGCCTGCCAGGTGCCCGCCAAAGCCAGCCCCTCCTCAGCAGTGCCTGTATTTGGCACGGATGAGGCCACATCTCCAGTCCTGGGTTCAGTTTTGGGCCCCTCACCTTCACAGGTCTTGTGAGGATCAGCTGAGAGCTGGGGATGTTCAGCCTGGACAAAAGAAAGCTCATGGGAGGGAGAATTTTTCATTCTGTACAACCTGGAAGGAGGCTGCAGCCAGGCTTTTCACCCAGGTAACAAGTGACAAGAGAAAATGGCTTCAAGTTGTACCAGGGAAGGTTTAGGTTGGATATTAGGAAAAATTTCTTCAGGTAAATTATTTTCAGGCATTGGAACAGGCGTCCCAGGGAAGTGATGGAACCGAATTCCCTGGAAATGTTCAAAAATCATGCAGATGTGGCACTTGGGAACATGATTAAGTGGTGAACTCAGTGGTACTATGATAACAGTTGGACCTGATTATCTTAGAGGTCTCTTCTAACCTTAACAATTCAAATACCTCTATGATTTTGCTATGGTGCAACCATATCTGTGCAATCATTTAAACTATTTGGTTACACTGAAAGTTAGACACTCAATCATTTAAATTACATCAGGAATTTGCAATGAATGTTCACACTGTATTAAAAAAAATCAAAAGTTACAAACAAAACCAGACCTGCTTTGGACTACAGCAAGCACAGTTTTATTTCTAGTACTACCAATGAAATGCTTTCTGTCAAAGGAAAAAATGATAAAAGCAGCCCAAATCTGTGTTACTCTGAGCTTTTGGGGTATTTTTAACAATTTTATCTCTTTAAAATAATAAGGATGCATTTTATTTCAGTGGCTTTGCTCACATAAAGTAATGGTTAAAATTAAGTGTCCTAATTATGAAATTAAATGGAAGAGGATTGTAATTTATATTCTCATTGAAGGCTACCAAGTTATTTAACAAGCATAACCAGAGTTTAACTGTGTATACTGCATAGTTGTTGCATATGTAGGACTCTGTGTGGTGATCCACCAAGTGTTTTGCTCACACCCAGAAAAGTACAAATTCTCCCTCATATTATACAAGCACTTACAGCTGATTTAAGGGCTGAAAAATTGTCAAAGGTATCTTATCATGTATCTTATGACAGATTATATCAGTCTGTAGTCCTTATAACACAGTAATATCTGAGCATGTTCCAGCACTGCATTAATGACTTGCTGAACATTTTCAGTGTGTAGTCCTCACTGCTAACCCTGCTGTTACTCTGCTGGAAAGTAAAGAATAAGTCTTACCTTTCTGTTTTTTACAGATTCTTATAACACTGCAGTCACTAGAGAGGGTGAAAGATGTGCCCAGCCCTCAGGCACAGCACACTGCCTTTGCTGTGGGGAGCTGAAGGGCCATTGGGAGCTGTGCCTCGGTGCTTCAGGCTGGCAGTGAGCACTCAGACCAAGCTGTATGTGGAGGAGATAGTTGTCTTTAGTAGTCTGAGTCAGTTTTTAATGTCACTTCTTGTCTATGGATTTAAAAAAATTGTTGTAATACTCTCTTTTTATTTCATTACAATTTATGTTATGCAATTTCTAAATCTGCAGAGATTTTAATGGAGGAGGTTAAATTTGCTGTCTAAGAGATACGAAGGGAAGGAACAAATTTTCTCCTCATTTCTTTATCTTTATTGGTGAGGTGGTAGACTGACTCCTGTTATGAGCTAGATGGCCTTAAAGATGGCTTGCATTTATAGCCATAATATCTCACCCTAAAGGATCTTTGAGGGGTGGAGTTTCCACCAGAGCCAGTCAATGGTACAAGTGGGTGAAGGACAATAACAGCACACCTGTCCAGCTGGTCTTGCTCAGAGCCAGGTGTGGAATCTCTTGTGTTGGGGAGGCCCTTATTGTCTAATTAGGAGAGCTCAAGGACAAAACCTGTAAGGATGGCCTAGGTCCCAGGACCTAGATTTTCTGTGCATAGTCAGAGAGATGAAGGAAAATTAGGTCTCCAAGAAGGCTTTACCTCGGAATAATAAATTCCAGGTATTAGCTTTTTCCACTGTCTATGATTATCCTTTCTAGAGGAGATTTGAATTAGTAACTATATAACCCAAATGACAGATATCAATTTTTGCTATCTGTGCTACTCTCTGGGAATGTAATTACAGGCTATGCTTCATTTGATCCATGTGTTAAAATGAAAAAAAAACCATTGCTGTCTCGTTTCTTTATTTTACTCTTTGTGCAGCTGTGACATTTGCATGAACAGTCTTGAACTGCTACTTCTTATATTTCTTCCAGACATTAAAGATACTTTTGAAATTTACCCAGAAGATGGCATGAAGAATTCTTAAAGCAGATTAGTGAATGAATGATTCAGAGCAAAAATCAATATTTTCTCTTCATTGTGTTTGCCTTTTAAAATGCCTTAATTTTTTTCTTTTGCATATTGAAAGTAACTTAGCAAACTTTCAGTAGGATTAATTTGTTTAAAGGCTTCTATAAAAGATTATATCTGTTGGACTATAAGTGATATTTGTCTAGAATACAAGTGATGACCTTAAAAGGATCACAAAATAATTCGAGTGGTGAGGTACTTAGGAGACCTGTAGTTCAACCTGGTGCTCAAAGCAGAACCAGCTATGTTGTCAGATCAAATTATTGACTTGGTTTAAATACCTTAATGGAAACCACTTGGATAGATTTTAATATTATAATTTTTTATACCTTTTAGAAATATCGGAAAGGGGGAATATTCAACAAGATTTCATGGACATCTGTGACCTATCTTTTTAATGAGTGTTTGTGTGTCTGACATTTATCCAGTTCTGGGAATGAAGCATGTATTTTATTAATTAATCTCCGATGTATTGTAAATAATTTAACATTAATATTAATATTGGCAGATTTTTGATATTTGAAATAAGATTATTGCTTTGAAATGGTCAGAGTGGAAACAAATTCAGTTAGAAAGGCTATATATGATGCTGACAAAAATTCTGGTGACAAATTTCATGTCATGTGTACATTATTAAATAAAAAAAATTGCAAAACTGAAGTCTGTTCTGCTGCAAGTTCTAAATTAATTTCAGAGTCATTCTAGCTTCAAAGCATCCTATGACATTTTTCATTTCTGAAATATTTTTGCCCTCAATACAGATGTGTGAAAAATCCCCTGCCTCAGATCACAGATGTTATCATCTAACAGTGACCTGAAACACTCCTGCGGCATATGAGTGAAGAAAACAGGGAGCAATTCAAACTGTTAACTATCCTGGGGTGCTGGACACAGAATCCATAGGCAGTTAATGGAGAGAGGTGAGATGTCACCAAAGTTCACTGTAATTAACTGGTTTATCTACAAAAGATGATGTTAACTCAGTTCCAATTTTCTTTCTTTCTTTCAGGTTTTTTTCCCACCCAGTGCAAACCACTGTCCAGCAGTTCTGATGGTAGCAAGCTTAAATAGCTATTGTGCTCATGATGGCAAAATTGCAAGTGAGTTTCTGTGCCAGACGGGACCTAACCGAACATGTAATTGAAACAGTGAGACCACCTGGATACACAAGGCTGTCAACTATAAAAAAGGCATACTCCTAATAGTTACTGGTAGAAACAGACCAAACCACTTTTACAGGCAGCATGGTGAGTGCTAAGGAGAGTTTTGTTCCTTTATGGCCTGGGCAAATTCCAGTTGTGGCTGTAGGTTATTGCTTCCTCTGGAAAGATGATTCTGTGAGTTCCTGGCATAGCTTCTTGCCCTCCATTTATCAAAACACCACCCAGCCATTATGACATAGCTTCCATTTTCTCTTGTGATTTGAAGAAGTTAAGCATAACCCACCCCTTATTAATAATCCAATCCTCTGAGGTATCATTTCCCATTCATTTCTTATTTTACAGGGCCCTAAAAGTTGATGTAAAGGAAATACATTTTGGAACACCTATGTAGGTATTATAATATTTTTTTTGAAAAATATAGATAAATTGGGCCCATAAGGCTTATTGTGATTAAAAGCTTCACTGCTTATGGTGAAATTCTAGAGCTACACATATTGCTGTTATTAGCATATAAATGCTCTTATCTGCCAGAGTTGAACATAATCATGAAATATGCCATCATTCCAGGATGAGGTTGGGAGCTGCCTGGGGTCCCATAACATTATAAGAATGAAGTAGCAATACTATTGTCATGGTTGAAGTAGCACATTCATTTCTACCCCCTCTTTTTTTGAAACTGGTAATTTTACAGCAAAAATGGCTTACATGTTAGGTAAAATTTCTGAGATTTATTTTAATGTCAAAGGTGACTCCTTTTTTTTTTTTTTTCTAGATCAAAGACTTTAATATTGGTTTTTTTTTTCAGTAGCAGAAAAATATGTTAAAACTTTAATTATTTTAGATACTTTGCTTGTACATTGAAGACAGCTTAGTATTGGTCAAACTTTCAGGATGGAAAACAACACCTCTGGAAAAGAAATCTGTATCATATTTTACCTGTGTGGTGAGTTTTTCTCTGGAGCTTTTTAGGATCCACTTTGTTCTTATTTGCTCCTTATTTGTGTGGTTTTGACTGCTGTTGCACAAGGATGTCTGGCTGGGACCATCTGCAGGGCTTTGTAGGGAGGCAGGATCTGAGATGGTCTTTCAGCCTGCCTCTGTCTGTAAATACGTGGAACATAGCTGAGAACACCCTTTCTTTGAGCTGAGAGAAAGTTAAAAGATGAGAAGCATCCTCCCACTCAGCTTTATTTTCCAGAATCTCTGTGTGGGTACATTCTGCCCATAGTATTTCAATATCAGGCGTTATAAAAAGATCTAAACTGCACTAGTGTGCATAAAAAGTTAAGTAAAAGAATATGTATGAGCTAAACTAAACTGCTCTTAAACTCCAAGTTTCTTTCATTTTCTTATGGTTAGAATAAAACCTTTTACTGTGATTTTTTTTGTTGTCACCAAAGGCTTATAATGCAATGCAGAGGCTATTTTTGTAGGACATGTGTACTGTGTGAAATTTCAATAGAAGTCTTAGAAGAGAGTCTGATCATAAAAGGTTTCCACTCAGTTTGCAGATAAAACTGGCTATGAAACAGATAAGCATCCAACCTTTGAATCCTTATCTAAGGGGAAGCTTTTGAGGTTCTGTCCTCACCATTTTTCTAAGGGGTACAGATAGTATCAATTCCATCACTTCCCAGTCCCAGATCAGTCAATGTCAAGCCTGGATTTATTTTCATCAAGTTATGGAGAATCACTTGATAATGTGCATCCTGTTCATTATTTTTGACCCATACTATTGAGATTGAATCCATATGTCTATTAATTCCACAAGAAATCTGACTGAAATATAAGGTGAGTAATTTATGAGGTCTGTCTATATCATAGGAACATTTCTGTAAGTTAATATAGTATTCTAAAAAAAAAATTGCTCACTTATCTTCATAATCATAAATTATCTCATACCTAATTACAAACAGACAGAATGAATAATTGCCTTCATTGAGAACTCTTTGACACTGCGAATAAACTGCTTATTTTATAAACTTCTTAATGCACATCCCATAAATATGTCACAGCTAAGGAGCACTGCATCTTTAAGTATATTAAATTCAGTCTTGTGTAACCAAATATAATAAGATTTTAAAAAGAATTATAACTGAAGAATTTAACAAACAACTTTTTAAACTTTCTACATGTGTGAAGCTTCTGTAAACTGACCAATCCGAATTACACATCCAAAAAGGATAGCTGCTTCTTCAGAGAGAAGCAAACTCATTCAGCAATGGATATCTTCCCCAGAGAGGAGAACCATTCTTCCTAAATAAGAATTTGTCTAAAGATTTTCCTTGTGAGAAGGGGAAGAGATGTACCTGCATGCAGATATGTACATTCTAGAAGGAAAGTAGAGGGACATTAAGAACAATCATGCAATTGGTACACACAGAAGTGATACTAAAGTTACATGAGGATATTTGTCACTTCTTCAGCAAAAAAAAAAACCATACTAACAATTACAACAAAAGCTTGAGGGTAAGCATAAGAAAACGTTTAGGCTGTACTGAGATGTTTAGAGTTAGTTTCTATAACTTGTGTAGTAACTGAAGTTTCATACATAAGCAAAATATATTACTTCTTAATGTGAAGGGAATGGCTTATAATCTGAGCATCTTTCTGCCTCATGCATTTCGGATTTTTTTTACATTATAATTGCTATTTACTTCACTCCTTGATGACTCACTTGTACTCTATCCATCCACCAATACAGCTGACATATCATGACAGCTCTTTCTGCTATTCCTCATGAACTGTTGGTTAAATGTCACTGGGTCCATACTGATTTATAGATATTTTAAATTATTGAAGCATTCTTTTACTTGCTGCTTATTAACTCTTATTTCCTCATATTCCCAGACCCTCATTCCCATTTATCTCACTTAGCTGACTCCCATACTCTTTCTCTTCTCCCTTTGTGTTGAAGACGGAAACAAAGTGGATGCTGAGAATGTTATCTATCTTCATGCAATCTATTATTTAGATTCTTCATTTTAAAGAGACTGGATGACTCAGGGGAATTTTAATTGGATAAAACTTTCCCTGCTTGGTTGCTGGGTCATGTCTATTATAGGTCACCAATGACTGAAAACTGGCCTCTGCATAACAAGGCAGTGATTGCAGGTGTTCACAAAGATGATGGAGGAATAATTCAGTGCAGATCAAAAATGTTCTGCTCAGTCAGACTTCTTGCTGAAGTCTGAACCGAATTTCTAATCATACCAAGATCAGCTGAATAAAAGCTAGCCACACAGATAGAGCTAATTGTATTTTCATGACAGAAGGGCTTTACTAAATGGAAAAGGAAATTAAACAACTTTGCAAAATAGGATGAGGGACACTCAGGCAGAGTGTGAGTGATTAAACCAGTATCATCTGTGTTCTATTTTTTTTAATATTAAAAAAAATATACATTTGCAACAGCTGGAGGTCTGAAATCTTTGACCTAACTCTTTTGTACTTATTTTTAGTTAAAGTGTAAAAAGGTCTCATTGCAACACAAGGCAGCACCATGACAACTATCAGTTAATACCAAAGTCCTTGGTACACATAGAAGAGGTCTTTAAAGAGAACATCAGATAAAGTTGGGCAGGCAATTACAGGCAGACAATGTTGTGAGGCAGAATCACGAGAGGAGAGCACTCTGCTTAAGAGCACATATCAAGCTTGGGGAGAGGAAGAATCCAGAAATCCTATTCTCAAATGTTCTTCTACTTACTCATATATTTGCACGATAATTTTTCATAAATTCAGCTTTGGTCCTGAATTTTCAGCTAGATATTTTCTCTGCAAATCATTATAACACTGAAATTAAAATATATTTGTTCTGTAACTTTTTTGTTACATTGTCTTTTTTCCCCATACACACAGCAATAGTACACTCTTACTGTACACTGCTGTTTGAAACAGAGTAGAAGCAGCATTAACCTCATCTTTTTTTAAAAGTATGGAATCAGTGAGCAAATTGTATTAATCACACGCGCACACACACACACAAAAAAAAAAAAAAAGGCCAAGACAACAACAAAAACTGAGCTGACTAGAGATGACTACATGAATTTTCTGAGATGGAAAAAGTTCCATGAGTATCAATTAAGTTATTGCTCAAGAGGCATTTGGCTAGAAAGGTCAATACAGGATGTTTAAAGTGCATTCTATAACAGTTAAATAGAGCAAGAAATAGATATCATGGTCTCAGTATACACTGCCTTCTGTAACAGAAAAGAAAAACAGTATTAGGTGAACAGATGTAGCAAAATTGCTAACACTAAAAATTAGTATACTATCATTGTACTCACCAGTCAATCCTTATTAACATAGGAAATGGAGGAAATAATTTATTTTTTTTTTAACTGATGTTTAATCTTTGCAGGAGCAGTACAGTCTTTCATATGGGCTACTCTTAACAGAATATTGCATTACTTCTGCTAATAACAAATTTAGACTTCAGTTATAATAACTTGTTCCTGTAAAGTGCTTTAATATGAATGTTTTCACAAAGGGTGTTACATCATTACCTTGATGGCCATTCTAAAGGCAGGGGAACAAGGCATGAAAAGATGAAGCTCCAAGGCCATTGTCCCCCATTGTTCATTGAACAAATAAAGCTTCCTAGACCTATGCTCTCTTAAACAGCATTTCTTTAGAAGAATTTTTAGTTTCATTGTCATCAACTTTAGAAGCAAGATGGTAATTTTTAAACACGTCTTATAGCAAAAAAATAACCCTCAGAAAAAGAACATAAATATCAAAAAAAGATAGCCTAGAGCAATGAATCCATCACCCATGATTAATGACTTATTGAGAAGACACCACGAGCACTTTTCTAGAGGCAGATAGAAGACATTTATCCCCCAGAAAATCAGTTTTCAGTACTTGTTCTATTTCACAGGATGTTATGGTAACACCAGAGGATGCCTGCCCAGTTTGAGGAAACAATTTGCAATGGAAGCTTTCAATTACCTCAGTCTTTGTAAAATTAGAACATTTTGAAAAGTTTAAAGAAAATAAAAGTAGAAAGGATTTGGGTGAGATCAGAAGCAATGGCACAGTGTAAATGTGAAACCAAGGCTGTGACTGGTTGTGTTTGTCATGCTTTCCTTGACAGCCTTTGTATAGTAATCCTGGCCAGAGCTCTAATTTAGATAATTACTTTTTTTTAGCTAATTTTTTCCCTCCAGTTTCAGTTGGCTGGGACTTTTCTTTCTTTCTAATATGAACCACATGCAGAGTTAAACTGAGTAGTGTTAAGCAGCTGCTGCATTTCATTCCAGGCAGGTTGCCATTGATGGATCTGGCTGTATGACATTCTGGGCCACTGAACTAAGATGTGAGTACATGGAGTGAATATCTAACTCTAATGAATCAATAGCAGAACTTGCTTACTTACCTTAACTAGGTAGGATTTCATAGCTCTGTGATACTTTGAGCCAGTCACTTAACTTCTGTTTGCCTTTCTTATGCAGTGTATATATTCCCTCTGGTACAAAAGCTTCTGCTTACCTTGTGGTAATATTCTAATACAGATGGAGTCCAGGTCTCAAGTAGACATCAAGGCAAAAACAGATTGTGCCTATTGCACTAAATTACCAAGTCCAGAGAAATTCCTAAATTCAAATGTGGTTGCACACTATGATCCGCTGAATATTTTGCCAGAGAATAATTCTTTAGAGTTCTCAGTCCTGCTCTGGAACATCAAAAAGGCAGAAAAACAGAGCCAGTTGCTACCAGCAGTTAAGGTTAGCTTCCAAGACCCCATGAAAGCCAAAATGATCCAAAGAAAAAATTGATGCAAGAGTCTTGCACTACTAGAAGGAATCAAAGGGGACTCCATCTGTTTGGATGGCCCTGCCAAATGGAATGTTCACTTTCTAAAGACTCTGTGCTCTTTGGCCTGAGAGCAAGCAGTACATCAGGAGGCAAAAAACACAGGAGTCAGCTGGATGATATAACCAAATGAACAGCAGGTAGATAAACACACTGTTGTGCAAAACAAAACACAGAAGCAAAAGACAAAGATCAGCCTCCAGAGTCATAAGTCTGTGGAAGAAGGGAAGTGACACAAGAAGAAAATAGGCATATTTAGACCCTTATTTAATGCTTGTGATAGTGGGGTGCTATTTCAGGGGCTTTAATCACCATTGAAAGGAGCTTGTAATAACAGAGAGAATTGGCTAATTTGAGTGCTTGCCACTTTTGAAGAGTTCTGCATTTTTTTCCTGGGTGACAAGAGTTCCAGGATGTAAAAAGAAGCCCTCTGGACTAACACTAAATTCCCCAGGGTTGTAAAACAGCAAATTCACAAATTATAAGGACTTCTAAACTCTCTAAACCTTGAGCACAGGAGGAACAACAGATTCACTGCCAGATCAGCTTCACTATCAATTGAGAAAAGAGGGAAAGAAATGTATAAGTCTAGTAGAAAAAGATTGGGAGGGAGTGAAGCAGCACTGATTTATTTATCTTGGAGTCCAACAGATTTCTAGAGTTGGGGGTTCCCCTCTTCTCTTCAGGCTTTAGATTGCAGCTACTTGTGTAGCTGACTGCCTAAAAAGCAAACTTTCTAATTTAGTATGGATTGCTAATTTTATTATTTTTCTTTCTTTAATTTTCCAGCTTCAATTGTTTCAACTTCTGCTAAAGGACAATAGAAGCATCTTTCAACCTCACTATATGAATTTATTTGGAAGCACTGTGTATTTGCAAGTTTATATTTGATCTTAATGCCTGCTTACCTCCTTGGATGTGTGTCTGGTATTATTCTCCCTCAGTGTAAACTTAGTATGTTGTTTCTAAAGGAATTTTATTAAAAAGAAAAAAACTACAAACATTTCATAAAATATGTAAAGCTATTCTAAAGATCAAGTACTTGTAAAGATCAAGTTATCCAAAGACGAACTGAAGCAGGACTGCATCACCAAAGAGGAAGATGAGCTCCAGTGTCATCACCTTCACAAAAATAAGTTTGTCAAATTTTTCAAAGCATATTGTTTTTTCTATACTAAATACATGTAGTGAACAGCCTCTGGTATGAAAACCTCGTTTGACATATGGAAGATGGTAGAAGGAACATTTCCCCTAAGGCTATTATTTGCAGAAAAACAAGAAACAAAGGCTTTTCTGCTTCCAAGTGTTTAGATGAGCTCAGAATTCTCCTATGCACAGTCTTCTGTCTTCCTCAGAGACAAAGTCAATTATACAGCTGTGTGAGACACTAATTAAAATGCCAAAAAGTGTCAATAATGACAGTCAGATATAATACAAGATGCAGAATCTTAGAAATGTTTAGGAGTTTGCTTCATCTCTTGATAAGAGAGGGCTCTATTTTTTGAAAGAGAAATTACAAGTGGAACTTTCTGAAAACTTTCTGATGCTTATGCACAGCATCCCTTCAGACAGAGGCTTTCCTGCCTGGGAGGACCATGGGGAGGTGAAGGGTCCCAGGAGTGGCTACTGGAGGGCACAGCCAGATTTGTACAGTCCCTTACAAATCCTTTGAGATAACTCCAAAATATATATTTTCAAGCATTCACCTGAAACCTGCTCTT
>VXBI01013279.1:0-75594 GCA_013397375.1 Toxostoma redivivum | reverse complement strand
TTTTTTTTTTTTTTTTTCCGGAGCATTATGGATTGATTTTCAGCTATGCCAAATATAAAGATCACTGTTGAATGTCAAGACTCCTTATCAGGTCCTAGACCCAGGACACACTATGTAGGTCTGAATTTACAACATCTAAAATGTCCTGTTGATTTTACCTGTGTTTTCCTTCCATTCACTGGAGAGAAAAGAAAACAGGTTACATCTCCAAATAGTTCTTAGATGAGATTTTAAGCTCTGTGTTTTTAGCTCAGTTCCACCTAAAATTATCAGCAACTAAGTTTAGAGGATGTGCAAGTGTGCTCAGAAAAGCTGCAGCACTATAAATTAGGCTTTGATTATGTGGTTTGTGTACCAGGAATTTGTGCTTTTATTTAATTTACAGGCAATCTTCCAAATGTCCTAGTGTTCTTTCCCAAAATTTATGGGAGTTTTGAAAATCAGTTTGGCAACATTTTTCCAGGCTTCAAGGAAGAAAAAGTAATTATTTTTATACTTCTCTGAATGATCAGCATAAGCCCAGAAGCATGAGACTACTGTTAATACACTGCCAACACTCATGATTATCAAGTAATGAATAAATCTCTTACTTCTCACTGTGCCATGCACTGGATGTTTTGGCCTACTTCTTGCCATAGAAATCATTGCAAAAAAGCAAAAATGTATGTCTGTTTTCCCTGTTCCCTTAGTATTAGAATGAATCATGACCTTTTGCAAATTTTGTACTCATCCAAGATAAGAATCTCACACAACCATAGAGCATTCTCTCATGAAATTTTTGGTGTGACTAGCAGTCTCACAGGACAAGATCATCCCCATAAAGCATGGGCAGCTCCCAAAATCCACATTTTATTGCAGTCTGTTTAAAGAGATGCCCACACATTATACCCCACAGTAAGTGTTGCCGTCATTTTCACTGAGAACATGTTTCACAGCATTTTGCTGGAACAGTGCTTGTGGTAATCAGCTCATAAGGTCTGCTAAAATATAATGATTCCAGTAAAATAAATTTAAAATCTTCAAAGGAGTAAAGTTTACTAATCACAGGTTTTGTCAGTCTATGATAACTATGTTAAGCCCTGAGAATGAAATTTTGTTATAAAACTTAAACTGGAATTAGTGCTAGCTTGTACCCTCTATTGTAGTATCTTTTTAGAAAACTACCTGGAAAATTATTTTAGGCCCCAGCCTTTCATCTCTGTTCTCTGAACCATTTCTCAGGGTGATAAGCTGTTTCAGCTGAAGGCCAAGAAGCCTTTCCCAGGAAAGATAAATTGGTCAAAACACAGAGGAATTAATAATAAAAATAAAACCACCTGTTTACTGTTAACAAACCCTGGGAATGGGGTGTCTTCTCTCTAGACCAATCATCTTTATTCTGTTCTCATTGTTGCAAGTCATGCTACTTAAACAGTGAGTTTTCTGAACAAACTTCTTCTTCTCACCTTCTCCTTCCTCTCAAGAATGACCGTGTGACTGTGTTTCTTTACTCCGCCACATCTAAAGGGTTAACACCCTAACAGCACAGTCACACTCTATATAGAAACAGAGAAGATACTTGTCAAGCAAAAATTATTGCTGTTCTTTTTAACTTCACTAGATATTAGGAGTATAAGATCCATACAGATAATGTCCATGGATAATGGACAGCCTGGAGGCAAAAGAAAAATGCTGGAGTCAAAATGATGAGGCTGAGTGAAGGCTTTAGTACATTATGATTTGGCTGTACTTGTACGGAGAAGCATCATAGACTGAGACTGTGTTGGTATTTTTATTGATGAACTATGCATTAAGGAACCTGAATAAACCCCCAAATTCTCAACAGTTCTAGCTACATGGAGAACTAGAGAAAAGAAAACCTGGGAGCAATGCAGCTAACAAAGCAGCTCAGCAGACCTTGTACAGATGTAGTTAACTTTGTACAGAGTCAAGGCAATACCCATCTTCAGATGGAAACTCAGTCTGAGAGTGAAGCAAATTTTATAGAAAGATTGCTACCTATTGCTACTCTTCCTGCTCCCTTAAATTCAGTCTTTAAAAGTGTGTAAAAAGCAGTCTGTCCTTATGTTTTTGTTAAAATGCTTTATTCAAGGCATATGTGTACGATCAGGAAGAAAAAGCCACTTTTGCATTCATTTCCAACATTGAACAACTTCACATGCTATAAAGAACAGGAAAAAACAAACCAACCCAGCCCTCAGGAAGATTTATCCACGATTTAGCACGATTTGGAGAGATAGTTGACAGTAAATGAAATGAATGCAAATGTCAAAAAGGGGGAACTAGCATCACTATTTGCAATAATATGTAATGGAACCTATAGTATTACCAGATTTTTTCCAGGCAGCTTGTATAGTCCTTTTAACTTCAGAAGCATCATTTACTGCTATTCATATCCTTAAGTTCATTGAGCACAATGTCTATTGGTCTATTTGATATAATACTGTGCTTCAAAATTTCCCATTGTTATTTTATGATTATAAATTTTTTCATAGATTCCATTAATTTCAATTATAATAAACATTTTTTTCTTCAAAAAAAGAGCTGTAGTTCCGAAATGTTTAAGATTACAGTCTTCATCTTAACTCCCTGAGAAGTCTATACAATGAACTTTCAGAAGACTTTATTTGAAAGAATATTAAGAGTATAAAATTTGCTCCAAATGATTCATGTAGGCTTATGAAATAGAAGAAAACAGAAACATTTTCTGACACCATAGTTCTGACTTGTCCTTAAAAAAAATGTATGCAAAACAGTATATCTTTTCAGAAAATCAAATTGGGTGAATTTAGCAAATTCAGAAGGCCAGGTGCTTAAGACAGAACACTACCTTCTCTTTTTCTTCATAGCAATATTCAGAATTCCTAACTTGTCTCATCTGAGGATAATTTTACATGGTTGGAAAACGACCAACATCTTCTGAGGAGTTGTGGCACGGGGAATGTTTTTGTTACTAATTACATTCTATACCTTTGCTGCAAATCATAGTGTCTTTTCCTTTTTGATAGACCATCAAGGCATAATTCATTAATATGCAAGATAGTCAGGTTTTAAGAACATGTACACTTACTCCTAGTTCTACTGATTTATTTTGGACACTTTAATAGCAGCCTATATATATTCTTGCAATTTCAACATGTAAATTCTCCTTAAAGACTGTTAATGGACAGGTATTACAAGATTAATAAAGTCTTAGATACAATTCCATAAAGTCAAAAGGATTTCCCAAATTGCTTTATAATTTAGAAAAGTAACTTCATTAATCAGAAACATATCAATGTAAGATCAAAGAGAATGTTATGGTGAAAGCAATAATTTGCCATGACAAAAATTTACTCCCTTCTTGATACCTCACCTAAATAAAATGCTCCCACGGTATTTGATCAAAACAAAAGGAAATAATGCAGGAAAACTTAGGAACAACCAGGAAGACAGAAATTCACAGATCTATTCCCAAACGCTGGGTAACCTTATACTACATTCAGGATTCACATATTCAGCATTCAATATAAATACAAACTTGAAGCACACAATAAAGTTAAACAAGCTCATGCACCACTGTTTAGTATTCACAAAGGCTAACTTTTTATTATATCAAAAAGCTTATGTTATGAAAACCAAAAGCAATTATAAAAAGCTGCTTAGGCATTTTGAATAGGCAATACATATTTATTCCATTCTTTCCACTTAGTGAAATGCTACATCCTATTTATCAGTTTTATAAAAATTATTCTAACATGGAAAAAGAAGAGATAAAGAAAACTTCAAATCTGAACCACATTTAAATATTTTACTTAAAAGAAACAACACAGCTTTTAAAATAAGATGAAAATTCAACAACTGAAATAAAAGTTTCATCTTTAAATCAGTAAAATAATTAAATTAATGTAAAAGTATACTATTGTATTTTTTTTATAAATACAATATATATTTCTATTTAACATTAACATTAAAACAGCTGTAAAAAAAGATGGTTGGTTATAAGCTCTAGTGAAGATGTGATGCCAAACATAATAAAATTCAAGACTTGAGACAGATCAAACATTTTACTTCAGAATAAGCCAGTATGTAGCATCTAAACACTTGGAGCTATGCTGGCAACACCTCACTACAGTTATGTCTGCACTACACTCTTGTCGGGGTGAATTCAGGGTCCAGTAATTCCATGAGATTTTGCTCCTAGACATATTCAGACTTGACCATATCAAGTCAGACCCACCATATCAAAACATCTAATTATTTGGGAGGCAACATGGACCTTTGAGAATACAAATACTGTAGATGTCCAAAGTCAATCTCTAAACCTGGTCAACTTCAATAATTCTCATGTTTCATGTGATATGAATTCTTTTGTGGAAATGGGATTGACAGTTATAAATGTAAACAATGCTCAGTCAAGGGAAGGGATCTTCTCTCATGCCTTGCCAACCAAGGATGTGCTGAAAGTTGCTGAGGAAGAGAAATATGAGTCTCATGATTTTAAAACTCTGGCTGCTGAATTGACTTACCAAAAAGTACTTCAAGGCAGGTAATTTCTTAGTCAAATGAGCAAATTAGTGCCTTGCACATCTTAAATAGCTCTCCAACTTTTTGTCAGAAGTAACCTGCTGGAAATGAAAGGTCCTCAGTTTCCTGAGAAGTTGCAGAAACCTGTATAAGAAACTGTAAGGACACTGCATAAGAATTTGGAGTATGGCTGAAGTAGCCAAAATTCTGTGACTATCTCTGGAGTTCAGTCCCACACAAGATTCGTACTTCCAAGCTGCCAACAGCATCTGCATTCAGACTGCCCTACCTTAAACACCAATCCAGTGCTGCATTCCTATGGGTCACTACATACTGGAGCCAGAATGCCAGACTGACCCCAGGTATCAAATTGAACCTAGACATTTTGATGCAAACCAAGTTGGACAAGGTAAGCAGTTCTCTTCCAGTAAAGTACTGGAAAGCACTTTCAAAGTAGAAAGATGCTTCTAAGCACAAAATAAAAAGTATTGGATAGCAGAATGACTTGCCCATACTAGTCTGATAAACTCAAATATCTATTTCTTTATGACAAAAAGAAATATTATCCCTTTTTAGTTGTGTTTACAAGTTACTCAACTGATTCAAAATTCTGCAGACAGAAGCAAGTGAAAAACCTGATTTTGAACCTTCCATTGTGACTTACTGAAGTCTGAGGCATGTCATCCTTAACTAGAGTCAGTTAGGGAAAAAACCCCTTAATTACATTAGTATATAAACTTTTCAGTATCTGTAGACATACTTTAGTAAGATCTGCATTTTATCTTCTTCTAAAATCTGGAAATGGATTTTGAAACCATATCTGAACATCTGACATGGGTTTTTTCCATACTAAAAGGTAGTAATGTGTCAAGGAGCTTACAGGAGTTTTGATCTCTGAAGCTTGCAGAAAGAGTAGACAGCCTGGATATTTCCAAGACAGCCAGTCATTCATCACTAATTCAGCAGCAACTAAAATATACACCTGTACATCTCATGCTGACATGTCAATCAGCAAAATGATTTGTGGAAATCTTATATTCACAAAACGAGCTATGAATCATACACCCTATTTTATTATTTTTTTTTTAATTTTGAGAGATAAAAGCTGCATTATAAGCTCATAACATGAGACCATATGAGAAATTCCTTTTATACAAAGGTCCAAATTAAAATTATGCGCAGTTATCCCTTTACAGAGGGGATATGATGTTGTGCCTTAGCTGCCTTATTCTATTAGCAATTTATTCCATATGACATGTTCCAAAATTATACAATTCTAATATCATACCTGGAGAATATAATTTCCTCATGAATTAGATTGAAAGGTAGATCTTTCTGTCTGTCATTCCAGCAAATCAAATTTGTAGTATCAGCTTCACCTAATAATTTGGGGCCTGAGGATGGTGTTGCTCTTTTAATTTTATTTTGCTTTTTGGTGAAGTCACATTGCCTATTATGCAAACATACAAAACTTCTTTGTCTCACTACTGAGACTATTTCTTACATTTCACACTTTCAATTTCTTTTTTACATTTTAAAACTCTTTCCCATGATTACTGAGCCATTATGTTAAATTACTTAGGTGTCTTGCACATGATACTTGGTCTCTCAAAGACTTTGATTTTTTTCAGAAATAATTGGCTTGACTTCACCTGAATCTGGCATACTTTTCAATCCCCTCTATTCCCTATTCACAGCCTGTGCAGCACACAGACACTAAAATCTGTTATTGGTTACAGAGCGTTGGAAAATATTCAGTCACAATGTATGATTCTGACAATGTGAAATTTTAAAATTCCTAGGTTTTGCATGTGCAGTTCAGTCTGCAGAAAGGAGTTTATTATAGATATTCAGTGAGTGTCACAGAATCATAGAATGGGTTGAGTTGGAAATGATTTAAAGATCATCTAGTTCAAATCCCCTACTGTGGACAGGGACACTTTACACTAGAGCAGGATGCTCAAATCCTCATCCAACCTGGCCTTGAACATTTCCAGGTATGGAGCATCCCCCACTTTACTGGACGACCTGTTCCAGGGTTTCACCACCATCTGAGAAAAGAATTTCTTCCTAATAATGAATCAAAATCTGCCCTCTTTCAATTTAAAACCATTTCCCTTGTCTGCCACTACTGGTCCATATAAAAAGTTCTCCTTCCATGTTTTGATAAGCCCTCTCTTGACACTGGAAGACCTCAATGAGGTCTCCCCAAAACATTCTCTTCTCTAGAATGAACCCTAGTTCTGTCTCATCCTATCTTTGTTGGAGAAGTGTTCCAGACCCCTCATCTTCTTCCAGGCCTCCTCTGGCCTTTCATCAACAGCTCCAAATCTTTCCTGTGCAAGGGATGCCATAGCTGGATGCAGCAGTGCAGGTGGGGTCCCACAAGGACAGAATGACTTCTCTCCCCCTACTGCCCACACTGCTCTGGATGCAGCCCAGGCTGTGCTTGGCCTCCTGGGCTTCAGTGCACATTGCCAGAGCATGCCCAACTTTTCAGCTGTGGCAATCCCCAAATCATTCTACACCATTTAATATATAACTTCCTCAAACATCTCTCAAACATGCAAAGTGAGTTAAAATTAACAGCAAAACTCTTTAATGTTTATGCAGCACTATGTTAGACTGTAAGCAATCTGGAAAGATGAAACTGAGATACTCAGATGGGGATTTAAAAACCCACAGCTCTATCTGAATCATCTGTTGCTTGACAACATACAGGTGCATATATAGAAAAGTATAACACTATGGTAAATATCAACCTACATAACCAATTTGTTTGGGTAAGATTTTTCAGAAAATGTTCAGAATGTTCTAATGTTCAGAAAATATTACAGACTTTTTCTTTTCTTAAGCATACTTAAAATAAATTACTTTTTCTTGTAAAAATTGTCAACTCTATGCAGCAAGAATGACGTCAGGTAAGGGACAAAAACCTTACTGATGACTAAAACATTCATTTATTTCATAATGCAATTAAACACTAAACACACTGAATACAGGAACAAAAGCAGGCCCTAGTCCTGCACAGATTAATGACCATTCTTAAATACAGGAGTATGTGAACAGTCATTAGAGTTATTCACTTTAAGGTAATTGAGACATTTAAAATTTAGAGGCCTCTTTAATTTTTCCACAGTTTAGTAATACTACTGATGTGTCTGCCTCAGACATTAAATTTTACTGAAAAATAATTCCATATCTTAAAATCTGATAAAAGCAGGAATGCCCAGATCATGCCACAGGCATTGCAGTTGGACCCAGTAAAAATCCTTACTCAGAAATGCCATACACTGAAAAAACGTCATGCAAATAAAGCAGAAACTGATGAAGTCTTCTCCTTTAGCCTATTACAAATTTATATTTTGGTTTCTTTCCTGAATTAACACCTAACTAGAACAAAGGTGTTCATTTCTTTGCATGAAGGATAAGAGGCGCAGATAACAGATATTATGTTCTTATAAATAAATTAATCCAAGAGGCAATTAGTTAATTTATCCTCACTACTATGTACTGTAACAGCCTTGTGATTTAGCTTGCTCTGCGTTGCTCACAGAAACTTGTTCTTCTGTCACTGCATTGAAAGGCTATATGATATCTTGAGTTCTTATCTGCTTTTTCCTGACTCAGTGCATTCCAGCTTAATGCCAGTTGTTTCATTTTGAACAAGGAAGATGGGACTTGAAAAGAATAAAAACTATTTATATTATGTTACTCTTTCAGCTTTAAAAATTAACCGAAGCTGTACAAGGTGTCTATTCCTGTGTAACATGAGTTCATTTGTTTATGGGATATTCTTGCAGTCAGGACTTTTTTGGGCAGGATAGATCATTCTCAGCAAAAAAATCAGCAACCCGTTCAAGATGTATTACAGAGGACGAGTTCTTAGTTACACAGGTTCATGTAATCCAGATTTTGTTATTCCGTGATGAGAGAAGCAGGAAGTGAATAGAATTGTTTGGTAGCTGAGTTCTTTCGCCTGGGCGCTCAGCAGAAGCCTCAAGATGTAAAATTTCTGGTCCCATGGGGTGAAGAACCACCTGAGCCAGAAGTACAAGAAGTTGAGCACTGGAAGGACTTCTCTTCTCCAGTTTGTCCCCAGAAAAATGATTAAAATTCATATTATAAGAAAAAAATCTCACAGCCATCCTGTCCCCTACAAATTGCTCTAGACTTAATAACAGATTGTACGAGAACTCACACCTCTATTTGACCTAATCCATGACATGTCTGACTATAAGTTTCTGAAACTTTTAAGTCCCATCCCAGCCTCTCCATGTTCACCTTCCAGCTTTCTAGCAGATGGCCAGGGCTGTGAACTAAAGCCACTAAAGGAGCTTTAGTGGCTGATTGGTTTTCCTGAGAATTTTCTTAGGATTAGCAGCTGTAACACATCTGGTTGCCAAAACCCAAGGCTGCAAACAAGTTTTATGCTAAGTAAGAATAAACAGTGAAGCAGACAGGTGCTTTCCTCACCACTTTCTTGATTTCTCTCCTATCAAGCAGCTTATCATCCCAAAAATGAAGGAAATGCTACGCAGCACACTGCAGTGCTATAGGGCAAGAGTGATTTATTATGTAAGAAACTATAAAGGTTTTCATGTTTTCTGAGTGCTATCTCATTTTGATAATCATAGAATAATAGTGAGTTTTGAATTTCCCTGCCCAGCAAAAATTAAATTTCATTATTTGCAAAAACACAAGCATAATGTTGCAGTTCAGCAAAGATGATGAAAACATTTTTGTCTGCTTGCTCTATTTTTATGTTACCATTGAAATGCTACCATATACTGCAAACCAACCAGATGCTGAGATAGCTTTGTACTGCACAGCAGAAATCACAAAATTGTACCTTCAAACTAAGAACAGCCAGCAGACGACACAGATGGACTTGGCTGAAAACATAACTATTACATGACTACACTGGGTGAGGTGTCAGAGCCAGGTATAGTACTGACTTCAGGCAAATTCCCAGCAAAATGTTTGATAATATTATCAACTATTTAAGGAGGTTTAGTAGGGAATCCATGTTTTTTGCATACTTAGTTAAATCTGCAAATACCAGACTTTTCTACTTTTCCTATTGCTACTGTATAAAAAAACAAGAACATTTATATTACTTCAAAGCACATTGATATTTTGGGATGCATAACTCAAGAATAGAAATATGCATTTGCACTCCAAAAAAAAAAAAGTGTAATTGAAAAAATGTAGCTCTCCATGATGGACTGACAAGAGAGCAAATCAGAGAGCCAAAGGCTTTAGCACAGAAAGCTGAGCTGCTTTGTGAAAAGGTCATGATACCTTGTAGGTCTGTTCCTTGTGTAGCTACAAATGCCACATCAAAAGACAAAAAAAGACCATTCACGTTCAGCAGTTACTTGGGAATTCAGATAGTCAGTGTATATGGGACAAGGCATAAAGCTTTAATACAGTGCAAGATGATGCCAAATGCATGCCAAAAAAGTCACTAGTACAATGGATAGGAGGCAAACCCAGACAAGAACTCTTAACTTGAAAGGAACAGGTTTGTGACATGATGGCCTGGAGCACACAGATGGAATGTTACAACCTGGAGACTGCTGCATCCCTGTTTACCCTAGTGACAACACTTTTATAAGGAGGAGCTTTCATAGCTTTCATTACTTCCCATTGCCTTCACTTTTATTGCTGCCGTGTGGTTGGAACAGGTCATCACACCACTCTAACTCACTAGGCTAGTTTTTACTATTTTCCCAGGCTAATCTCAAAGTCTTAGTATTTATTCTAAACTAGGAGTGTTCCCTGCACTTGGAAAATGCCTACCAAATCCTAACATCATAGGGAAAGTTATGCTATCAGCTGCAAGAGACAAGACTTCTCTGAGAATTAGGCTTAAAGCATATTGCTTCACCAAGCCAAAATGGAGTATGAAATTAATTTTTGGAATATAGAATTTCTACTATTAATTCTCCAAGATGCAAAAGAGACAGTGGAAGCAAAAGAAGAAAGAATTGTATGGCATTAGAGGAAAGGAAAAGAAGGTGTGATTGAACATTGCCTAAAAGTGAAGTCTGTACAGAAACAGGACTCAAAATGTCCTCACTAGTCCCTCACTAGGTCAGGCAGTATGAACAGCATACAGCACTTCTGCACTCTCTGAGAAGGAAAAAATATTCTGGACATAAAAAGCCTAAAGTTATTATTTGTGAAGAAATATTTCAGATAACCTGACAAACCCAGCTCTTCCCCTTTGTAACATTTCCCTTCAAGCCATGGAAAAGACTTTCATATACATCTCTCTCAGCTTAATGTCTTTTCAGTAGGAGGAGAGACAGACTATAACATAATCATCAAAATTCAACCGATTGCTCATTGGGAAACAGTAATAGAAAATCCCAGCAGCAGAATGGCCCCCAACTTCTTTAAACTGTAACATTTGGGGCTTCTGTATTTTTAATACATCTGTTACTGGTTCGTTCATATTCTATGTATTTGATGATCTAGACATATAGCATATTGTATCTAAGACTACATTATCATACTTACTTTTTACTTTTTTTTTCTCCAAGCCTTTTTTTCAATTCCTTACTTTAGTCTTGTATCCAGGGACCAAGAAAGCTGATGTGCCCTCAGTAATTTAACGTGGAAACTACTGAACTCTGCTTCTGGATCCATAAAAGCAAAGGGTATTGGTCTACAATCTAGTTTAAGTAGATGTTATAGGATAGGCAGATGTTTTTAAGGCAATAATAATTAGTAAGACAGATGCAATTGACTTTTTTTTTTTGCATGATGTCAGTTCGCCATGCACTTTCAATAAGGAATGGTCAAGGAAAGGTATTCCTATCTCTAAAACACTGAGTAAAATTCTCTCAAGAGCTACTCCTATAAAACAGTAATTGCCTGTTATTCAGAATAGAAAATCAGATTATCACTATAAAGGCATCATTATATTCCATGAGAAGATTTCTAAAAATACAAGTTATTTAGAAACAAACTTCTTGAAGAAAGCCACTTAAAAGTTAGCATCATCATAAGTGACTGAACTAGGAATTAACCACAGCAGCTCCACTATTCCTTAACTTATGTCCAGAATTGTGCCTAAGATTATGATGCACCTATTTTCTAATAAAATCCTGGTTCCACACTAGAGCTTTCTTGAGAAAGATAAATATATTTTATGGAGGAACTTGGTATTTCAGAATTTGATTTTGTCCCCATTAGCTCAAACGTACTGACACCATAATTTTCAGGGAACCTATAAAGGGAAATGTTAAAAAAATCTGGGAACTATCTGTAGCCATCCCAGGAAAAACTGTGAAATCATGTCTTTCAAACAAACAGAAATATTTACTGCAGCCAAGTAGTTTTGCTCAGCAAAAACAGATGCAGCAGCAATGAAGAATTAAAAAAAATTACTTCAGAGAGAAACAGAAAAACAAGTCAACGGTGAACAAAACAGACAAAAATAAATCCATGAGACTAATAAAGGAGCATAAAGAAACCATTGAAATGACAGTGCTAAATAAATCCAAAATATCAAAAGACACTTATTAAATGACTAAGAAGAAAAAAATCTGTATTGGCTGTGTGTAGGTTAGCTCCTAGGAGTAAATAGCAACAGTTTCAATAATTAAGGAACAACCAAAGTGTGCTCATTAGCTACGTATTTTTTGTTCTTGGAACAAAATAGGAGTCTGTATCCAGCACATGTCCTGTCAGTGACAGGAAAAACAAATTGCTATCTGTAACTGTACTTGGTAGGAAGCATTTTAAACGTATTTCACAGAAAGAACGAAAAACACAACAGTGTTGGATATTTTCTCATCAATTTATACAATTTTTATAGCTAGGAAATTTTTATACCAGTAATATTTCTTTTAATTGATCCTGGAAAATGGAGACAGGTCCAGAAAATTGCAGTAGCAGTGTTCTTAAAAGGCGTAAGAGTATTAGGGAGCAATGAATATCAGTTAGCCTTGTCTCATAGAAATAAACCAAATCAAACATTGGTGGCTTTTTTTAAGGATTACTGAACAAAGGATTACTGATTCATGATTTAGAACCACAGAATTATAGAAAGGTTTAGGTTGGAAAGACCTTAAAGATCATCTGTTTCCAAATCCCCTTGTCACGTGCAGGGGCACCCTTCTCTAAACCAGGTTACTCAGAGCTCCATCACACCTGGCTGTGAACAACTCCAGGAATGGGAGTCCACAGTCCCTCTGGGCACCGTGTTGCAGTGCCTCACCACCCTCACAGTAAAGAATTTCATCCTACTTTCTAATTTAAACCTACTCTCTTTAAGTTTGAAACTATTGCCCATCATCCTATCACTACCTGTCCTTGTAAAAGGAAAAGTGTCTTCACAGCTTTATTGTAAGCTTCCTTCAGGTACTGAAAGGGATTTGATTGCTTATATCCTCTTTGGTTATAGTAGATTTCTACGAGCCATTTGATTTATTATCACATGAATCTTGATTTTAAAATCCTACAAAGAATTAACAGAATATCTATTAAATGGTATGAATACAAAGTCACTGACAGAATTTGAGAAGCTTTTAATGGGAAGATATTGATGTAAAAGAATAATTCGAGCATAACCTCAGAGGCTGTATCTGTAATATATGAGTACCTGTGTTTCTACTGAACTGTGAGTATCACAAAGGGCACACATTTGTCCATCCTGATTCTTTAGTACCTTTTTCTTTGCTGGAGCATGCTCCGTCACACCAGCTGTCTCACATACCTCTGTGCCTCACCCCCAGACCCTTCTTGCAAACTTCTTGCAAATCATGCTAAGTTCTGCTGGTACTAGTTCAGTGAGGAACTTCATTTGGCCATATGCACCCCTGGGAAAGAAAGAAGTGGTCTGAGCAACTCAAAATCCATCTTCAACAATGGAGGAAATTACAGCCATCCTGAACGTCATGGATATCAAACTCAGCTTCAGTATTGCAGCATCCAACACAACATCCAGTAAATTTTCTTTTATGGCAAATATTGTTCTAGAGGAAGTTGCTTGGAAGCTACTGTTCAGACATTTTAGTTGCTAGATATGGGATAAGAAGAGTTCTCAGAATAAGGAATATACCTTTTAAAACATGTGCTACAATCTGATAGTCTTCTCCCACCAGAAGCACTTTTGCTCCAAGACATACCCCAGGGGACAAAATAAAATTAATCATAAGTTGCAAAATGTTTCTCCCTTGACTGTTTTCTATCTCTAATACTAGCAGACATAATAACCCATTTGTGTGAGACAGTTCTCAGCCCTCAGAAGCTTAGGGCATCATAATGTCAGATCCCAGGAAAAACTGTGCAAATGTGCAGATACACAGGAAAACTGGAAATCCCTTTGGAAAATTAGATTTTCCTGAAGTCTGCAGATAACAGACATGCATCTTTGGAGTCAAGATTTTTTTTCCTGCCAGACTCAACCATGTTCAACATTAAAGGCATTTTTCTATCATTGTAATCTTGAAATATTATTCTAATGCAGTAAAAGCTTGATTAGAAGGGAGCCATTACCAATATTCAGGTTCAGATTGAACTGGTGCTACTGCTAGAAATCCTAACTCCCATAGTCCCTGGGACATTTCAAACTACATCTATCTTTGATACATGATATTCAAGGAATTCTCAGAAACAAATTCAGGGTTTCTTTTTTCATAGGGTTTCTTTTTCATTTTTTATTTCTCACTGTAAGCAAATAAAAACAGAGGTCACTTTTGAGTGTCAAGCCTTACAAAAACATCACTTCATAGTCTCATGGGCTTCTGCCAGAAAATAATAATTAAATGAGGAAGGAATATGTGAAAGGAAAAGAAATTACAACTGAGAACAAAAGTTCTTATTAATAGAAAGATTAAATCCACCTTCTAAAGTGACCCAGGCACATTTAAGATATATCTACTTATTTTATGGGATTCAGTACATTATTATTATCTTTTCATTGATATATTATCAGATATGTATTTCTAAATGTTACCTTTTTTTAAAGTGTTTTCTTTGCAATGGTTGAAGGTTAAAGCATGGTAAAAGGCAAAATTTTCTAACTTACATTGTACACATGTTGAAACAAACACTCAGCTTGTACTTATCAGTATCCACAGTCCAAAGGGTATAACCTTGAAACTGCTATGATTTACCATAACACTAAAAACAGCAGGCAACCACAATGGGTATATAAAATATTTGGTTTATACTGGTAAGCGCAACTTATCTTCACAGAAACTTCCTTTTCTTTATGCATAGCCAGCACCCCAAACTTTGTATCTCAAGCTGACTGAAATGACTAAGTAGACCATAAATGCCGAAAAATTATTCTTTTTCCTTTTTTTTTTAAGTAAATCATAAGGAAAAGAGCAGCATAGATTACTACATTTCCTGCCTAATATCATCCTGCAGGTACAAGAGCCATCATTATTTTGATGCTGATAAATTGCATTTCCTAGCACAGAAGGTCCTTACCTTTATGAAGGAGCACTTGATGAAGGAAGCCAAACCCTCACAGCCAGAAAGGCCACTCCACAAACACAAGGCTCTGTCAGCTGCACTGAGCATCACCTGCAGTCTGATTGATCTCAGTTAACATTCCCCTTCTTTTAATTTTCTGGCATTTTAGCTGCATTAACCCTATCATGTAATGGGGTTTTTTTGTTCCCCAATTCACCCTGCTGGTGAGATAGCAAAACAGACCAGAAGATACTTGTGAAACCAGAGCTTTGGCAGTTTGAACTCTCTCCTTATGTCAAAATAGTTTATTTTTCATTTTATAAAAGTTCAAAGAACTATGATGACAGCTGCTTCAAAAAGCCACTTTACATTTTCCTGTTAACACAGTAATAATATATTACTGCATTAATATAATGGTTCGCATTTCCACAGTGACTGACTGATACCAAATTGAATATCCCTCTAAATCTGATACTCCATAAAGAAAATTCCCAATCCATTGTGAAAGTAACTCTTGTTGAACATCAACATATATTCTGTGTTCATACTGACCATCAGTATTGCTGTTTTAATACCTACTGTGAAAGAAAGTCTAATAACCTCTGTGTTTACACACCTAAAGTGACCAATATCTGTTAGAAAAGTGTAAGCCACAAATAGACGTGATCAGCTTTTGAGGATATTCTGGAATACATACATAATGTATACATACACATACATTTTGCTAGTAGTCAAATGAAGCAAAAGTACTTTTAAAATCTTTTTTTTCCCTCCCACATATAGAGATGCAATTTGTGTTCCATGCTTCAAAATGGAAAGAAAGCATGATTTGAAAAACTGATATTAGACAAATGTCCCTAAAAGAAGAAGCTGACCAGTAATGCACACAGAGTCAACACACCAGGCAGTATGTAATTATTTTTCAAAATAATTTTCATTTCTAAAGATCTGCAGCACAAGAATTCCTCAAAGTAGAACTGACATCCTTGCCTAAGCAGACCTTAACAGCTTTTACTTCCTCATGTCTGCCCAATCACTTTTAGATGAATGCCACATTATAGCACCCACAGTCACTGCTGGCAAATAATTACCTCTCTATGTAGCAGAAACTACATACTAGCTCACTATTTTTTTGCTGCTTTTTAAAAAACCTTACCAGCTGCTAGTTTTAATGGACAGTAATAGGGATTTCTACTAGGGAAAGAGACAGATAACAATTATTCCCAATCGCTCTAGATTTAATAAGCCTTCATATACCCTCAATACTCTCTCTGAGCCTGAAGGACACTAGTTTATTTAATTAATCCTCTAAAAAAATTATTTAACCTCTCTGATAATTCTTATTTCCTTTCTCCATAACTTTATTTCTTTTTTTCTTCAAATAGGTTAAGGAATATTATAAACATGTCTGAAAACAACAGAAGACTGAAGACTGATACTATTCTTTTTGTATTCTTTTCCCTAAAAGTTCTAAAGTTTGAGCTAACATTTTTAGACTAAACTTATTTTCTTTCAGCGCAGTGTGTATAAATTAAACAATATCTGGCTCTTAGATATAAGTGTAGAGTACATAAGAACCTGTGACAAAGTTAAAATTAGCAGAGCCAGAATTTACACCCTTTTTCTCTAAACCTTTGGTAAGGATTCCTTTCTGGTCTGGAAGTTCATGCACACAGCAGGAATAGACCTGTGCTTTGAGAACATTTAGAAGCAAGAAAACTAACAGGCATCAAAATTAAATGGTCTGTCCAGGTCATGTTGTATGCAGCAAATTTAGGATTGAACTTTAACCTTCTTCATGTCAAAGTAGTAGCTTAACCAGGACACCATTCCATCTACACAATATGGTAATAAGTAAAAACCTGGCAGATTATCTCAGATAAGAAATTTCACAATTCATGTGTTGAACTGAAAATGGCTGCCAGTGACAAAATACATAGATGACTTAAAAGCCTTGTCAATGGTTAAAATTCAAAACAATTTGCAATTCATATAGTTCTGCCAGTGACTTGCTGCTTATTGTCATTTGGGGATTTTATCTTTCTATTGTTAGAGAAAGGGATTATGAAATATAGTGAAAGGCAACAAAAAAAATGCCGAATGCTTTTCAGATGTTGAAAAATACAGACTCATTCAATTATTAAGTGCTTTGTGGTAGTTACAGAAGGGCAAATTAATATTCGACATGAAGATGAGAATACCCTCAAAGAGAGATATTACTTGGGCAGTTATAAGGTTTTAGAGACTGGCTTACAGAAAGCACTGCGGAATACCTGCTGCTGATAGGTCATGAAATATTTACAGCTGTAAAATCTTCTATTTTATTCCCAACGTTTTTCATCAGTTAAACAGTCTCCCAAATATAACCCTCTAAGAAAAAACAAATAAAAACTCCAAAAGCCTTCTCAAGGTAAAAACCCTATATTTAGCATCATAACTCTGAAAATAATCTGCAGTAAAAGCAGGCCCTGTAGAGCCAAAGGCAAAACTTAAAATGATTTGTTTGATGGCAGTCTTTCACTTACAGCTTCAGTGAATTACCACTGAAATGCAAGTGCAATATTCCTCTGCATATGGTACTTTTCATTTGAAATTCCAGGTGCAAGGGACTTTTTAAAATCGTTCATGGGCATGCATCTGTTTGTTTTCCTACATACACACTGACAAGCCGGATTGGGTCTAATATTAAGTTTGCAATGTTCCAGGTGTTACTCTGACATCAATGACAAATCATTGCTAGAGAGGAACTTCAGTCCTGGTATTTTAAGTCAGGATCCAAATTCTGCTCAGCCCTCAGGACCCAGCTTAAGGACCATGGCCCTAGGAAGTCAGTAATCTTGCACCCAGACCAACATCCATCACTGGGGATCACCTCCCAGCCAAACCCAAGAAACACTTCACCACAGCCCAGGCACCATTAGCCAACAGGATCCTTTCTCACATCTAATGCCTTTCCATCAGTTTCAAATTTATATAAAGTAGCACAGTCTCCATGTTTGTATTAACATCAGTCTGAGCAAGTGTTAGCTGCTTACTTCAGTGCAATTTATGATTACTGGCACCGTAAAAATGCTATAAATCTTGCTGAAAACTTTCTTATCACTTATCTCTATTCCTGGTGATGTTTTGCAGATAACATCCTGAGACAATAAAGAGTAAACATAGACATGTAAGAAAAATATGGTCATAAAAAAATACTGATTACAGTTTCAGGCATACAATTTGGTAAAAATTTGTTTCTATAGCAAGTGTCCTGAAATTAAAGTTATTTAGCTTTCAACTACGACAGCAATTTGGGGTTTGGGGTTTTTTTAATATGGTGTATTATTTTGATTTGTCTCAGGGTTAATCTCAGGAATGTTATACAGAGTTATTTGGCTCTTTCTATTTAGTTAAAAATTTTATCACCATACTAGCATTACTCTCACAGTTAATTAATGTTGGTTTTCCAAGAGAAAAAGCTTCAGTTAATCCCCCATATTTACTACTGACAGTGTCAATATTTCACAGCCATTGTCAGGCCTAAATCAGAAGAAATATCAGGCTTATAGGACTATTTACAGTTGCTTTATCCTTCTACTTTTCTAACAACATTATTAACAATAGTGCCAAAGGCAGTGGTGATTTTGTAAACACAAAGCTGGTCATTAGATACCAAACTGAGACCAGCCTGTAACCATGGCCCTGAAATGAGAGCAGTATTCAATATTGTATTAACTCAGACTGAGCTAAATTGAAGCAGAATATAGCAAAAATACATATATTTGCAGTTCACCAAACAAACTATTCTTTCCAGCCCTCCATTACACATTTATTTTCTAACATTTCTAACTTTTAATTGCATTAGCTGCAGAAAACTGTGTCCAATGAACAGGCTGTAGTTACTTTATATATAAGGTTTAGGCTTAATTTTAAAAGGGAAAATTGTATTTCAAAGCTTTTATGCCATAATTCCCTTCCTGAGTTTTCAAAGGGGAATGTACTTACATAGCTTCTATTAAATTTTTAATAAATTTATTTCCCACATGTAAAAAATATTTCATTGGGAATTGGAATAATTTACGAGCTAATTACAGGCAGCACAGATAGTGCATTTTTCAGTCCAGTAATTTTCAGATGCTCAACAAAAGAGCAAAATAAGAGTTCCAATAAAACTCAGTAAGGCAAGAAACTGCAAATAATGGGTGAAAAAGGCTTGAAATGTCAATATGTTTTGTTATGAGTTATCCAATTCAGCCCTTCTGCAGTAAGTGAATTATAATGGGAATCAAGACACCAAGTCTTTGAAAAGCTTGTTGAAAATGTGAGTTATCTTTTAAGCTTGTTCCACCTATTAAAGGAAAGAGTAGCCACTGGGGAAAGTGCTCTGCACAGCCGCCTGAGCATTTCTCTAAATCCTGTATATGCCTATACACGCTCATTTATAAATACGGTAGTCAATGCTTTCCAAAGCATAGAAAATTCATACCTAATCAGTACTCCGAGTTCCTCTGGGATGAATTCATGCAGGGGAGAAGCAGCCCATGTCTGCTCACAGTTTGCAGCATCAGCAGAGGGCTGGCTGTAGGCCAGCTGGGTGAGCTGGCTCATGTCCCACTCCCCACGACTCATGCACTCTGAAGTAGAGCAACTGCATAATGCTTTATGCAATTCTCCTCTGGGCCTTTGAAACAATTGTTTTTTTGGTCATTTTCCACTTCAAAGTGCCCAAAATGATGAAACAGCACTTCAAACCTGACAGAGGAATGTTTTAGCAAGGTGTTGTTTTTTTCAATAATAATCTGACATTAAGGGTACTTGTTTTCTGTCCCAGAGCAAGGCACATAATGCACACATTTATTCAGCTTATTAGTCCTTCTTTGCAAAGTTAATTAGGTTCTGCTTGTTTAAAGCTAACTCAGATATAACTTTTCAGTCACAAGATATGCCATGTTCCCAGAAATTAAAACAAATGGAGAAGTTACTACTCTTCCTATCCTGTAGCACATATCCCAGAGAACTCTGCAGAGCCACATGGCTGCAGATGAAGCCAGAAGATGAAGCCTTCTAGTACTGTACAGTGTACAACCTTCTAGTACTGTACAACACTCCTCTCAGACAATGGTTATTGCAAAATGTGGCCTTGGGGAAATGTTTCTGCAGCACAGATTTGTATCTTGGGCTTATGATCTTCATTTGCACATACTCCCAGCTACAGTCTCGTGGACTTTCACAAAAAGAAACAAGCCAAAAACTTCCCACCGTCTTCTCAGAACAGTTCCAGATAAAAAAGGGTGATGGGAAAAAAAGACAAACCCCAAATGAAGCCAAGGGAATTACTGCATGAAGGACTTAGGGTGAACAGAAAAGTGAACCAGCCAACCAGCCTGCACAGCCTCTACTGTGTGGATGTGAAAGGAGCAGCCTCTCCAAGAAAGAGACAAAATAGGAAAAGCTGCAATATGAATGCATGAGTATGACCCTCCTCTGTTCAGCCATCTGCTGATATAAAAAGTTTGGAAATTCATGGTGATAAGATCCCTATCCCTTCAAGAAATATGACTAAATTAGATCGGTGGAACTCAAGAAGCTCAGAGATCCTTCTCACAGTACTGTAAGCAGTTCCTAAGGGCATAGAAACTCAATCCAAAAGACTAAACTGGTTATTGTCTTTGCTAGTCTGTGAAGGTACAACTCTGTAATTCTCCCCATTGTCTATAAATATCCTTTTCCCCCCTTTGAATTATTTTCTATTTAGGACTTACTTTATTTGAATTATTTTCTATTTAGGACTTACTTTATTTACTCACCTGCTGGAGCCAATCTTTTAGCCTTCAATATTGTCATTGTCTACTCAGAGAATTAAGTACAGGGGATATTTCCAGAGTTGATATAGGTGAATATGGTACCCTTTATTTGTGAGAAGAGGATCCCAGACAGCCCTCTAATAGCAAAAGCCCTGGAAAGCTAGACTTTTCAACCTATGTTTAGGGAATGTGGAAGCTCATCTGTTTTAATATACTTAGAGACATACAAATGAGATAGGATACTTGAAATTCAGATACCATTAGAATATTAAATAAATCTTGATAAAACAGGCATGATTTGAAAGTAAATGTACTAAAATTAATATCACTATATCAGAGCAACTGAAAACTGAAGCATGCTTTCAATAATTACTGCCAAAAATTGCCTTCTCTGCATCTCATTTTGTAAAGATTAGTCAAGCAGTGAAATACTGGAATCAAATACATCCATTAATTGGCCTTCAGAAATTAGCATAATTGATCATGTAAGACATAACTGACCCTAGGCAATTTTTAAGTTTTACTAAACTTATATAGTTTCCATTTGGTCATGGTTCTAATGCAATCCTGTTGAGCCAGGCAGGTAAAGGATGGCATCCCCAGATGATGCCCAAAGCAACACAGTATTATTACATAAGAGAAAAAAAAGGTTGCCACCCAAGTGAACAGAAAGAAAGAAAAAGTGAAGGTCTAAACAGTCAGGTGGTGACAACTATCTTACAAAGTGCTCAAAGCATGGTAAGATAGGAGTCAATTCCATTATTTTAGTTAGGAGACTATGTCAGTCAGTGTGGAAACTGTATTTAAGATCTCCCTGAAATGGGATTGATTACACAACAGCAAGGATTTCTGATGCTTGATACCACAAATAAAAAAAATCAGTTTTAACTAAGTAATACAGAGATAAACTGCTTCTAACTCACCTATGATGCCTAAGAGGTATCAGGGTGCAGAGCACCCTATAAAAACAATTGTTTTGCTTTTTAATACTTTCAAAAGAATTATTCTGTGGCCCATCACTACATAGCAGTAATGTGCTGGTTTTGCAGATAGAAAAGCAAGCAAGGTAAAGAGGTGACATGCCAAGGTTTTCTGCAAATAACACTCTGTTTTTTTGTCAAAATTCAATGGTATTTTTTTGACATTTAATTAAAACTCAGGGTCATTAAACTCAAAGGCCTAGCAATGTCACCACACTTTAACTTGCTAGAAGGTACACTTCTTGTGGCTCTTCAGTTCAACAGCTTAGGAAAAGGATGGAAGATAAAAGGTCAACAGGGGGATTTTTTAAGATGTCTCTAACTAGTTGTCTTATCAATAAAAATAACCATTTAGCTTTTAAAAATGGAATACATGAAAAGCCATGGGCATGAAAATGCAATTACTCTCCTGTAAATTGGTAGCACATTAGTATGCTGGAAGGGAGAAAGAAAGCATAGCTTGGGCTTGGAGAGCCATGAGATTGATAGCCACCAGGAAAATGGTTGCTTTAATTAATTTTCTTCTGAAAATTATCCAGACCATTAAAACTTCTTTAATACTTGCACAGAGTGAGAGTTGGCTCTAACTTATGAAAAGCTGATGAAACACACAAGACAACACAGCAAGAAATTCTGAAGGCAAACTAATTAAAGCAGTTTTAAAATAACTTTCTTACTAACTAATAACCATTTTCTTAAGGGTTTTTTTGTTCCCTTGAGAATTTAGAAACATAATTACTGGCAAATAGTCATTATTTCCCTTTTTTGATGGAGCATTTTAGTGTGTTTTATCACTGTCTAATAAATGAGGAAGGAATCAGAAATGTTTAAGTACTGATAACTAACCTAGAGAAGTGAGAATTTTAGGGCTAATATCTATATTTATCATAGAGTACATGGAGAACTCAAGCATTCTAGAAAGAAAGCACCCTAGGCAGAACATTTGTTCTCTGAATCCCAGTCACGGTTTAGTAGGATCCAGGACCAACAACTCTGAGTGTGTTCAGCAGCATAGCATTAGGCATCTAGGAAAATTTTTATTAACAAGGGAAATTTAGCTGTCTCCAATATCAACTGAGTGGGGGGTTCCAAAAGGAATATTTATAACTTAGCATGAACAGCTTCTTAGTACAGCCTTAGAGTAATTACAATATGTTTTTTTTCTTAATCACAAACCACAAAACAAACATCTTCAAAAATATAATTTACTGGATTCAAGTTGTAATTTAAGATCACTCATATATACCTGATTTTCACTTCAAAAGTGTCAATATGTCTAGGAGTAGTC
The DNA here is from genome assembly GCA_013397375.1 of Toxostoma redivivum. Lineage (NCBI taxonomy): Eukaryota > Metazoa > Chordata > Aves > Passeriformes > Mimidae > Toxostoma > Toxostoma redivivum. The sequence continues at coordinate 52,594 of VXBI01013279.1, read as the reverse complement.
CTGAAGGGAAAAAAGAAAATGACACACCACAAGGGCAGCAGTCAAAAAACACAAAAAATTCATAACTTGATCTTGCAAATCAATATGAAAAAGATGATCCAGTTCCTTTTTTAGTCTTACTGGGACCTTTTCACTATAAGGTGCTTTCTGTTTCTGAAACATATCTTTCATATGATTCATATGGGAAACTTCCCAGACTGGGGTTTGGACTATACTTGCTGCAACATGGTGAAATATTTTCTTAAGACCTGTGGTTACTATTAGCTAGCAGATAAATCCAACCATATAAATACAGCCCAGTAGTTCCAGGTACCTCTGGTTTTCGTAACACATACTGCCTGGAAACATAAATCATAAAATAAATTGTCCAAAAAATAATTGCATATACTTTCCAGGGTTGAAGGCAGTATCCAAGATCTACGGCAAGGCCTTAGAGCTGCTGCATAGGGCAGGAGCATTCACCATGCTCTTAAATTAATTTTGAACTACCACTTCCATACCTAAATGGCACAGAGTGATGCCATGCTGTGGATGACCTCTTTTCAAAAAACACCACTACACAGGATTCTCCTGTTTGCTAGTTTCTGAACACTGCAGTTTGCCGACTTCAAAGTCAAAAAAAGATGAAAATCGCTTTATCTTACAAAATCAAGTCATACATTTACCTTGCCTTGTGCATTGTGCTACTGAACATGTCTGGTTTGAACAGCACAGCACAGAGAAGCAGCGGAACAATGTGAAGGAGAAGAACTTTGTGGCTGTGTAAAATGCAGCAACATCTGTCCTTTGTTCTCCACTGCAGTATGAGACTTCAGGTCTGAAGAAAGATAATAAATAAGTAGTTTGAGAAAGCATAAAGCAAGCTGTTGGGATCAGCTTGGCATTCCTGAGGAGTATCACTGGTCTGCTGCAGTACAAAAATAAAAATATGAGAAGTGGACAAGAACCCTGTCAGAAATAAATCAGAATCAGCCTGTTGTGACCTGAATGAAAGTTTCAGAGTAAGTGATAAACTAAGTGTAGGGACCAGAAAGGTCAGATTTAAAATATTAATTTCCTTTTAAAAAAAATTGTCAATTATATTTACATCCATAAAAGATATTCATTAAAATTCAAATTTTATTTATCTAAAAAATATGTAGCATAACAATGAAGTGATGTACTGTGTATTTTCTAATAAAGATATAAATACTTGATGTAATAAATGGAGAGGAAACATGCTTTTAGTGCTTCAGATAAAGAACCAGGCATCCAAAAATTGCTTTCTGAAAATTTCTTCGTGGCAGTAGAAAAGGCACTAAAATTATAATTGTCAAGAATTAGCCATTCTTAGTGTGTCACTCTTGGGCAGAGCTGAAAGTGTTCTAAATAAAAAAGGGCTCCACACACAATAGCACAACAAAAATTGTCTGCCTGACAGCCTGCTCTTGAATGACAATGAATACTGAGTCAGATTAGGAGTAACAGGCATTCACTGGCTTTTCAATCTAGACCAGGATTTTACCAAACTCCTCACATTTAATAGGTGCTTAATAGATAAAACAACCCAACCATTGTACCAGACACCCACAAGTATTTTCAATATTAAAGAAGACATCGTTATATGTGGGCACTCTTATGAAAACAGAGAGGCATGTGTAATTCTCTCAATGTTAAGCCTTTTTTTTCAGCTGTTTATAAATTCTCAAAATTGTTTGGACTCAGTACTTTTCATGCTTTCTCTTTATTTTCGGCTATTTTGCTTTAATTTGAGATTTGCTTTAACATACTTCAGCTGCTAAAGAATTTTGTTAGGAAAAGTGTATTGCTTTAGAGAATTCCTTCTGCAATGTAGATTAGGCAGTCCTAAGGTGAACAAGCATTAGCTTTTTGGTTCAAATCCATAGTTATCTTTTTGAAATTAACACTCTATATTTAGTGCCTTTATTTACATCATTAAGTAGGCTTGACATTCAAACTACATACACTTGTTTGAGATGAAAGTAAACCCTAAAAAGAGTTTCCTGCAGCATACCTGATGCACTCCAACTGCTAAAGGTGTTCCACTACACTGCACCTGGACAGGAATAATCCAACACAAAACCACTGAAACACATCATGGAGATATCAGGTCTGCAGCACTATCTGTTTGACTCCACAGATGCTCTTTGTCATTTGACATTACCAAATGATATGAGTATACCCTAGCACAGAAATCAGCTCACAGAATGGTTGTGACTGGCCCTTGCTGGACACCAGATACACACCAAAGCCTTTGTATCTCTCCCTTTCTCACTAGTCAGGGGAGAGAAAATAAAACAAATGACTGATGGGTCAAGATAGGGACCCATGCGTTTGTCAGTGAGAGATCACTCACCAGTTACTGGCACAAGTAAAATAGACTTGGCTTGGGGCAATTAGCATAATTTCTTACCAATCAGATCAGGATAGGATAATGAGAAATAAACCCCAAATCTTAAAGCACCTTTTCCCCCTTCTTCCCAGGCTTTATTCCCAGTTCTCTACCTCCTCCCCACAAGCAGTAAGGGGAGAGGAAATAGGATTTACAGACAGTTCCTCACACCTTGTCTCTGCTATTTCTTCTTCCTCAGGGGCAGGAGTCCTTTCCCTGCTTAAGCAGGGCTCTCTCCCACAGGTGACAATCCTCCATGAACTTCTCCAGCATGACTCCTTCCCACAGGCCACACTTCAGGAACTGCCCCAGCATGTGTCCTTTCCACAACACACAGTCCTTCAGGAGCAGGGGCTCTGGTGTGGGTCCCTCATGAGGTCACAAATCCTGCCAGCAAACCTGCTCCAGTCTGGGCTTCTCTCTCCAGGGGTCCACAGGTCCCAGAAGGCTGCTTCAGCACAGACTTTTCAGAAGTTGAAATCTTAATACCATAAAAGTGTCCCCGATTCATTTATACTCTGTAGGGACAAACTTATTATGTGTGTGCTGGGTTCTATTCACACAGAGTTTGCATAGGCTTTACTTGAATAAAGCTCATGTTATTCACTTCAGAAAAATACTTTTTTTAAATTTCTAAAAGTTAAAAATATTAGACATGAGTAATAATACCAGGTAAATCCAATAGCATTAATATTTTTGGTTGTCTGTGTGCACATGAGCAGCCAAAGCTATAAAAATGGTGAAAAATTGCGAGTGTGCATTTGGACAGAACCTTCAAATGCTGTTCCAGACATGTGCCTCCTCCAAAACTATAACTCTCTAATTCCCTGAATCAACTGGTGTCACAATCAGATTCATTGTTGAGAAGCAGGTCATATTGCAGTGAGAATAAAGCAGAGATAAATGGGGAAAGGGGGAAGCAACATCCTCATTTCCACAAAATTGACATCCAGCTGAAAGAATTGGCTATATTGTCCTAGAGTCCTGCATACAAATGTGGATCTGATATCATACCCACACAGCCTCACAGAAAGTCCATGAAGCACATTTAATTTCTCAGAGTTAATTCCTCTGTGTCCAAGAGTATGTCTTCACTGCGTAGTCACCTCTCTAAAGGTTCTCTGAATTGATTTTTTTTGGTTAAAGTCCCTCTCAGAAAGGATCAAGATCAGTTTTAGCCTTTGCAACCAAAGTTAAATTTGGTTCATATGCTCAGTTTACAGTTGTGATCCTGCATTCAAGCACCATCTTGAGATGACCTTAGAAGAAAGATTAGTGTGCACCCAGGTGTGCAGTGGTTTATTTGTAGTCTACCTGCTCCACAGACTCATCCCTTACTGCATGACTCTTTACTACAGATGGCTCAATGTAATACACTACAAGAACAAAAGGGATGTGTAGGTGTTCCAAGTTCACTGTGGATGGCAGCAGATAAATTACAAGCAGACTATTAAGAGCAATATGGACATGAAAAGATGGATGAGGGAGCACACTAACCTTGAACCTGTTCTCTGACCAGGCAATTGAAGTTAAAGAGAGTGAATCTGTTATACATTGAAGGTTCAAGTGCAAGTGGTGATGCACAGCTCCATGTATCCACCAACACAGGTCCAACTACTCACAGAGCTACCAGTACCCTGATAGAATGAATTAATAAATGAATAGATGAAACCAAGCAGGACAAAGACTATGTTAGTGAGCAAAAGAAAGCCTTTGGGAGGGCACTCACGGCTCAAAGTCCTTTGATTAAAACCCTATGTCTATAATTAGTCACTTTGAATCCCTACTAACAGTAAGCTCTCCTGCTCTGAAGTCTGGTAGCAATAGCTTTCACCACTTCAATCTCATACTCGCAGAAAAAGACTGATCACTATTTGTTCATGAGTTCAACCCTTTCTGGTTGGAAAACTACAACATATTACAGGTCATGTTAAAATAGCCATGTCTACAAAATGGTACATGGAAAACCAAAATATAATAGGGGTCTAAAACCAATCTTTAGCACCACAGAGGGAAACAAGACCTGTAGGCCATTCCTTCACTGTCATCCAGCAAAAAATATGGGAACAAATGTGCAGCAAAGTATCAGCTATAGTTAACACACTTTTATGAAATATTGCCAGATAATATGCCTGGTAAAAGAAACCAAATTTTTTCAAGATATCACCAATGCAGAAATTTAAAATATTCTAACGTAGAGCTGCCTAAATCTGAATTATGCTGCTGAATCTATCTTTCAAACAGCTGTGATACTGCTTCACATCAAGTGGACTATGATGTATTAGATCTCTTTAACATCATCCTTAGAATTTAATGACCACAATGTGTTCTGCATTATCCTTGGAAGACACCAGATGTTTAAAATAAAGTTTACAGCATGGATAAAACTTCATTCTTGTGCACCTCACTCCAAACTTTCAATTTAAAACATGGTTGATATTCTAGTGATTGTTTCTTTTGCCTTCCCTGCTAATAAGCTTTCTGGAAGAGTGGGTATCGTGAACACAGAACTAATACAGAGTGCATGACAGATCTCATTTGCACAACAGATCTGCAGTGCAAATAAAAGCCAAAAATCCTTCTCTATTCATTCTATAAAGGAAGAAGGATTCACTAGATGAATAAACACTGGAGAGGTTTTGCATTAACAAACACTGGGTATATTTACCCCTGTATTTTCTCATTCCACTGTCAAACACTTGCAGAATTCCTGGTCTCATTGTAGTGATACTACTTAAAAAGGGGCCAATGCAAATGTCTTCATCTGCATACCACCAAGAATGCAAGCCTAGTATCCAGGCGACAATAAGGACTGTTTTGAGAAACATTTTCATGTGACTGAAAGAAAAAAAACACAACAGGGAGAGGGAAAAATATTTTACATAAAGATGAATCAAACAAATATTTCATTAGACACAAGACAAAATATTACTTTTATTTGAATATGTCTCACTGAAGTTCCATTATTCACAAGTAGTCAGCAAAATGGAAAATGCATACATTATTTGGAGGCAATACTTACACACTAATATTTAGGTGAGGCAAATAAAAATAATTAAAAAAATTTAGGGGATCAGAAAATCCTAGAAAGGCTTGGGTTGGGAAGGCCTTAAATATCATCTAGCTCTAATTCACCTGCCATGGGCACACATGCCACTCACTAGATCAGGTTGCTCAAAGTCCCATCTCATGGCTGCTCTCACTGAGCTCTTCTCCCAGTCTGTGCTCATGCCTGGGATTGCCCTGACCCAGGTGCAGCACCCTGCACCTGGACTCATTGAGCCTTATAAGGGTCTTGTGGGATGCAGAAAACAAGAAAGACACTCATGTCTCTTGCAAGCAGTAGGAAACTGCTCATGTAAACAATAGTAAGGAGCATCACCCATAACATAATGGAAATAGAGATCCTGAAGTATCTTCACAGATAAGACTAAATGTAAATATCTTCTAATCTGACCTCCACTCAAATACTGACCAGAGCTAATTTCTCTTTGAATGAAAATACTACTTAAAAAAATTATGTAAATATATTGTTTTATTATGTATCTAACTTACCTACCCTCTACATTATTTCCCAAATGAGTTTATTCAAGTTCTAGCTGTGCTACTTCTGTTTTACACCTTTATAATTTGTTATTGATTTTCTCTTTATTAAGTCTGTCAGAGTATCCTCTTCCTCTTATGACAGCCATAAACCAGAGTAAATGAATGGGTGAGAGAAGAAGCCAGTGATTAAACACTATCAAAAAATTGTATACCTTTCAAAACATTGAAAGCTAGAGAAGCAAAGTAAGGAATGTCTAAAGCAATGTAAGATAGAGCTTGTGGATAATTTACCTTCCTTTCCTCCTCTAAAATAAGTACCATGATATCTAAACTCAGCAGCACTTATTAATGTGCAGTAGAAATTAATATCATATATGTGACTATGATTTCATATTTTTCATCCCTGCCCAAAAAAGTACTATGCCTCTCAGTGACTACAAGTCTACAGTTTGGGCTCTAGTCATACAGAAGTCATCATCTGATTCTGATTTATCACCCCAGAAGGAGAGAGATCATCAAGTTCCATGGATATTTAAACAGTAGCGAGCAGTCAGAGGTTTGGTAGAAAAAAGCCTAAAACTTCCTTTTGAAGGAATCAACGATTAAAAAATGAGACAGCGGGGGATGCGGGAGGGCTAGAGAAATGGAGAAAGAAACAAGGAGCAAAACCACTTTACATGTGGAATATTTCTAAGAGCAAAAGTAGAAGCTGTTGAATCCAGTTTTCAGTGAGTCCAGCATGCAGAAATACAATTGCACAAGACCTCCACAAATAATTTTGCTATGATTCCCCTCAGAGCTTCTGATCTTGGCCATATTTGGTTTGAGGTATTATTTTGATTTTTATTTCCATTTCTACTCACCTGTCTCCATAAATTTTGTAAAAACTTTCTTGCTAGCTATTTAGAATATTTGACTGACTTGTCTTAAGAATAGTTTATAATATTAGTAAACACCAAATGCTATTGCTTAAAGGTTTTGTAAAATTTTCCAGGGTGTAACAACCAAACATTCTTCCTTCTGATTTTGACAGGTCAATATGACATGCCATGCTTGGTTTAATACAGTAAGTTGAAGAGAGCTTATCTACAGAGCAGTCTTCAGTGGCTGATACTTGACAGGAAGAGTCCCAAACAGGCAGCATAGTAATTTCAAATATTGTTCTAGATGTCTTAATATCATCATTATACACTACCAGTAATATGCTAGGGAGAAAAAAATTACAATGCTTAAAACTGTGTGTAGAAAGCATGAAGGATAAAAATCACAGCAGCAATGATACTGATACACAAAACCTTATTCTCTTACCAATAGATCTTGCCTTTTACCTTTGAGCATGAATAGGGCCAGCACAACTACTACAAACTCTCATCTTACTGGCAGTGTTAGTAGATCATAAAGACAGATGGACAAGATAACTATCTAGTTTCCCTTTGAGATAAAGGTAGATATCATTATTCTTAGTAAAAGTTTCAGCAAAAACCATAGTACAATTAAACACAGTGAATAGAAAAAGAAATAAATTTGCACTTTTTTCTATACCAGATGCAAAGACTACTGTAATGAAATTTTGTAGCTCAAAGAAAATGTGATAGATGAGCAGAAATGTGAATTTAGCCCAGTTTGAGATGTGCTAAACAACATATGAAGGAATTATGTTGTACCCCTAATAGGAGATTTAAATGGGTTATGTACAATGTGTAGAGAACTGCTGAGAGCTTAGTCAGTATCTGCAATAGTGCATGAAAAGATGAAAAACTATGAAATGACTGGAAAAAAAAGGCCTAATTGTCAAACGGCCAGAGAGAGCAGTTCTGCCAGGTTGTAATAAAGAAGTTATTGGGACCTGCTGATTTAAGGATTTCTAGTTTAGTAGCTGTTACTTAATCTCCTTAATTACTGCAGGAAAGCAAAGCATATTACATCATTGAGTTCCTTCCCCCTCTTCACCAAATACTTAATCAATGTATTTCAATTTTCAATATTTATTGAATATCTCTGCCATTCCTGCGTTCAAATGATCAATTCCACTACTGCCATCCAGAAACATACTGATAAAATTGTCAGGATTTATTTTGTTCTTCATATACTTAATCCACTTATTTTTATTATTTCTGCTGACTATATATGCCACCTTCTGTCCTTCCCTTATCAGTTCTGTGCAATTTCTAGTTTTTGATTTACAACATTAAAATCTTCTTTCATCTATTTTTACATACACTTATTATTCATAATAGCATTTTCATCCCTACAGAGTCACTTTCTAATCAGTGTGACTCATATTCTTCTATGGATTTTTGGAAATTTAGTAAAGGGAACATTTACCAATTGCCATTGCTATTTTCTGTCATCACTGTTATCTATTTTGTGCAACTATTCCTTCCAGGGCATGAAGACACAGGCATTTAACGTCCAGTCCAAAGCAAATAACATCCATTTGCATGAAAACTACCAAGAGATTCTAAGACTCTGATCAATTCTATGATACATCAAAAGGAAAATCTCAAACTTTGCATAATACTTTGAGTTAGGAAATAGCTTGATTTATTCTGTTACATCAAGATTCAACACTGATTGTGGAAAATCATCTGCAATTTCATAAATTCAAAGATTTCAGGGTTGGCAGGATGGTCCATCTGCACAAAGATGGAAGTCAATCAGCATAATTCAGGTAAGATATCACACACTATATTGGGACATACAGAAGAGAAAAGCACAATAAAGAAAGTAAGCAAGCAGCGAAGCTTTTATTTTTGTTCACATTTTTCTGGTCCCTAGACAGTTTCAAGTCCATTGAAGACGCAGTATTTTAATTTTAAATCCAATAAAACCTGGCCATTTACAGAAACCAAATTTTTAGGAACCTTTACTAAACTACCATCTATAAGTACACATAGGTACACTACAGCAGTGTCCTCTGGGCCAGTGTTTAGCACACCTTCCTCCTGCAGAATTATTGTTCTAATAGATCCCAGTTATGAGCAAGTTCTGATACATGACTGCCTCTGACAGGTGCTATAGGTATAATTTAGTTACATCTTTTTTCCTTACTCATACTGTTCCCCCAGTAAATTTGATCCTTGCTACCCTAAATCAAAAGTTTGTTACTGTAATCGTTGTGTCTTTTGCCTGCCTACCTGACATGGCATTTGCAGATACCTCTGTGTCACCTTTAGAAAGGAAAGGGAAATTCTAGCCACCATAAAGTCTCAAAATGTAACAAACTAAACAAAATTAACATCTTGAGGAGGTTAGGAAAGTTCAAATTGGATCTTTTTTTCCATGTTGATTTTCTGAAGCTTGCAGCAGTGGAACATATATCTGTATCATACAGGGCAGAAGAGAAGCCAGACCAACAAAACCTATTCTAGGATGATAAATGTATTTAATCAGAAGGCACTATGAAACTTGGCTTTGCAGGTAAACATAATAAATTTATCTTCATGTAGGTACATCAAAAAGTTGTCAAGAAAAAGTAAAATTTCACTTTATTGAGGAAACTCCCATTAAGCGTGGCATAGGCAATGATGAAAGGTATCCTACTCTAACACTAGACCTGAAACCTAATAAAACCTATAACACTGAGAGGATATAAGAAAAGGATTTGTTTTAAAACACCTGATTCTATGGAAATTGTATGAAGATCCCTAGATGCACAGAATGGTAATTTCAGAGTAATAATATTGCTTTCAAATTCTTTCAGATTAAATGTGTATATGTATACACAATCATGCACTCAGAGGCATGCCTCCTTACCAGTTCTGCTACTACTTTTTTTAGTCATATTATTTAAATTTGTGAGTTTGACAGTAGAGTCAATAGATTGATTTGTTTTGACTATTTTTACTTTAGTAGAGGTGTTGTCTAAAATTAGTTTAACTTTTATAAGGTTTCACAACCTGATTTAAGAGAAGTTTATGCACTGAATCACACCAATCTAAAACTTCAACTGCTGTTCCTAACAACCAAGTTTCCTACCTATCTTCAATACTCATCATTCAGAGGAATGAAATATTTTGTTTTACATTTTGAGTAGCACTCAGATTTTTAAAAAGTCTTTAGGTATTTATAGTAGCACAAAATCTCTAATACTAGTAGTCAAGAAGAACTGCAGCTTTCAATTACTCTTAAATTATGAACAATTTTGATCAATATTAAGAAGGAATGGATGGCTAAATATATTTCTGACTGTAGCACTGATGTGGGATATGGCTGGAAGACCTTAGGTGTGCTATTACTGACCTTATAATTGCAAGCCTAAAAAAACCTAAAACAAGTTTAAGGCTTTGCTATTTAAAGACATCCTTTCAGATATAGTTCCAGTTCCATGCCCCCTTATCATAAGACAATCTGGATTGTTTAGTGCTATGGACAGACAGGAACAACTGAGAGATTTCACCTTCCTGTAGATCATTAGGCAAAGCAAAATAACACCCTATAACTAAGCTAAGCTAAAGAAAGCCAAAATGTATGAAATTATCTTCATTATTGCCATAAATATATTTTATATTTGTTTGTCTTTAAAAAGAACAGAACTTTTCTCTTTCTTTAGTGGAATAACTCCAGTAATCATTTACTTATTTCAGAATTTAAAGGTGCCAAGCCCTTTCCTACTCCAAATCTGCTAATCACAGTAGAAGAGCCTTGCCTATTTTGGGTTTGGGATTTTTCTGTTTTTCCTCAGCATGTCTGAAGATCTACTTTATTATATATAAACAAATTAGGCAAATATAATTTGAAGTCTTGTCATAGACTTTACTTGATGCTATTTCTATAAAGAGCCTATTAACTCCTAACACAGAATAGGTCCAATTTGGTCCCAGTGCCAGTAAGCACTTCAGACAACATAGATGGAAATGGAGTCACTTAATACATTTCTTTTGACAGACATACCATTGTCTGCTACAGCTTGTGTCTTTATAATAGCATATCTGCATTCTTCCTTCTGGAATTTCAGCCACTGGTTTCTATTTTCAGACTTATATTTCTCCTTCCTTGGCAGTTATGTTTTTTCAAATACTTATATTCACTGCAGCTTGACCTCATACCAATACACAAATTGTATGCAATGAGCTTTAAAATAATTTATAGAAATGCTTCCAATCTTTGTATGTAAAAACATAATATTATTTCCCAAAAGCATAACTACAGCATCACTCATCTTTAAAAAGACAGCTTGCAGACGTTATTTAAATGTCTAAGGTCTATATTCTTAAATAATTCTTCCAGGTATTCCTAAATACATGGCCATACTGCCATAAACTTAACCATAGCCTCATCTACCACCATATATTTGCACTAGTTTCTGTGTTTGACCAGGTCATTATTTAGACACTGATGAAGAGTAAGATGTTCTAGGCTTTGTACATAAATATAATTATCAAAGTTTAAAACTTGAAACTAATGCATTTAGTGTTCAGTGAAATATTGCTTTTAAATGCTGAAATAACAAATACTATACAAGTCTAAATTTACCAATAAGAGATTTTAAATCCCACAGATCTCAAAGGTCCCACAAACCTCCTATGTTTTTTAATACATAACAAAATTAACTGTGTGTTTTCCTGAAGTCTTGTCATTCGTAGGTTTTGGCATTTAAGAAAATTTCCAACTGAATCCGTTCCCAGCACAGGACATAAAAGGAATCTGCATGGAGAGATTGTTTGACATTTCATAATACCTACTTTTCCACTGGCACATTTTTTGAATTTTCCTTTTTTACCTGACTGCCTATTTTCATAAGTCTTTTCTGCATACATAAATTTGGAGGGTGTTTTAGGAGATACATACTTCTTCCAACTTTTGCTGAAATTATTCAGTAAAGTCAGTAATTTTAGAAATTTTAAAATTGGCAACTTAAGAGAAACAGATTTTCCTGTTCAAATTCACATACACAGTCTGCTTGCTTAAAGTCACATATCCATAGAAATTGACCTTAAAGAACAGCAAAGAATGAAGGAATTCAAAATGCCTATCTAGGTGTTCAGCATAGTGCACTAGGGGAAAACTCAGATCCAGATCTCTGTGCTCTTTGAGGAACTCATTATATACACTAGCATGCAGACTTCCATGTTTTTACAACTTCCTAAGCTAACTCAGTTACTGGTAGCAGTCTAATTACAGAAGCATAGAGTTCACAGTTCACCATCCATAAAATTACCCTTCTTCCTAAGGCTGCATTAGCTCATTTAAATGTAACTTGGATAACCTCAGGATCAGGATGAACTGAAACATCTCTTTAGCTGTTGGTGAAGAAGCAGGGTAAATTAACCTGAGAATCTTGGGATTTCAGTGATTTAGGGGGGTTGCATGGTTTTCTAAGTGCAAACTGTTCCTACAATGACATCTAGCACATAAAAAAGTGTAATAAATGTGAAGAATGAGGAATGCTCACCGTTTAAGCTTCCTAGGTTTGCCATAACAAGTAAAGGTAAGTGGAGATGGAATGGACTGGACTCTGTGACTAGCCCTTACTTGCTAGATGTAGGATAGTTTCTGGAGGATGATGTATTTTTCATTTTAGATGCCACCAGATGAGAGTGGAGATCTTGCTAGGGATCACTTACAAGTGATACATAGATAGTGGTGCAGATACTGATATGGTTCCGTGTGGGAGGGAAAGGTCTGTGCTAGTAAAACCATGTCAAATGTGAACTTCATGTAAGGGCCATTTCTCTAACTGATAAGAAGATAGGGCTAACTAGTACCTGGCTGAACGTGGCAGCTATGATTTTGCTAGTTTCAGAAGGGCACTCCTGATTTTACTTTTGAGCAAGTGTAGAGAATCCACCAAGTCTGTCTGGTTTTCCTTACTGACATGGCCAAACTTGTAAAGTTTTCACATGTTCTATTTGGGGAATATCTTTTCCCATGTAGACAATGTGTACCCCCCCAAGGCTAGAGAAGGAGTGGGAGAAATCACCTTCTTCTTCAACAGATTAACTGCCAGAGTTATCTAGACATATTTCACTATTATTCCTGCAATTTAAAGAACTTAAAGACTTGTTAAATGTTAAGTTCAGTGTTAAGACTTGTTAATGTTAAGTTTAATTTCCTAGGTGCCAAAGTTCTTAAATTTAAGGTAAGGAGCTAAAAACTTGAAAGCCCAGGGTAGGTCAGACTATATGATTCAATAGTCTCTTTCACACTTTAAAAGGCATGCATATTCATATTCTTCACTCAGTGTTTGAGAACTGCTTTTACCTGTAGAAACTGTAATACTTCACACAAAGAAGGTACATCTCTATAATTTTCATCAGCATGGTAAGTGCAATCCTCTCAGAACACACCACAAAAATGGTAAACATATGCTCTTTGGTAGCCTCTGAGGTAGCTGTTCCTGTGACCTACTCTGTGTCCTGAAGAAGACTAACATTACAGTTTCCATCACCCAGTTGGAGCTGTTTGCTGTTGTGCTTTTTCCTTCCCATCCCAGACGTCTAGTGTGCTCACCTCTTATAGCAGTGCCTGCTGATCTCCCCAGACCATCAATCACCAACAACTGAGACTACTAACAGGATGCTCATCCTACCAACCTCTCTAGGCACCAGTGCTAGAACCCTGTTCTAAGAAAAAAAAATTGTATTATTTATTGGTATAGCAGCAGGCCCATCATCAACGTTTCTCTAGGCAGCTATTCTGCAGCCTGCTCTGATAAGAAGCATCTATTAAATCCACACCAAAACAACTTCTCCACCAACAGTTTATCTACACCTGCTATTCTACTGCATCTGGCAGGAATAACGAGACACAGTTGGCCCTACAGCTCAAATAAGGGCAGACTAAGTTCCCATTCTGTTCAAGGTTCTGGACGTTTGCTTTACATGGCTTTTTCTTCTGCTTCTTATACTTAACCATCACACTGTGTTTTGAAAATGTGTAAGGTTCCTTGATACTCTATCTGGCAGCCTGAGAAAGAAGTTTATCACAGGCCCACACATGCTGAAAGCACTTTTCTGATTTTGAATTCATACTGCATTAAATGTTGCTGCTTTTGTTCCAGAGTGGAAGAAGGGCTCTTTTTACAGCTGCACCTGTTTGTATAACAGACAATACCTCCTTCCACAGACTTTGCTTTTCCTTGAATAAACAAATACTAAGTATTGCGACTTCATAAAAATCTTGGGGAGAGCTTTAAATGAGTGAATCTAATACACATTAGCAAATACATTTTAAATTCTAAAATGTACTCAGATGAAACTGTCTAACAGAAGGTGAGCAAGGGGAGTTTGTAGAGCAACACAAACTGTAGGAGATCACACCTTGTGCCTGTGAAAACAAGAGAAAATGCAAAGAGGTATCAATTCATTGCTCTGTTCAAAAAGTATCTTCGATAATACTGAATTAAGCACAATACTGAATTATGCTTGAATCTTGGAAAGACATATATTGTGAGTAAACTGAACGTCAAGCAAGAGTTACAAAGGTATCTTTTAATCACTCCACCATCCATTCTGGATGTTTAAGATACCTTCTAGTTGTTATGAGGTACAGTCACATCCCAACACACAGCACTTTCACACTGTCACACAGCATGAGCTCATTATCAGGATTCACTGGGGAGTGCACAATCTCCAGTGAACAAACTCAGACTCATATCTGACTCCTTAGCTGGCACAGGACCACTGTCTTTGTGCCCCTGCTCCCCCTCTTTTATGAATGAATGGGAATAACACAAAATAAATGCTGCTTATGGCCCTTTATTTTATTCTGGAAACTACAATATTGACATTCCCCTGCATCACCACCTCATCTTTTAACAGCTGCATTGCAGGAAATCCAAGCCATGACAGAAGACATGTGTATATATTACTGTTTCTTATATATTCAATCAAATGTTGATTATATAAAATTTTGGCTTGTAATAAGTTTAGAGGGAAATAAGTTTTAAAATGGGATTTCCCTCTATTATTTCTGAAGTGCTCAGAATTGTGTATATGTAACGTAATGTTGAAGCTTGATTGAAAGTGTCTTTAAAGAATATAATGAAAAAGAATTGGATTTTTCAGGAGAGTGAAATAAGAATTAATATGTTCTCCTGCCCAGGAATAAGGGTTCTTCTATGAAAAGCAAAGGAAAAACACGTCTGAAGCACTGAAAAACACTGAAAGCAAAATTCTTTCTTTCACCTATTTGTAGAGTAAGGGTTAAATTATTTTGAGTTTTTAGCCAAATACAAAGGCAGTACTACACATGACTGCAGCAGAAATATAGCAGAATTAAAAATTCCTAAAAGGAACTATCACACTACCTGCAATATTGTCAATATATAAATCAAAGCAATAGTTTTAAATATATATCTGTGCTATATATATATACATACATAATGTGTATCTAGAGAGCTATTAAATCTAGAAAAGAATGAACACAACTTTGGACATTGAATGGCTGGTCAGAAGATCAGATTCTATTCATACATAATCTATATTTGAAAGCTATTACTAGTCCTCTCAGCTATCCTGTATAATGTGTTCTGCCACCAATTATTTTCATTTTCCAACCTTGAACAGAATAGGATATAATATGGCCTCAGATGTGGCAAATAGACACAAATGTGGTTAAGTGCTGACTTCCTAATGGCAACCCTGGTATGGATAGGTGATGTCAGGACCCAAATTATGACAGCAATTCAAGAAATACCATATTTAAAGACAATATTCTACATAAAATGGTAATAGATGGAAAAAAACCAGAAGCACAATAATTCAAAGGTCATTCTACTATAAATGAAATCTGGTTTCACTACTCACCTCTTAATTTGTATATAACAAATTGGATGTATAAAGTTGGACATTAATATAGTTGGAAAGCAACATTATGCTATCATAGGTAAGTGATACCTGATTAAATTTATATGTTCTTCCACTACACTAAAACATGTTGACAGATACCAAAATTATCTGCACTTTTAGGGGTCTCTAATTATGAATTAATTACTTAACATCTTGTTTTGCTGTCTCTTCCTACTGTGAACATACATTCAGTGGTTCTCACAGCAACCAATTTATATTTAATAATGTAGCAGAAGGACTTACCAGACCTATATTAAAAAGCTATATTTGATACATGCAGTAGCACATAATAATAATAGTTGCTGATTAAATTAGTCAGATTGGTACAGAAAAGACTTGAATCACAGAATCTCACACATCAGAGAAAGAAAAAGACATATTATTTCATCCAGTACATCTACTAATGCCTAATTTATCTCAGGATATATTTTGAAATTTTTGTCTAGCTCAATTTTAAATGTCTCCAATAATGATATTTTTCTTGCTTTTCTACAAAGCCTAGCAAATCTTTTAAAGAGAAACTTTTTTCCAAGTGATGATTAACTGAACTAGCCTAAGATATTATTTGTGTTCCAGTTATAATCTTTAGGTATTAGTAGATAGCAACAATTTCACCAAATCAGTCCTGGGTTTTGTTCTATTTTTTCAGATATAAAAACAGTAGTTAAAATAAAACAAAATATATCAGTGAGACACAGATATTTTTTCTCTAAATTACTGGCAAGGATGTTGAAATTGCAATTAGATGAGCATCTGTCTTACAAATAAGCTCTACTCCTTTAGCTAGATTCTCCATAAAGAGAGCATAATTAAAAGACCTTAACTCATGATGAAAAAAAAGATTTTACAATAAACACCACGGTTTGGGTAGTATTATTTTAAAGGAAATTAAAAATAGCATTAAATGAGGAAGCTGCGATGAAAAGGGAGAGATCAAAACCATTCTCCCAGGCAACAGACAAAAACTGGCTAGTCAAAAACTCTCATTAGAACAGATACATATTTTAAACCTGAAAAGTAACTTTGACAAATGGTGTTCTAGTAAGATTCTTTTGCATTCAGTCTAAGAGATATCTTTTTGACAAAAATCTAAAGCCCTGAAAGAACATAAGTAATCGAAATTACAAAGATGTCTAACTCATTAAAATATGAAAGCTTTATAGCCCTCACTTAACACCCTAAATGGCAAAATTCTTAGGAATACAAGCTTTTGATGGAAGGCTTTGGATTCTGCTAAATAGTTTCCTTCCCCTTTCAGTCCTTATCTTCTATAAAATTAAAAAAAAAATAAAGTCTATGTTCCCTGAACAACCTGGCTTAGGATCTTCATTAAAGTACTATCTTGGCACACAGGCAGGAAAACAAAATGAAAGCACAGCACCCGAGTATCTTCCTGTGAGGAGATTCAGACTCTACTCTTCCCCTCTTACAAAATCCCCATACAGGGTGATAGGGGCTCATGTGGGACAAAGGATGCTCCAGATCTCTCTGTGAAGGCAAAGTGCTTTACAAGGAGTGCAAGATTTGCTGGACTAGAAAAATAGCTTAGGAGAAGCCACAGCTCCTTCACAGGGTCCAGACACTCAAGAGAGAGAAGTCCTTGGCCTTCATCATAGCCCCAAAACATATTTCAGTCATAATGCCAATCATTGCTTAACATAAGGTGCATAAACCTGTCCTGGGAGCAAGGGTTAAAGTCAACCACTCTTCTCTGTCCAATGACTTTCCATGGAAGTCTATAACAGATTCATAGCCCTTAGACCTTTTAAATGGCCTTTGCTTAACATGAAAAGCACATTTAGACCCTATAGAGAAATGTATGACTATGACTTTTTTCTGGAGATAAGAAATTATTTTTAACCTTTCTGATGAAGCTTTGAAACTGAATACCTGCATGATTGCTGTAATTACTATGCTACTGGATAAAAAGAAAAGCAGCAATATAGGTTCTTGCGACCATACGTTAGAGATCTTGAGAGTATGTGGAATATACTTGAGATGTAAAGAGAGTCTAGAAAGCATAATGGAAGAGGATAATGGCTGCATTTTTCTGAAAAGTGAAATTGTGAAAAATGGGTGTGTGTGATTTCAGGGTGGTAGGAAAACTAGATTATTATGTAATAGCTGTGATCTTTTCTCAGGAATGTCAATAAACTTTAATGAGCCTTTTTGCCAATAGATTTTATTGTACTTAATTTCTGAAGTAAAAGACTCTATCCCCAAAACAAAAAACAAAAGAAATACCAAAACCTGCCAATATAAAGATCTAGACATTAAGATTACTCTAAGAATACATACACTGTTCTTATCCAATGCCAAAGGAAATAGTACAGGCAGAGTAGGTCATCCTGCTGCCAAAATCTAATGAGAGCTGACTGTTATTGTGGTCCTACCCAGGAAAGAAAGTCTTGATCTCCTTTTTAGCTTATATCCCCATCTCAGATGAAGGCCATGTAGTCTCATCAGGGAGTTCAGCCTGTACTTCACATTTCAAAATACATATCATAGGAGGCTCACCCAAAATTGTAAACATCTATGAATCCCCTCTGAAGAGCCGGACTTAGCCCATTAACTGTAGCATTTAGACTTTTAGCTCAGGCCTGTGGGTGCCACACTGAGAAGCAGCTAAAAATAAGGCAACAATGAACATCACATGCAACATTTCTCTCTGCCTTAATTCCAAGGTCTTTAATACAACTAATGCTGAAATCTCACCCTAGGTAATGGCCAAATGACAAGGAGATAGTCTCTCTTACTGCACTACAGTAATTGGTAATTACATTCTCATTGCCAGGAATCCTGCCCTCAGATACAATTAATTAAAACATTTGTGGAGAGGAGTTAATAACAATACAGGGACTCATGAGCAGGTTTGGTGCAGACAGATAAAAGTCAGGGCAGAAAGAAAGCATAAAAATTGTACAACCCAGGTTCTGTTTGCAAAAGTGAATATTTTAAAAATCACCCTCTCCCCCAGCAGAAACTTTCTGCTTGTAATTGAGAAAATCTAAACTGCAAGACAATAAATCTGAAACAAAATCAATATAACCTTATAGTGTGATTTATAATGAGACACTTTTCAAAGGAAAGGCACTTTAAAAGCCAGGCTGTTCCCTCTGATTGAAGGTTTTCACCATGAAAATGTCTGGCTAAGAAATGGCAGATTTACAGGGTAGGCAGCAATTGCTCATTAGGTGAAAGCAAAGCTTAATCCAAAATTACTTTCTCAGATTTTTATATAGCCCATTTGAAACAAATTTTTGGGCCTTCATATCAAGGGTATTCTTGTGCACAGAACAGAAACAGCAATCTTTAAGCAAATGTTTCTCCTAGTAGCTGTCTAAACAGTTTCTTGAACACAAATGTTAATATTGTAGTAAAAATATTTTAAAAATGTGTACTGTATCTCATTATTGTTTTATTATATAAATAAAAGGGAAAAAAATCCATGTTTTTGAGTGAGCAAAATCTTGCAAAAAACTTAATAAAATTTTATTAAATAATTCAGAGGGTTAAGATTGTTATATTTTTTCTTTAGATTTTTTTTTTTCTGCAAAGGATAAAAATATCCAAAATATCAGTTATAATTAACAGGTGTCTCTTTATAGCAAAAACACTGAAACAGAAGTAGCAACAGCTGTGAAGGAGGATATCAAAATCAAGAATATTAACATGAAGCATAATTTGTTTTTATAAAGAGATATTTATTTTGTGATAATGGATGCAATTAATACCAGCATATGCTACAGTGTTCATGGAATCAGTAATTAATGTAGCATTAATTTCAATGGGTTTTTAAGTGCATTTGCAATGCTACACATATTCAGATCTCTCATAAAACACAAACCAATTTGCTTAATAAATCAACAGCCTCGAACATATTTTTCCATCGCATGAATGATACAGGTATGTCAGTTAAGACTTGATTTTAATAGTGATAACAGAAGGAAGTGTCTTGTGCTCCTAATTGAATAGTTCAGGCATTTAAAATATTGATCATAAGGAGTGAGTGGTAATTACTTAAGCTAAGAACAGCTGTGAACAGACATCATTAATGTTCATCTACCATAATTTATGCTTGTAGCAATATGGCTCTTTTCAGCAAAATTTGAATTAAAGAAAGCTAGATTTAAATTTGAAAGTGAAGAAAGTGAATATTGTTGCATGAAAAATTATACCATACTGAGCTATAAATGGCATAACCCCACCGCAATTATTGGAGCCTCTAAAGCTTAACTCTAGACCTCGCAGGCAGTAGAGTGAGGATAATTAAATATGTAGCCACCTAACAATAATTAAGACTTTTTTCTTCTGTTATGCACCTAGTAAATGGTCTCAGTGGTCTTCCTAAACATTAATGAATGAACTGAAACACACTGTGAGGTACAGTAGGTTAGTAAGGATTTGTTCCCATCATATAGATGAGAAAACTCATGAATGTATGCAGTGCAGGGTGGTCTGAAAATTAATAAGTTGATAAGTGGCTACAAAGCAGTACAATATCTGGTGCCCTGACGTTTATTGGGTGTGCAAAACACATGCAATCCACACCAGCTTTATATTCTGTTGAAGTCAAAATCAGGTCCTGCTATAAACAAAGGTATTTCTCTGGAGAGATATTTGCACTCTATCTAGACTAATGTCAGTGAATTATATGGTGCATTGATTCTTTTTTACTTTTGAAAAAATGGCTCTTGTCAGACTTCATCACTCCTGTGATCTGTTATGTATATTTAACTGCAAAGTAAATGGTTGAAAACAATCCTTATTGCAAAATACTCAAGCTGCAGGCTATGGGCTGTGGCCTTAAATATCAGCAGTCCAAACAGGAATTTGGGAATCTATTTTTTAGAGTTGTCTCTCTCTCTGTGTTGAGGATCTCTTCCCTATAGCCAGTTTCCCCCTGCCTCCCCAAGATCACAAATCTCCCTCTTTCTCCATCTTGTCACACAGGGCTGCCTGCTAAAAGCAGTGATAAGACTCCTGCTGGCAAACTGAAGGTAAAAATAGCTGAAACATGCCCTGAAGAATCAAAAGAAATCCCCACTCTTGAATCCAGCCCCAAAATTATTAAACAGGGCAGACTGCCTACAAGACACCTGTATGTTTGATAAGTGTTTTTAATTAGATCCTGAAATTCTGTCCAAAAGAAAGTGCCCATTCACACTTTGCACCTTGATGGGGTCACACCTGAGACATACAGTGCATGAGCAAAACCAACCACATTGAAATGCTGTCTACAGCAGACACCCTAAGCCCTCATTTCCCCTATAGTATAACCAGGCTAGTTTTAAACAGAGAATGCTGAATGTCTTCTGCAGCCAGGGACCACGATATGTCCTTAACCTGGCAGCACAGGTATGGTCCAGCTCTTCAGAACTGCCTACACACAGGCATCAACTCACAGAGTTTTGACCATTGTGAGAATTAGATAGAGTAGGAAAAAAAGAAGCTTGAGTTGCTCCGTGGCCAGTCTGATAGGGTTGAAGTAGTTCATGAATCCCAAATTATTTCATTTTAAGAAGAATCTCTTGCTTAATACTACATCTGGGGAGCCATTTCCTGATGTAGAGTTGTAATAATTCACACTAAACGCTTTCTTACTCCCTGGGAGACAACAGACACAGAGAATGATGCCTTTTTCCCCAGAAAGATATTTATAGCATGGCAAAGATCTTTTCTTAAAAGTGATGAAGTATTCTGATTCAGAAACTTGAATGACTCAGGAATTCAAACTGCGAGAAGTTAATAAATTCCTTTCCCGTCTGACAGAAACTACATTTCCTCCACTGTTTTGGTGGGTTTATTTGGTTGTGTTTTTCCTTTCTTTTGTGAAGAGGAGAGCAATAATTTATTACATTTCATGTTTCATTGTAAGAATTGAACAATAGCTATGCAACTACAGAGCCATTACCAGAAGCTACTAGCTCAGAGAGATTTCAGACAGGCAGCAGGCATTGTATGAATAGTATTCTGAAAGCTCTTTTTCTGTCTTCGTGGAAATTTAGCACATTTTAAGTTTTAGACACTTGGACAGAATTGCATGTGCTTAAGGATCTGAGACAAGAAATGCAGCTTGACCTCTACATTCAGCAATAAACCAGATTGGGTTTTGTTAGCATACAGGCAAAGTAAGTTGTTTGTTGCAGTTGGTTAAGGAAAGAATCACATTAAAAATGTGAAAGAATGATTTTCAAAGTGTATTCTGTTCTTCAGTTCTTTGTGGGTTTGAGTATATACTTTTCCAACATCATACAATATGCAATGTTTGAATGAGAACTACATTAGCTGTGGACTTCTCTGTATAAATATTTAACATTTCCATGTTCTCTTGGAAACTAAATGCCAATGAAATCATAAAATTGCTGGAATGGCTCAAATTACATCATTAGATAATAGAAAATATCCATTCTTTTATGTTTATGGAAGAATGTGATTATTACGGCTTCATTTTGAGATGAAGTTCACCTGAACAAATATAAATGTTTTAAGAGAAACTTCTGAAAGATTTGTCCTCACTTTATTTGTAGGAAGCAACCAGACATTTCAAGGATACAGTTGGAGGCCTTGTGAGAGGGGTTTGAAGTGCCTGAGGCAGGCCAGCCTGGATAAAGGAGCAATCAACAAGATTTGGCATTTACTTCAGAGGTTTGTTTAGGAATATGAAAGGAAGGGACTGAGTTCCTGTAAGGGGCACATGTGAAAGCACTGTCCTTGCTGCCTCTGTGCCATTGTGCTTTATTGCTATTTGTACTCTGTGGGAAACGGCAGGAGAGATGAAAGAACTCCCCCCAGGATATTGTCTGAAAATACCATTGCTCACTACCACTGACCAATGCCCAACCTGTCCCACAGCAGCAATTGGACCCTCCCAGGCGATTCCTTCCACCTTATATATGGAACATGACAATCTACACTATGGAATATTCCTTGGCCAGTTTAGGTCACCTTGCTTCCCCCAGCTTCTCTTGCATCTCTTCGCTGGCAGAACCTGAGACCCTGAAAAATCCTTGAATTAAGGTAAGGACTTTGGCTGTGGCTCTACTTAGCCACAACCAATACATCAGTATGTTATCAACATTATTCTCATACTGGATCCAAAGCACAGCTCTGTACCAGCTGCTAAGGAGAAAATGAACTCTATCCCAGCTGAAACCAGGGCAGACACATATTTGGAAGCTGTGGAACCCTGAGGTGTAAGCATGCATCTATCCTTGTGCAACAGCAAAACCCCTGTGGCTGTGAGTCAACTCAGAACCATAGTCTTGTCATTTCATGAATAACACCAAAAAGGAGAAATCACCACTGAAAACTGTAAGACATGGACAAATGGATAGATACACAAATTGGAGTGGTCAGCCTGGAGGGGTCCTAAATTACCAGTGCAGGGAGTAAAAGGAACTCTTGGCTTGAGTCAGGGAGAGTCTTCTTCAGAGAGAATTCAGTCTGGAAGCCCTTTTTTCTCTGTTCTAAAGATAATAAAGATATACAGAAAATGTGTGGAGGTAATTATTCATAAGGGGTTTCTTCCACAATTTAAACATAAAGTCAAGCTACAATGGAGGGTTGGTTTCTGGTGCCTGTATCTCAGCACCTGCCGCTAGCCAGCCCCAAAAATGAGTATATAAGAACCAAAACAACACAGGCTATTCAAATTCCATGCACTGATGTGGTTCCTACATGGCTCTCAACTTTATACATACTGAGAATTTCATTCAATATCTCTCCTAGCATGTGAGGTGAACCATGAATTGTACTCCCCTGTGAACAAAGCTCTCTTCACATATATCTAGCTGTCAATCATCTTTCTTTAAATGAAAACCAGCTTTTTGGTGGATAAAAATGACTGAAGATAGAACTGCACACGTTAAGAATTTAATCTAGTAGGCTTAGACCCCAATCCATGCAGATGTAATTGAAAGATTAGGGTCATAAAACATGACCATGATACCTTCCAGAATCTCTTTTTGTATGAAGATGATTCAATGGCTTCTTTTGTAATTATAGTTTCCTTGACTCAAAACAGTCTCTTACTGAAAGCTGTAAGTAGTTGATGGTCTTTATTAAATATCTAAAAAAAAAAAAACAAACTATTACCTACTACTGTAACCTATTTATTAAAAATAGACATTTCAAGATTAGAGTTAGCCTTTTTCTAATAATCTTATTAAAAAGCAATTTCCATTCAACAATATGAGAACAATAGAGATTTTTTTTTATTTCCTTGTGATGGAATTTCAATTTAATGCATTTGAATCCACCAAAATACTTCTCATTTTTGGCCTTAAACAATTGGGCTTTAATTTATCTTTGAAATATCTTCAAATAGCCCAGGAATCAGGGAGACTAGGGCCTACATAAGCCTGAGAATCCTGCTCCATTGAGATACTTGCACCATACTACATCACAGAAAATTAGTAGATTTGCAGCACCAATTTTAGTCCTACCAGAAATGGCAGCATTAAACCCTTCCCTAAGCATGAATCCATTTTGCCTTCTCTCATTAAATCCTGAACTTTCTAAGCAAAAAATATGTTTTTCACTGGTCCTTACTGTCACCTATCTACCATTTTTAGCAGGAAGTAATTTCGCAGACAAATTAGTGTTTTGATTAATGTCTTTGCTTTTACACAAATACTAACTTCAAGGCAGAGTAAGTGCTTCATTCATTTTTTCACTCTTACTGATGCTTTCAAATGTGAGGCTGCTCACTGGTCATTCAGCTCACCCACAACATGATAAAAAACACATGATGTAAAACACAACATGACAAAAAGCACATGATGTAAAACACATGACAAAAACCCCACAACTGAGGCACATCAGCAGCTGCAGCAGCTGTTCAGTTCTATCACTGACAAGAATCAAATTGGGCTTTTCAGTACTCACTCTTTCAAAAGCAGATGTTCTTTTTCAGCAATAATAATACCTAAGACTTTTTCTCAGTAAACATCTGGTTTTTTATCATGGATTCCTCTTCACGTTACAATGCTTACAATGTCACATACAATCACTTGCAGCAGTTCTTCTCCATGAAAAAGAAGATATGACACTTTTATACCAAGCTGGTGACCAAGCACTGGCACATGTCACCTAGAGCTTTGGGGAGTCTTGCTCCTTGGGGATATTTAAAAGCCATCTGGGCATTTTTCCTGGGAATGGAATCTAGGAGGCCTTGCTAGAGCAGGGGCATCTTGTACCAGGATAACCTCAACCACTCTGTGATTGGCAATCTTTTCCATTATCTTTTTCTAAATTTTTTTCAACAGATGAAAGTTCAGTTCTTCATGTGGGCTGCACAGCAGTTCAGAAAGTTATGTATTGTGAGTGTGGCTAAAGGAAAACCTCCAAGATCAGCCAAAGCCAAAGCTTTCCATGGCTGAAGCAAGAGCACTGAATTGCACCACAAAGATGTTTAGGCAAATTCGGCAAACTAACTATTTTACAGCCAAACCACTTAAAGCCTATATTGGATTTACCTCTCCAGGAGCTTATCTAGATAGTTAATCTAAAGACAACAGAAAAACTCCATTTTATTTCAGGAAGCTTTGCCTCAGCTTTCTGGTTGACTCAGATGCACAGCTTTCAGAAAGACACCACTGCAAACATGAATTACACAACTCAAATAGCTTTAGAAAAAACTAATCACCTGTGTGCAGGACCTGAACCACCAATATCCTCCAGTTTGGTTATGGTAGGGGTATAAAGACAGATAAGAGGTGAAGGCAAAGGGTGTTTCTCATATATCTTCCTCCTTAAAGGTGGCTAGTCTTCCTCTTTTTCAAAGAAAATATTTTCTTTTCCTCTGCTTTGGTTTGTTTGTTATCTCTGAAACAATCACTAACCCTCTTCTTTTTCACAGATAATTTTTGTGCACAGATAATTGCTTGCTTTGACTTTCTGTTTTGATAGAGGCTTATTAGACATTTCAAAGTTTGTCATAAGCTGCTGTCACTGATGTGGGTTTTTTTCCTCACTTTAAGCCTCCATGTTTAAAAGTTTGTCAGCCATTGCTATGCATTATTTAGGCTGAACTATTAACAGACAATAATATTCATAAATGTTTGACTTTTCCTTCCTCACTTCTTTTCCAGGCTTTGCAACCAAAGCGAGGAGCAAAGTTATGCCTTAAATGAAACAACTGAAGAGAAGTAACAACTAATTTAATGCACTCTGATTTTCAAAAGAACATCTTTGCCTTCCTCCCAGAGATACTGTCCAAACTCTGCTGCCCAAGGATCCATTTGTTGGCCTGAAAGGAGTCACGCAAAAGTAAAAAAAACCATTATGACCCAGAACTCTTTTTTTTTATTAAATAGCATGAAGGGAAAGTAAAAGAAAATCAGTATTCAAAGGCACAGTCATTTGACCAATCTACAGAAGTAACAGAGACCCTGAATGGAAGCTTCTGGTTCAAATAGATCATTTTACCAAAAAACACCAGAGCCATCAACATGTTTTGCTAATTTTTCTTGAATTTTAAATAGCTGAAATGGGAAAATAGAATTAAGACAACAAAATATCATCCTAGAATGTTGAGTATTTTCTGTGTTTCAGTTTGAACTACACTTCTAACATTTCTTTCAACTCGGTAATCAAGAAAACCCACAAGGAAATCTATACCAGAAAAAATGTTCTGAAATCCAAATGACAGCTCTCACTGGGAGATGAAGATAATACTTCATTCAACATAAAATAATACTTTTAGGGTCTTCTAAATTATTCAACAAAGCAAGCTGTTAAATTGCCCTTAGCTGTTAACCAAAGTGCCAGCAAACAAAAATTTATCGTGATTAAACATGAAGCAACTTTGGAAAAAAAAACATGTTGTGTAATGAGCTGGTTATATAAAAGATGAAGACTAATTAGTTGTTCGGTTTACTTGTCAGGTTTCTTCTTATCATCAACTGTCCAAGGCAAATCTCTGAAGGAAGTACAGTGTATTTAAGGTAGTGCATTCTTCCCATGAATTTAAAAATAAATTTCATTAAAATATTTCCTCTCTTCATAGGTTTAACTCTGAAAAAAGTGCAGAGTAAAAACTATGCACTTGTTGCATCTGTATTTAAGTAGAGTTTTGTTTTAATCGAATAAATAAACTTAATAACAAATGGTCATTTAGGAGATATGAGCAAAAGACATTTTATAGTAGTGTCACCTTTATAAAAATCACACAAGTGGTTTGTGCAATATCCATGTTTCTGATTCAGGAGTTTCTTACTGTGTTGAGTAATTCCTAGTGTTTTTTCACTCATTCTAACTGTAGCTGTTCACACAGTCTATACACCTTGAGTACTGTGTCCAGCTCTGGGCCCCTCACTTTAGGAAGGACCTTGAGATATTTGAACGTGTCCAGAGGAGGCAGCAGGGCTGGTGAGGGGCTTGGAACACAAACCCTGTGAGGAACGACTAAAGGAGCTGGGGTTGTTAGCCTGGAGAAAAGGAGACTCAGGGGTGACCTTATCACTCTCTACAACTCCCTGAAAGGTGGCTGTAGTCAGGTGAGATTGGTCTCTTTCTCCAGGCAGCAGCTGACAGAATCAGAGGACACAGTCTTAAGCTGCACCAAGGGAAATATAGCTTGGATATTAGGAAAATATTTTTTTACAGAAAGGGTGATAAAATATTGGAATGGTCTGCCTAAGGAGGTGGTGGAGTCACCATCCCTGGATGTGCTTACAAAAAGACTGGATATGGCAGTCGGTGCCATGGTTTAATTGAGGTGTTAGGGCATGGATTGGACTTGATGATCTTGAAGGTGTCTTCCAACCTTGTGATTATGTGATTCTGTGTGTGAATTACAGTACCTGTTTAAGCACTCTAGACTGACAATTTTCTCCTTTGTCAATCTGTTTCTACCATGCTTCCTGAACAGTTCAGAGACCCTGAGTAGATTTTAGCATTCACTGCTGCTTATTATTCTTAAAGAAAGCAAACCACAGATCCAGATCCAAAATCACTGTGAATTTCTGATCCTGCTGATAGCAAAACAGCCAGCCCTAAAAGCAACCAAAGAGATCACTGATGGCAAAAGAAAGGGCTGCTGGTGTACTTTTACCATCGTATTTAATGAATGCAGTTCTGAAGCCAGAACTAATTTCACTGAGCTAGGAAATACAACCATCAGTTCTGGAAAAAATCCATGGATTTTCATCCTTGGCGCATCTTTTGGCATCCAAATACTTTTTAAACTCTGTTCTTTATGCTGAAAACCCCAACCCTATTTGATAAATTTTTGACTGGCTGAAGTGAAATAGCATATTAAGACAATCACCATAGTAATGCTGCATGGGATTTATTTCTCCGAAGATACTATTTTTGTAAGATGCATAGCATAGCTAAGTACTGAATAGCACACAGTGAAACAATTCTCTAACAGTTTAGTTTCTGTGGAAGATTATACTTTCGATTTTACCTATATTTGTATTAAAAAAAATAGCAATGACTGTTTTTGTCAATATCCTTACAGTAAGTAAACTCCAGTCTTGTAAAAATTCTTATATCTCACAAAATGTTGTTTGTTTACTGGTACAAAGTAGAGAAATTATTCAAGGCAAGAAAATGGCTGTTTTATTTAAGTTACAAGAGATAAAGTATTGTCAAGGTATCTGACAGCTGTATTAATAATGTATGCTTCTTTTTCCCTTTTGAAAACACAGATACAATCTCTGCAACACTATGAATAATTGCTTTGTTTCTTACCATGGTACTAGATAAGTTAAATTCAAACACTCTATGGTGCAAGGTTGCAAATCGCAGTTGTTCAAAATCAAAGGCATTTTGAACCTTTTTTTCATAACAGGACTAATGAGGGAGAGAATTTCTATTACTGTGAAGTGATAAAATATACTCACTTTTAGTAATAACAGCAACTCAGAGATACCAAGTGTGAAAGTACAAACAAGGACTGGTGGGGGGGGTTTGTCTATTTTTCTACCCAGCAGAGCGTGACACTGACCTAGAAGGCTTCTTTCAGTCTTATACTTTTATAAGAAGAAATCTCAGCATCACCAGGCTGTGAGATCCTTGAATATCAAATCAAGTTCCATATTTTCAGCCTTATGTTATACCAATATGTAGTCTTCAACACCAAGTCCAGACTTCTAAGATTTGTTTTTACCCTTGAGTGACTTGCACAGTTCACTCAGATGCTGCAAATAATCAGTTTCTGTGAGCTGTTAATATACTGTAACATTGCCTGTGTCAGACACCACACTGTAGGTGAATGAAATAAAATTTCCACACAGGTGACAAAAAACTAATGATTAGAACATGCTTTACAATTATTCTAACAGTAAGCCATCAAACTTCCTCTCTTTGTGAAAACAGTCAACAATTATTCAGAGTGCCCCATCAATACAGTAATAAAATAGACATGTTGAACAAAATTCCAACCACATTATTGAAAAAATTCATAAGATTATACTGCCCAACCAAACAATTCTACTGAAATATACCTTGGAAAAGCATAACTTGCCTCTGAAACAGTAATAGTTTCCATTCTTCTTTCCATTAAGAATTACTTAAGTGAAGACACCCTTTTGGAGAAATGGCTGTCTATTTCTAGTAAATGCAGATGATCCACTCTGTCATATAATTTCTCACTACATGTCACAAAAAAATTATATTCAGATTATATTCTTAGTGTAATGCTGAAATCCTTGCTTTAGTCCTTCATTTATTCCTGTGGAGGAAACTGCTATTTTCATAGATTTTGTTTTCTGTTTCAGGAAAAACCATACTAATTCAAAATGGAGCACAATCATTAAGTAACTGCACATATTAAAAGGGCTCTGTGCAGTGTTCAGGTAAATAGCAAAAGCTTTTTCTTGAGTATTGTGCTACAGAAAAGGTGGTTCTTCAGATGAACTGTGAACCTGGAGAAATAGCTGACTGATTCTCGGTTTATTTATATGTTTGTTTTACCAAATGATAATCTTTCTCTAATTCTGTTTCCCTCACGTTATGAGGTACGAAGACAAAAAATTATGAGGTAACTCAATTCTGGAATTTTTAGATCTTTTTTCCATTTGTTTTTCTTGGGGGGCGTGTCAGGTTTGTTTCTTTGTTTTTGTGGGGGTTTGGAGTTCTTTGTGGAAACAGAATGCTTAAATAGTTTTCTTGGTTAACAATACTTATACCAATGACCCCTTGCTAAGTTTATTTTAACAGGCAGAGCAAGGACTAGTTTTCTACTAGTTTGCACTTGACTTTCCCTTTTAACTCATGTTTTTCTTTTAGAGGGAAAGGTTTTATATCTCTATATAAAAAGCAGTGTTGCACTTTGGATTCTCACTTTTTCCAGACCACCTGCATACTATTGCACAGACTTCATGGGAGTCATGCAGCAGAGAAAACTTCCTGGACAGTGTAAAAGCAGTGCACTGCAGATATCCACAAAATCATGCAATTATTTTCAGAAAGCTACTGTTATTTTTTCAGGCAATAATTTGGGGGATTTGTTTTAACTGAAACTGAAAGAGGGTAAATACTGTAATTCAACACAGCCACTCACTTACTCCCCTCCTTACTGTGGAATAGGGAACTGAATGTGATGAACAAAAGTGAGAAAAACTCACTTTTTGTGGGTCCTGCTAAGAGAGTTTCATAAGTGAAGGAAAGCTGAACCAACTCAGAGACCTGATCAAGAGGCCTACAGAAATGCTCAATTATTGTCTCCAGAGACTAGAGTTCCTTGCACTTTCACAGGGTTTCCTGTACAGCAGTACTGTGTACTGTTTAACCACATGTAAAATTATTTTTGTTGCTGATTTCTTCTTCTTTTATCAAGAGGAAGAGATTAAAAGAATGTTATGCATTTTAACTTGGCTGCAGACATAAAGTATTTAAAGCCAGGATTCTCCAGCATTAAACCTGTGGTAATTTAAGTCATTCTTGCATAGTCTAATCTCCTTTGCATAAAATGCTCTGGGGAATAACAATCTCCAACATTATTTGCTCTGTATCACAAACTGCCAGATGCCACTCGTGGATGCTACACTTAGCTCTGCTGTAAAGGTTTACTTTGTGGAGATGCTGCTTCAAATGAGCCATGGTGTATTACATTCTTGAGGAGCAAAGGAACTCCTGGTTCTTTCTGTGAATCAACAGTTGAAGTCACAGAAGAAACAGCAGAGGAGTAATTAATGGATTCAAAGCTGTATTTATAACTTGGAAAACAACTGTCACTTTATGGTTTTGGATGTCACCCAGGAATTGTAAGTTGAACGTTAAAAGCTCTAAAGAGCAAAATGTTGTCCCAGGCCTTGGCAAGATGGGTTAAAACAGTAGCATAAGCAAATTGTGATCAATTGGTACAACCCAAAGTGTGAAAGACAAAGTTGTTCAACTGGAAATTAGATCATATGCTATTCTAATTAATACATTAACTTTTTATTCAGTATTTTTAAGAAGAAAATTGTGCACTACTGAAAAATAAACATAAGCTTTAAACTAATTTCCTGAACTTGGTATTTTATTTAGTTCTAAATTTAACTTGTAATAGCTGGTATGAAGGAAAATGTTTTACAGTTGCCCTCCTGCTAGGAAACAGAAATGCAAATGCAAAACCAATATTTTAGCAATTACCTGTGTGAACAAGTATATATTAGGAAAATTAATTCTTTCAGCAACATTATCCATAACCAAGAAGGAGGGTGATAAAGCAAAACTAACATGTTCTTAGGAAGTTCCGTTTTAACAAAAGCATTCACAAATCATTTAATAAATTTTCTATTATGTTTTCTGTTGAAATTACATCCCATATATGTGATATTTTTTATCCTTCCAATATTTGAATAGTTTCATAACACTGAAATTATACAGAACTATACTGCTCAA
This sequence comes from Toxostoma redivivum, assembly GCA_013397375.1. Classification (NCBI taxonomy): domain Eukaryota; kingdom Metazoa; phylum Chordata; class Aves; order Passeriformes; family Mimidae; genus Toxostoma; species Toxostoma redivivum. Next base: position 21,025 of record VXBI01013279.1, on the reverse strand, counting down.
TTTTTTATCTACTTGTTGCTTTATAAGTCAAGAATAGTCCTGTAGAGGAAAAGTACAAATCTAAATTGAGAATTCAAAATAAGATTTCACTGTAACTGTGTTGGTATACCCCTACACCTGAAATTTTATTCAGGTTTTGATTGGTGAATTTGGTTATTAAAAGGTGACATCTTTGATTTTATACCTATTAACAATAAAAGTCTGAAATTCCTCAGACTAAATGTTCCAAGTAATTTATCAACACTAACAAAGTGGGAGTGTTTACAAATTCAGTTCTGTTTTACAAAAGTACTTCTGACACTTTGGAAGGCTATTCACATGGAGACACCCATGTGAGGAGGTTACCTCTTTTTCTGTAGTCAATTAAGTGAGACAGGCTTCTGAGTTATCCTGATATTAAGGATCATTTTCTGTTGTCATACACCACTTATGACATGATAAAATGCATGTTATAGCAACCTTTCAAGTCTGCTTTGAGCAGGGTTACAGTGGTCCTGCTGAAAAGGCTCAGGCTATGCTGGTGAAGTAACCACTTGCATTGAGATCCCTCAGGAGAAAAAGGCAGGGTGTTTTTTGAACTAAATGAATCGTGGAGTTTAGAATCCTACCTAGGGCTAGAGAAGAGCTGTTGTCCTGATTGCATAAAAGCAGATAAAAACTTGCCTTACAGTAGTTAGTTTGATTGTACAATCCTATTTGTTAGCAGATTCATTTCAGTAAGCTTTTTACTATTTAGGATCATGATAAATGTTTTAAGTACTAATATGCCAGAGACTGATACTAAACCATACACTTATGTAGAAGCTAACAGTGTTAAAAAACAACAATTCAGTGATTAAGTGATTTCCCAGGACTGAAAAACCCTACAGTCTCATTCCAGCTCACCTTATGACCTTTGTGACCTTATTGTCTTTCATTGCAATTTTTAATCTATTAGATACAATAATTTTTAGAAAGTGTATTGCAAAAGATAAAGTTTTAAAATGCTACATTTCTAAATACTATACTGGGTGAAGCCTATTTCTCTGGATTGTCATCATGATAATACAGAAATTTGCACAATTGTACAGATAACTTCTTTCTCCAATCTTCCTACAAAGTTGGGTAAAACATATCTGTGGCTTTGGAGGTGAAGGTAGGTATTGGCCATTGGAATATTCTGAAGTGTGCAAGACTTATTTTTCTCTCGGAAATTAGTTTAGTTTTGTTTGTCTTCATCAGTGAAATTTAGGACAAGCATCAAATAACAAACTTGAGGACCACACCCATATTTCCAGTTTGCCAGAGCTTAAACATGAGATGACAGTTTTTTATACAGATCTAAAAAGAGGAAGGAAATATTATTCTTCTAGGTCACTGTCTTGAACACAAGAGGGTTTTACTAAAGATAAATTAATTCCTCTTTCTGCAAGTGGGTGGTTGTTTGTATCTGATCTAAATCAAGATTTCTCTTTTTGAAAGATTTAATTTGTTTTGTCTTTTTGGGCTGCTGAAAACATCTATAGTCACTTCTAAAGCTCGAGGCTGCATAGAACAAATGTGCTCTTCAATTGCAATTTTCTGTCATTAATTTACTTTTAGTTTCTATATAATCATTTGTATCTTTCCTGCAATAAGTATTTCAAGAAATGAGAAAAGTCTGTCCAATTTATTTCCAGAAAACTGGGTATAATACTCAAAATTTGCATTGTAATTGCTTATAAAAAGAATGCAATTCATTTGGTTACTGTAACTCATTTGTCAGATGTAATTGAAATGACCTCAGGTGGCAGGTAAAAATAGCACAGCTGACGCAAGCAAAAACCAAAATTTTTATAAAATGAAATATTCGGTGAATTGTAGTGGACAAGAAAGCACAGAGAAATCATCTTACAAATAAGGACAATACAAGGATACAAATATTTTCCAACTCAGGAGCTAAGAATTAGAGGAATTAAATAATGATAACTCTGAAATTATCTAGTCAAAATAGGTCGACTTTGAATGTGCTGAAAATCTTTTTTAGAATAAATTAATCCATAATGCAACTTTGTTGGAATTAAACCTGCAATGAATGTGAAGCCACTTTTTTTACAAAATTCTGTCAAGAATGTTGTGTAGGACTTCTAGTATCAAAAGAATTCTTGAAAAAAAACACAGATTCTCTTTCTTGAAAAATTTACAATAGTTCAGCACTGTAAGCCATTATTTATGGCATTAATGTATAGGTTTTAATGGAATAGATCTATTAAAATCCCCAGATATACTTACGTGAGAGGTATTTTATCAAGTCATAGAATGCTTTGGGTTGAAAGGAACCTCTAAAGGTCACCTCATGCAATCCCCCTACAATGGTCAGATACATCTTCAACTAGGACAGGTTGCTCAGAATGTTTCCAAGAATGGGGCATCTACCACATCTGTGGGAAACCTGTGACAATATTTCACCACCTTTGTTGTAAAATATCCCTATCATTCTTATATCTAATTTGAATCCACCCTCTTTTAGTTTAAAACCATTACCCCTTGTCCCACTGCAATAGTCTCTAGTGATAAGCCTGTCCCCATCTGTCCTACAAGACTCCTCTCAGTACTGAACAGCCACAATAAGGTCTCCCTGGAGCCTTCTCTTGTCCAGGCTGAACAAACTGAGCTCTCTCAGCCTGTCTTCATAGGAGAAGTGCTTCAGCCCTCAAATCATCTTCATGGCCCTTATCTGGACCCAGTCCAAAAGGTCCACATCTTTCTTGTAGTGAGAGGATCCCAAAACTGGATGCAGCACTGGAGGTGGGGTGTCACCAGAGTGGAGGAGAAGGGCAGAATGCCCTCCCTCGATGAGTTAGCCACTCTTCTTTTGATACAGCCCAGGACACGGTTGTGCAAGCACACATTGTCATTTCATGTCCAGTGTTTAATCCACCAGTATCTCCAAGTCCTTCTCCACTTGTCTTCTCTCAGTCCACGCATCTCTCGGCAGGAATTGACACCTGACATAGGTACAGGATTTTGCACTTGTCATTGTTGAACCTCATGGGACCAATTCTTGTCCAGGTCCTTTTAGATGACATCCTGTTCCTCAAACATGTCCATCACACCCCTCAGCTTGGTTTTCTCTGCAAGTTTTCTGATGGAGCAGTCAATCTCACTGCCTATGTCACTAAAGAAGATATTAAACAGCACTAGTCCTAATACAGATCCCTGAGGGAGACTACCTGTTGTTACAGTGTAAGGCCTTTGCTTCCATATTAAAGCCACATTTCTTATTGTTAGCCCCATGGAACAGTCACAGTGGTTTGGGAATGATTCTCTTTCAGTTCTTTCGAAAATATGAATCTGCATGTCATTGTTATTAATAAAATATTTTCCACAGTACTTAAATGTACTGGGGAAAATAAGTCAAAAAGTTACCAAATATTCTGCCTATGTGATATCTACTGTTGCCCTGGTTATGACTAAACAGCAATTCAGTCTGGCTAGTGAACTTACTGAAGGGAGAGATGCACTCCTAGGTAAAGTGTTCTGAGATCCTGACAGAGTTCAAGTTCTTAGGGAAAATAATGGCTCAGAGCAATATGAAGTCACTCCAGTAAACTCCAGTGGCCCTTAGGCCAAATTCCATGGGCATGATCTTCAAATCAACAACAGAGCAGTCCAAATGTTCCTTCTCACCCTTTCATTTGTAAGCAAAATACTAGTTATCACTGGTGAGAGCCAAAGCATGCTCCACAGGATATCAGAAGCCAAATAACTCTGCTGATAACCAGAGTACCAGAGATTGCATATTTCCTTGGTCTTTGCCAATGTTTCTCTGAGCAGACTGCAGTCCAAACCCTCCTTAGTGGAACAGTGTGTTTGAAATACTCAATATTGAGGTAGATGGTTGTTTTCCATAGGCCCATCTGTTAGGCCAGTATCATCACACCCACTTAGGAAAGGCCATGCCAGTAGATCTGGGTTTAAAGTGCCAGGATAAGCCAAGGATAAGTTTTATGGGGACAGGTTTCAGAGAATGTCTTTTGTCAAAATTTATTTACATTTGAAAAGGAAAGAATCCTATTTCTTGTAAAAGGCGGAGATTATAACCTGAGATACAATGGATTGCTAAAGACAAGTTTTAGAAATGCCATTTTTGTCTTTCTAGGAAAAGTTATTTTGTGATACTAGTGAGACAGTGCAGCATGACCTTTGAAGTAATCTCTTGAAACTGGTTAGACTCTTAACATATCTTAGAGATTTACAAAATGTCTTGCTGGAATTTTTATTATGTGTTCAGACAGAATATGTTAGTTTGAAAACCAATGAGACACAAAAAATAAGAAATCTTAGTTAGGTATCAATCTGAAACGACACCTATTTATGTGCAACCTCTGTATTACAAGCTGTTAATAATGTGCCAAAAAAACATGGACATGAAAACAGTAATCCATAAGAAAGAGACTGAGGAGAGGAAGGAAAGGTGGCCTTGTCGGCAGACAAGGATATTTTATCTTTCCTCAGAAATTATTTGTTGAGAACTGCCTGTTTCCCAGCAGCCTTTCATGGCACTCACAGCAGGTGTTTCATCTTAACAACTGTGCTAGCCTTTTTATTTTCTTCCCTTTCAGTACTCACTTTCTGCTCTGTCATCAGTTCAATGTCATTCATTACCAAGAATATTCTCTCAACTGGCACATTAGTGCCTGTGAAAGAAATGCCAATGCAAATTTGGAGGACGCGCAGGGAGTGTGAAAACTAAAAGGGATTTCTTTTATTAGGTGAAAATCTCTCCATCCCTCCTGTAAAAATGTCTTCTGCTCTCCTGCAACACATTCTCATAACTTCATTTTTACCCTTTATTAGAGGATCTAAATCTTTATGTGCCATTTATCTCATTTCCCCTAGAAATTAAAATAATTTAGATTTTTCTCACCTTCCCATTGTGGAATGCAAAACAAAAAAGTAGCATCCTTCAGGAATATCCTCACACAGACTGTATTCATGAATAGTTCATAGTTCATAGTTTACGATCATCTTTCTCTCTATGGACTGTGGAGCTTATTCCTAACATTGGCATTAACCCTAAAATCCAGTAATGCTCCTAAAGTCTCTAGGCAGTGAAAAGAGATAATTTCCCAATGTAACTCCCTTACTACCCTGACATTTATAACAGAATCCTGGCAGGGTCTTTATTCTTGCTGATGCATTGAAGTAAAGCCACACTACTGCATGGATCTCCAGTTGATGTAGTGCAGCAGGAGGCACAGCCTCAGTCTGTGTCTCAGCATCATACTGGCTCGACAGCTGAAAGTGACTCAAGGCAAGGCAAAAAGAATTTGAATTGTTAAAAAAATGGCATCCATCACTATTTTCTGCCTTCTCAGTAAGGCTTGATAATTCACTGACTGGAACTTGACAATGCTTAGCTGTGAACTTTGTATGCCAGCAAACACATGAATATATCTCACTTTAATCAACCACTTAGAAAGGAATAAAGGCATCCTTCCTTTCTTCTTCATGAGGATCCAGATCAGAATTGGAAGAACTCTATGCTGTACTCAAATTAAGCTATTTGCCTTGAATATTAAGTATCTCTGCAATAAACAGGGAATTAACTAGCAAATTCCACTTTCATACATAAATGATACAGGTGAGTAAATGTGCAGACATTAATTGATGTTTGTGAAGAATGTAGCAGAAAAGCAGAAACTCAGGTTGTGTGGGAAAATATTGAAAAAATCAGAAGTTGTTTCCTATTAATTCTTAACTTAGAACATTTGCCTACTAAAGGAACAGCTGACCAGCAGGACAATGGTCTATTTTGAGCATAAAAAGTAGAAATCGGGCACAAATATGCAACAAAGATGCAACTAAAGAAGGCATCATCTTGCCAGGAAAAATACATCAGTTGGATTCCTAGTGAAGACATAGGAATTTGTTTCATTTATTTGTTTAAACATGAGTGAGGAAGAAAGTTCATGACATGAGAGGTTTCAGGAGTTTTCTGTTCTGCTCAGGCTCATCTCTTGCCTTCATTAGCCCAGCCTGGCCCATGCAAAGCCTTTCTGCTTTCTGTTCTTGCTGAGAGACATGACCACGACTTTCATTAACACACTTTCTCAAGAGCTGTTTGCAATGAGTTAGCCATTCTCCAAATATGAAATGGGTAGTAGGGAAAATACCTATTGGTTTCAAAAATCAGTTGTAAAGCCAAAAGTTTATCTTTTATTCTTATCTACCAAGATAAGCCAGTTCATCTTACTGTGAAGAGATCTACCATAGGAATTTTGTGTGATTCAGTGAACTGCATGTATTTTTTTACTGACAGAATTTACAGTAATTACAGGTGAACAAAGCAAACAGTTACAGTTGTGACTTATTGTGGTTATTGGGGTGTTCCTGTGCAAGGCCAAGAGTTGAATGGTTCTTGTGGTTTCCTTCCAGGTCACGATATTCTATGATAGATGTTCTGACCAGTAGCTGACTGTGTTAGAATTAATTGAGTTTGGGATGAAGCTGTTAGTCACATAAAGAAACATTATTTTTTAAATATCTGTTGCTAACTATAGATACAAATCTCTGTTTTCTGATCTTAATCAGATGATATTGTTAAACAAAGTAATATTAATTTAATTACTTATGTTCTATTTCAAATAGGCTGTTGGGAAGAGCAGTACTTTCCAATAACTCAGTTTCCTCATTTGTAAAATAAGGATAATGGCTACCAACCTTTTTTATAAACCTGGAAACCTGTGGTTAAAAAGTTACATTAATCTTAACTATTTATTATTTCTTTGGTTAATTCTTCCTAACATGTAAGCTAGATTCTCTTGACAATGCGTCTTATGTGCCTGAATTAAAAGTTAATTGACCATGTGAATGCTTTAGAGGACTTAATGTGTAAATTTTTTGACAAAGCAAATCTGCTCAACACTCCTTTGAAAGTCTTTCAAGTCCATTCTGTTTTGCCGGGAATGGCCATGTTGGAGAACTTGGTCACAAGGCATACAACCTTTCCCAGTTAGCAGTCTTTTCCTAGCTTGGGATCTTGACAAAACAGTTGACAGATCATTTATTTTTTTTCCTAACCCTTGCAAGACTCTGGATGAAAATAACATTTCAACAAAATATCACAACACAACTTTCATGTTTCCTCCTCAGCTCATCTCAACTTCCTCTACTAGTCATCCCCAGGACCATATTAAATCTGGAGGACTGCCATTCTTGGACTGTACATGCTGCCAGCCATCTGAACCACAAACATCAAATAAATATACAAAAGAGCTGCTTTTCTCCAGTGTTAGATGAAACAAATTTGTGCCCTGACATAAAAGCACTGAGATGTCTCACACAAAATACAGATCAGTGAGGACCATCTGGTTGGTTTTGTTTACAGTCAGACACCAAAATGAGGAAAGTTGTCACTCTACAAGAAAGGATTTTCCTTTGGAATTACTGCAACATGCTGGATTATATACTGTGTCAATGGTTTGTTTAATATCTAGCTGTAAGAAAACAAAGAGAATGAACTGGGTTGTAAAGCTAGTAACAGGCTCTGAATCTAAACAGGCTAAACTCCTCAGCAGAAAGGGTTATGCACCACTATCTCCAGAAATCACAAACATCATCCAAAGGCTGGAGTACCTCACCAGTGAAGACATGATGAGAGTGTTGATCTTGTTCAGTCTGGAGAAACAAAGGCTCCAGAAGACCTTAGAGCATCTTCCAGTGCCTAAAGAGAGCTTATAAGTAAGATGGGGATACATTTTTAGGATGGCCTGTGGCAACAGGATAAAGGTCAGTGGTTTCATACTAAAGGAGTGTAGGTTCAAACCAGATATAAGAAGGAAAACTTTTACAATGAGGGTGTTAAAACACTGGCACAAGTTTCCCAGACAGAGGCCTCATCCCTGGGAACATCCCAGGACAAGCTGAACAGAGCTTCTGAGCAGCCTGTTTTGGTTGAACTTGCCCTTACTTATTGCAGGGGGGTTGTACTAGAGGTCCTTTAGTGGTACCTTCCAAGCAAAACTTTTTTACGATTCTAAATACAAACTTATGAAGTCCACACAATGTGGCACGAAGATCTAGAATGGCATCCTCTCTCCTTTAAATGGCCAATAGCAATTTGTCTTCATTAATTTTTTGCAAGTATTTTGAAGATATGAGCATGCAACAGCCATATGATTATTATTTATTACTGTCTTCAGAGTCAAATCTTGGTCTTGTTGGAGCCAGTGGGACCATGTAATGTTTTTTTCACTCCTCTGTCAAGTATACACTGCTATAGCATTTCTGAATCTGGGGCACAACTCAAGCCTATTATTTTTCCTAAGATCAGGGTCCACACTGCTGCCCTCACTCAACTGATAGACATCTTTGGCTGTTCTTGTAAGGAGAAAAACGGCAGTCTTAATTTAATTTTTTTAAATTACAATGTAATGGACAAGGGAGTATTTGTTTCCGTAATCTTATGCATTTAATGTAATCTTACTGGATTTAGTTCATCCCTAGTGTAGATACACTGACATTAGCATTCTAGTTCTATTGGAATGACACCAGAAATGAATTGGGCATATTAACTGCAGAAAGGTTGTACAGAACATAAATCAGTGCAGAATATATCTGTTACTTAATATTACATTTTGTTTATAGTAACACTATATGAAAATGTAAAAAGCTCCAGTCAGCGGTTGGCATTTTAAAATGTCTAAATTGCACAGATGTTTGCTGTACCTCTCAGAAAATAAGAAAGTTTGTTTCAGAATCTGATGACACACAGCGCATTTCACTGACTACCTTATAGTAGAGATAGTAAGGTTATAACTTTTCCCACATGAAAACACTATTAAAGAAGCACAAGTAACTGCTTCATTTTGTACATGTGTTCTCAATGGCTAAACACATGCACATAAACATATGTGATTATGTCCCTATAGCACTGTGTGTTCACAGGAAATTCTGAAATTGTTGAAGTCTAGTTAAGTTTTTCTCACACAAAACTTCTCTTTATCAGCAGACCTGCTCTTTTTAAGTAATATGCATGACTTATTAATCTTCTTTTGTCCTGTCCACACACCTCTGGTATCAATTTACTTGGGTCTCATGAGAAGTTCCCTGAGAAGGGACACCAATTTTCATATGGCTCTGCAGAACAAGATCGCCAAAAGAGCTCTACACTTGCTGTCAAGTTACACATAAATTAAGATAATGGTACAGGCTTGCCACTTGAGGTAATACAGGTCATATATTCAGGGCCACCCAAAGAAGTTTATAATTGTCCTCTTGCTCCATATATGGGTATTAGGTGTCTGTTAATGTTCTAGACAATTCACTTTCAATTTTTTCTTTTCACATGAAGTAAAAAAAGAAAGTTTTAAAAATAAAACTAAGGAAGATATCAGGCTACAGTAGTATATTTATTTTGTTTGTTTATTTTTTCTTCCTTTAAATCACAGAACTTATTTAAGCAGTTTGTTTTCTGCACAAATCCTTTGACTTAGGTGGAATTTCCAAGAGCTTTTTCCTGTAATTTTTTCCTTGGAAATTAAGTCAAAACAAAGGAGTATATATATATGCAGTCTATACATACAGAAACTCTTTTCATTTTATTTAATTTGATCTTATCTTGGGTCTTCCATTATATATATATGAGTACAGGATTAGTAATAGAGTTAACTTTGAAACAGCCAATTTTTTTTGAGATTTATCCCCCAAGTCAAATGCTTGCTTTTTAAAAAAAATGATGGTTTAACACTAGTGAGAGTTCTAGTGAGTTTCAAAGTACAGAACTTTGAAATTTCACTTTGAATTTTTATGACAGCTTTAACAGCACAGACTTAAGCATAATTTTCAAAAAGTCATAATTGCTGACTTTCATTGGTAATAGTAAGTTATCATGAGATCTCCTAAAGGCTGCAACAATGAGCAGTTATATCAAATTTACATAAAGTTAATTCAAAGCATTTGTATGCCACATACTTGCTAACTGCATGTCTGTAACACCTACAAAATAGACTCAGTTATGTGAGATGCTATATCAACACAAGGGGAAAACACTTCCACAGTAGTTTCATTAGTGTTATGCATCCTCTTAAATGGATTACTTATATATTAGCCATTGCAATAAAAATCAGTACAATGGGCTGATTTTGAAAAACAATCTCATATTTTGTCATTAAGTATGCATTCAAGTGACATTATTTACACATATTAATTCAGAATACAGTACTTTGATGATTCATTTAAATACATACACATGTAGGATATACTAAGGGAAGCAGAGAAAGAGTTCTATATATTATGGTGTTGAGACCTCGGAGAATAATTAATAGGATGCTGAAATCTTTTTTATTGAACATAATCATTGATTCTAATGGATTGACTCTTAATTTAAGTTGCTTGATTATACCACATCTCTAAATGGTTGTTATTATCTGGAATGACATATAACTAAACTTAGAGCTCTTAGGTCTCCTACAGCTGTAATTTAAAAAGTGAGACAAATGTCTATCCAGATATATATACATGCAGACTCTCCTTGCAGATGCTTTTCCCCTGAAATCAAGCCCACAATATAGTAAGGCAACCAATGTCATATATGATCTCCAGAAGATTTGAAATACAAATTCAATGTGACCCCCCAATTTTATTTATTTTAAACAGGAATAACTGGACTCACCACTTAATCATAGTATACAAGAGGACTGGTGCAAGTATACAGGTAATGTCCAGATGAAATGAAGATGAAGGAGTTTCAGATTTCCCCTGGTTAAAAAAAAAGAAAAAAGCAAACAAAAACGCCACAACAATTATGAATATTTCATCACTGTCTTGAGATAAAATTTAACCAACAAAGAAGGTTACAGTCATTTTTGCAAAAGCAATCTTACAAGAAAAGCTATCTATTCTGTAAAACCATGGTTCATATGAAAAATATCAGTCAAGCACAAAATGCAGCAGCAGACCAGCTGAGGTGAATTGCAGAGATCAGTGACAAGTACAGGGTGCAGTGATCACATCTGCGAGCCAATGACCTTCCCACTGAAGGGACTGGTAAACTTCCTCCTCTCTTGGTGCCAGAGAGCAGATCACTTTACAGATACCACCAACCGTGAATGCTGCTTTGACAGTGGTTTCAGCTTTTTTGCCTTAAACTTTTCTCATATGCTGAAGTTTTGAGTGTTTTACAGGAATACTTCTGACTTTCAATTTCAAATTTGTACCCACATCAGTCACTAGTATCTTCTGGGGAAGATGTTTCTTCTTTCATTGTGTTGCAGTAACATAACTACAAAGATTTAAATGTCCTACTAGTTTACATACACAGGAGATAGAAAAGAGATAATCTTAATATCCCCCGTCATCTTTATGCATTAAGCATTTTTCACCAGCTATCACAGCCCTGGGGTAAATTGTGCTTGATGTAAAAGAAACAAAGCCAAAGTATTTTCCAAATTCTAATCAAAGCTTTCTCAGTCTCTGAAAACCAAAACAATGGCTCAAATGTTAGCTTTGCAATTCCATGTTCTGGCAGGCAGAGGACACAGATCTCTCCAAAAACACTCTAGGAGAGACCTTTTTCCTCCAAAAGAAGTCTGGCTGGGTCAGAGACTTTTGGTTCCTGAAAGCTATTAGTATTTTCTCCCCCACAGAGAGCTTTCTCTGGCACCTCATCTTTCAGAGGATCGAGTCTTGGCATCTCTGTTTAACATTACAGGAGAGTTCCTTGTAAAAAAAGATCAAATACGCATCTAGCTTTAAGAAGAAGAATCATCTCCATCATCCAACTGAGAGTGACTGACAAGCTATACTCACGGCATGAAGGACAAGTCTAAAAAATGTTTTCCCTGGCTGAATTGGAATTCTCAAATCTTTCCACAGATACTTCCAGTGTTTTAACAAAAACATAGCTTCACAGGCATCTCTCTTCCTGGGAAAAATTGCTCAGTTCTTGTCCTTTCTCCAGCTGTTTGCTGAACTGTATGAAAGTAAGAACAGCAGTGCTTTATCAGGAGAAGAATTTTAGGAATATGTCTGTTATCACACGACACTTGTAGTTTTTTAATGTGAGAAAAGAATAAAGCAATAGCACTGAACTTCAGCACGTAGGAGAGTGAACAGCGGGTTAATATAATTTTCCATCTAATAGTTATATGTTTAGTCAGACACCTCAGGAACAAAAATCTAATGAGAGAGTAAGTGCCTGGGTGTAAGAGTGGCTTTCTGTGTCTGGACTTGGTCTGAAGCATGCGCCCAGGCACCACAATTTTTATCAGAAGTCCATATTACAACAGAATAAAATGATATTATAAAATACATACTTCATATGCCTATGTAAATATATACTCTCTTTTACATTTTTTGACCTGTTACTTTACTTAAGTCCTCAGCCTATAACTAGTTTTGCTTCTGCCAAAGTGGACTGGAATTGATGTACCTTTCAGCAAATGTCTTACATCATTGAACTGAGTCTTATTAAGATGTCCAGAAAATCTCTTCAACCCTTCACTGAGCTAAAAGAATAGCATGGTATGCACTAAAGTTAGTCAAGTATTCTCCTGAAAAGTGACTGCTCTTTGCAGAAGTGCAAGGCTAGTTTATGCACTGAGAAAAATAGTTCCCTTCTCTGAATGGCATGTCAAGATTCCTTTGGTTCCCCCTCTTAGAAACTGCACTTGTTTAAAAGTAAAAATTGCCCTTTCTGTTTCTATTACATTTCCCATGACTAAAAACAATGGTCTTTCTTTAACACCAACTCCTGCAAGGTGTGCAGCACTTTCAGAAATTGTTACAGTAAAACTTCTGTGCTATGAACATGTTTGATCTCCCTCAAACTTCCTTTTTTAATATCAGTGCAAAAAACCCCAAAATTTTCCCCTCCACCAATGATGCCAATGGACATTTTGGCATTAGCTCTATTAGAAAGGGTATCAGGCCACAGAAAAGAGATAGCAGAGTATCACATAAGATTGTGAGTTCTTTAAGTAATTTATGATTTTGAGAAGTAGTTTGCAACAGTCTTTATCTAGGTCTAAATAAAATATCAGTATGGAATGCCTTTTTCCATTTTCATTTCCTTTCATGCTGCTTACTGGTAACAAAACACTAGCACAACCAAACAAAATATAGTTACCAACAAAACATGAGCAATTTTTAATAAGATAGAGTGGAGATAAGCTCTCATGAGTTATGATCTTAGCAATGTCTCAAAATCAATCAGAAATCTTATTCAAGGAGATTTGTGAGTACAGGACATTTTTCGTAGTGTGGAACTGGTCTATTTCTATTGCACTTTTCTTAGTAAGAAAACCTCAAGGCCAATATTTCCCCAAACTCATTGCCCTGTAGTTACCATTCCTGGTTATACTCCTTTTCAGCTGCTGACCAAGCTACCTCTGGAACTGGAAACACAGGTTGCTGATACGCTACTCCTGTTGTTGTTAGCCCTATTAACAAGTGGAATTTTCAGCACAGTGCCTTTCCAGAAATAACACAGCTACACACTAATTTACACTGTGTCAACATAGTTGTTCAGTGAAAGCTACCTAAGGGATTTCCAGCACATTTCACTTTGATTTAGAAGTACATATCTTGGACCCAACCTGCTATCTCATATTCATCCCTCTCACAAGGCACAGAACAACTTTGAAAATCCTTCTTTTATCAGCCTGTGAGTTCGAATCAGCCAGCCTTTCCCTATAAGGTCTCTCACAGATGGGCACTGCACATGGTCTGCTGGTGCTGCTGTCTGTGGCAGCTCTTTAGAGCACCACATCTCAGTGCTGTGTCACTTTCCCACAATTCATAACATGGCTCTGCACAACTAGAAATATTCTTCAAAAAAGAAGGCTGTGTTCAGTGGGATCCAGAGTCCAAGAAAATTTATAGTAACAAAATTATATACCAGTTTCAACACAGGACTTGGAGATGTTTTTTGTGTATTGCCAAGGGGTTCTAACAAAACAGTTTGCCAGAAATGAAAGTATCCCTGCACCTAGAAACATACAGAAAAGCTAACAGAACTTCGGCAGAAAACATCTCTCCTTGGTTAGTACATAATTTGAGATTTATGTTTGACAACAGAAAGAAAACATCCAAAGAAAGTGCACAGAGCCCCTGACTATTGATCAGTAAGTGTTGGGTAGCTGCAACATTCATGTTAAAAGAAGGATGGTAGAATGGCCTTCATGAGAAGCCTCTTACAGTATGAAGTTTAGATGACATGTGAGTCTCCACTTTTCACTAGCATAAGCATTTGGGCAGGATGTAGAAGATGAGTTCAATTTCAACTGAAATAAAAAAAAAATAAAGTCGGTCAAAAAACATTATATACACCTAGTTTTAAGGAAGGATTTGGTACTGGTGGATCCTTCGACTGCTATGAATGTGATTTCTCTAGTTCAGAGAAGCACAATATATTAGACACAAATGGTTTTGCTTATTCCCCAACAAAACACAAACTCCATGTGTCCATTAGGTTTTTAATCTTCCAGTAGTTTCCCTAGAGATGAAATCCAAATGCTTCTAATCAGCCTTCTAAAGGCACTTCTGCTTCAGCTCAAGGAAACTGAACCAGCTTTAATCAACACTATTAGTCACTACCTACACTTATTGAAGGCTCAGTAAGCACTTTGTCTCATCAAATTTCCCTTACCATGTTATTTGGGTCTCAGCATGGGGTGTTTTTAAATGACCATACAAAGCCAACAAGGGCAGTGTGGAAAGACTCCCCATATTTAGGGATTCAAATAGGTTGCAAAATACTAATTATATTTATGATTCATGGAATAGTTCTCCTATTGTCCTAGATTCTCCTATTGTCCTAGATTAAAGGAAGCACTTTTGTATCCTAATAATAGTCATAAGGTTTTCAAAGCAATCAGTAGCCTACAGCTGCTTTAGCCATGCTGTTACTTAGTTTGACTTCCAGCATCTGCTATGCTCTTTGCTCCTGTTTCTCTAAGTGCACCTCCAGCATGAATTCAATTTACTCAATTTTAAAATTAATTCCATTTAAATCAGCCATTAAGAAGTCACTAACACTTTCTATAGCAGATGCATCATGCATAGATGAATTTGGAAAACATAAAAATTTAAAATGTGTGTTGTGCTCAAACATAAGTAAACCCAGATTCCTTCCAGTAGATTTATTTCCAGCTGTAAACACATGAAAATTCCCAGAGACTATGAAGTAGATTCTAAATGATGTTGCTGAAATCCTTGCCTTTGCAAGAGTTGCTTTCCACCTGGATGTCCCTCAGCCCAGATGGTTCTTCTATTTTGCTTTTTGGAACAGTAAAAGCTATGCAGGATTCTTTGCTGGATATGCAGTTATTTTGAAGGCAAATTTTACAGGATACATACAATACAGTATTCATTAAAACAAAAATGCATTAACTATTGCTAAAATATTTGGCACTTCTAGAACAGCTAGTACATCAGAAAGCAATTTTTCCTATTTTTAGAGAAATATAATTGTATGATACAGTTTTGTATTAAGAAATTGGCACAAATTAGTACAATTATTTATGAAAAAATTGTACAACCCAATAGGTTTTAATTTTCTTTTCAGTGCATTAGAAACAGTGTCCCCTCATATTCAAAAAACAGTGTGAACAGAGATACTTCTGTGTTGGCATACCAGAAGAAATCAAACAGTATCTTTTGATTTCCTCTTCTGTTAAGCCCTCTATTGTTTAAATTGCTGCCTGAGATCACCTGAGATGTATGTGAGAAAGTAGAGCATATAGAAATGTTAATTTATAGACCCATTTATGTATAAATTAAAGTTAATTTTATCCTCATAATAAACATAGCTTACCTTCATCCACCAGCTCTCTTTGTCTTCGGATCTACTCGGGATTCAGCTTACAAGCAACAAGTATGTTTCTCTGTTTTATTTCCAGCTGAGGCTTCCAAACAATCAAAATAAAGACAAATTCACCAACCCTGACCAAAAACTTTTACAACACATTTCTAATGCTCTCTTTTACCATAAAAGAATTGTCAGCCTTTCTGCCCATACAGACACAAGATATTTGCACTCATTTGGATTCCAAGACTTGCATGTCCAAAAATGCAAGGGTGAATCATACATATAGAGCAGGAATTTGTAAAGATCATAAGCATCCTCTGTAACTACTACAAAGGAAGTTTTGTAGGTGACTGCTGCACCTGTGACGCTCAGTACACAGGGACACTGAGCGACCTTGGGCCAGCAGTCCAAAAAGCACAAGTCATCAACAGAAGATATTCATGTGGCTCACATCCTACATACCCCATAATCTATAGAACTGGTGTACATGAATACTCTTCATTTAATAAATTGCATAAGCTGGGCTAGGAGGAATTAAACATATTCCAGTGAATGAGCAAGTCTCAATACACAGGTTTTTGTGTTTTCTTTGCTCCAGTAAAACTTTGCCTGAGACCCTCGTCAAAGAGTAAAATACTTTCCAGAGAATGGGTGGTACTTTCACATATTTCTTCTCAGCCTTATTTGCCATCTGTGGTATTTTTAAAAGTGCTAGATTTGTATTCACTGCCCTCTGAGGAGAATTTGATCCCCGCAATTCTCACACCCTTGCCTGTTCTACTTCTGTTTCTAGAAATTTTCTCCTTCTCAGTGTGTGCTGTGCCCACTTCATGTGTCAGTCTCATAAGGGGCTAAAGGAGAGCATGGTCTCTGTTTTAAAAGATGAAGCTTATGAGCCACATGCTGTTCTTTGTACCAATGCAAACAGAATTCAAAGAAAGAGACTTCTAAAAGGAGATCCCCTTTACCACTTATTTCATTTAGCCATTTCTGTTCTACCCAAATCTAACGGCTTTATATTACTGAATTTCTACTCCAGTTGATCTCAGATCAGTCAATATATTTATGAACCAAAGACAATGTCAGGCATGAAAATGGAGTTCACTCTTGTTTGCAGAGGCAAACATGAAAAATGAACATGTTTACAGTTTGTTTACATGAAATTGGTCATTACAAGGCTTTGGAACCACATATGCTACTTTCATTATGAGCATCCACTTACTTAAATGGGCCTGACATTCTAGGAAGTAAAGAGATGCTATCATATAAAATTAGACACAAGATTTGTAGAAGAAAAATTTCATTGATATTTATTAACAGGGAAACACCTGTCATCTCTGAGAAAATAGTACATTCAATGCTAAAGTAGCATTTTTATCAAGCTCAGAACAGAGTTGATACTCTCCTTCTTGAAAAACCTTATCTTGAGCATATGGTAAATTTGCTTCTAGTATAGCCTACAACATATGTTTTATTTTGCCTTGACATCTTCAGTGCTCAATGCTGACATAAGAAATATCAGGGCAATACTTCTGTGAACCTTTCAATACAGATATGAGAGATACATAGTGGTCTGATGAGAGGATTAGTATTTGGTAGAATGTGGTGTTTATGGATATCATATCTTTAATTCAAATAAAAATAGGCCAATGGGAAATTCTGAATATAGCCTAAAAAGAATGCAATTCTTGTTGCTCCTATGACTTAGTACTTCAAAGGAGGCAGGCAGGCAGATAAACAACCCAGGCAACTGGCTGAATTCCACAGCCCTTTGGAGACACAGGGGAAGTTTCATGTTTCTCTCTTTACTCCCCATTACCATAAACAATATGCTAATCACTTCCAGGTAGACCACCACCACAGTCAACTGAATCCAGTGGAGCTCATGGATCACAATGCTTAAATCATGTGGAGAAGAGTTAGGCTTTATCTCTGATCTTTTCAGCACAAACATTTTAAAAGGGATGTTGTTTTGCAGATACAGAATTCAAGAAGTTATGAAATGAGAAATAATTTAAAACACCCCATGACAGCAGTGGAATTTGAATGCTATGATGCCTTACTGGATGTGACCCTTTTGTAACTAAAGTGAAACAGGTTTTCATGGAAATAAAATATATAACGATTGAGATACATTAAAGAACACTGCCATGTGAATCCAAAACTGATCATAACCAGAAGTATCATTTTAAAATGTGGTCTAGCATCTGAGCTCTTGCTTGAACCAGGCAGAAAGCCATCTGGCACCAGACACTAGCCAGCACCATTCTCTTTCAGCTTCAGCCAGGCATAAAGAATGTCAAAAGGGAACTGTCTTTTGTCACAGCTATGGAGTCCAGCTGTGTGTCACTAGCAGACTGTCTCATTTCCATATATCTAACTGAGAAACCTCGCAGGATAGAAAGTGCGATTCAAGCAGACAAAGTGTTGCCTCTGGGTTTGGTATTTTGGTGTAAAAATAGAAACACTGTTGGTTAATCAATACCACACCTATTTTGCTATAATCTAGCAATACTTACAGTGGCAGAATTGCAAGGCTCAAAAGGAAGATGAATATATGTATATTCATTTCCTTCAGTATGTTATTTACTGTATTTAATCATTATATTAATCTCTCTATTAATGCCTGATGCCTGGTAAGCTGTGTCACAAACGCACAAAAGAAAATCTAACCTTAATTGATTTGGTTTATTTTGTTTTTTAAACAAGGCTATCTCAACTTTAGCTACTGACTGTGTTTTTAGAAACATAACTCATAGTTCACAGGAGCTATCAGGTACTCAACACTTTTGGCAATCAACTGGATTCTTGCATAGCCTACACTTGGGCTTACCACTATAATTTACTTCCTTCCTTTTAAAAGTCTTCAAAATGGAGCCTAAAGTTCAGGGTGCAGATTAAGGTCACAGCACACTAGACTTCAGCACTTTCTTAAAAGAAACAAGTATCTTACTAAGCCTCATAAAGTTTTAGGATACTCAGTGGATGGAAGCCTAAGTTTTCAGGTAATAAAAAGCAGAAAGAGAATGACAGTATAGTCACTGCAAAGACTGTGTACAGTGATTATTTGGGTCTGATTTTTGTTTTGGTTCTTTTAGAGCAACCTCCCCAGCATTTTCTGACAATTGAAGTCAATTGAAACAGAACTTAGAGTTTTTAACAATGCTGGGAAAAAAAAAAACAAACCAACCACAGAAAACACCATTCTATGCAGTATCTGTTTAACTCCACTATTCTGTTCCATATCTGTTAAACTCACAGAGTTGTTTCATCTGATATTTTTATTTTACCTTCTTTTTTGATCATATAATATTTTTAAATGAAATGTTGTTTCAACTTCAAAATGAGACATTAAGGAATTTTGTGGTGGAAAAATGTAAGAAAAAAATTTACTTTGCATACCCAAAGTAAATTCTCCCTTCAAGTATAAGAAAATGAAATGCTTCCATGGTTTCAGAAATTTCCTTATTTCCTCCCAACTGTTAATCAAACATAACTGAGATCTTCAAATACATTTTTGATTAAATTGAAATTTGCCATTTGTCTCTGAAATGTAATCCAAATCTGGATTACACAATTATTTAGAAAAGGCACAACTATAAGCATGTAAATTGATTATTTTTAACAAATTATGTTACTATTTTGTGTGGAATTGTATTGGTCTGGGTAAGAAATATACTTTGCTTATACATCATTTCTCTACTTATTGGGTTTCACAATTGCACACATCTGCTTCAGGTATGGTTTGAAACCACAAAGAAAACCTAATGCCAGTTGTGAAAATTTTTTCACAGTGTTTTACATGCATATGAAACAGAAAAGAAGGGTTTTTGCTCCCCAAACTGGTGGTTTACAGCTGGGGGCAGCCAAACAGTGGAGTTTGGCAAATTTAGATTAGAAATGAGCAAAAATTAATTACTGGAGGAATGCAACTTCCATGAGGAACTGGTTATCTTCCAAAAAAAAAAAAAACAGACTAGAAATCAAGCCATGGCTGAGTGCTTAAAGCAGAATACATTTGAATACATCATTTAGTCTGAATTCTTAGTACTTGAAGTACAGGATTCCTTTTTTTATCCCAGGAAACTTAACCTTTCTTCCTTTTCTTACCTCTCTTTCTATTTCCTTGCCCCCTCCACAGCTCTCCAGGTGTTTGGATTAGTATGTTTGACGTGTCCTACATGGTTTATGTCACCAGGTCTTTTATATGAAATTCCATCTCTTCAAAAAGGGACATTATTAATGAATGCATATCAACTCAAGATGAAGTTTTGAATGAGAAGATTTTCAATATAAAAGATAAGAATGATTGATAAAAAATGAAGTCTACTGCAAATTAATATAATGTATATCAGGTTCAGACCTGAAGCAGCTATAAAGGTGTCAGCATGACCTTCACTGAAACAAAGCATATGCATTCTCATTGTTCCCATTTCTTTGATTTTGGTATTGCTCTAAAACTCACTAACAGGTCCTTTTTAAATGAATTAATTAAAACCGTTTTCATTGGAACTCTCATGTTGCTTCTAAATATGCATGAAACAAGAAAAATAGTATCCATGATAGATGGTGTTTTTGCACAGTTCAGCTGTAAAGGACTTCATATCCCAGAATTAGCTGTCCTGTTAAGAAGAAAACACAACATTTCTGATGTAGTGGAGAGTGACATATGACTCTAAGAAAAATATATGAAATACTGAAGTAGCTGAGAAATTTGACCAATAGTTTAAGAGGATAGGACTTTTAATGTGGTAGTGATTTTTTCACAATCCTAGCATGTTGTACGTGGCACAGATGAACTGAATGGAGAAGTTGGAGTTGTATTTCTCCCTGATATGAAAAAAATAAACCAAATACATATGGGTCTGTTGCCTCTGAAAGTCTTTCCTCTTTTAACTGGAAACAGCCTCAATGTCATTGTGCAGAAACTTAACTGCATACTGCTGCAGCACTACAGGATAAGGTTCTGGGTAGAGTTTGATAGAATAGTGGCTTAAGTCTGTGAATATATTCTAAAATGAAAGAGTGAAGTAAGTTTGCGGTGTTAGCTAAATATGTATAAAATACTTATTTCATAACAGGATAAAAAATATTGTTCTGGAAATAAGATGGAAATATGCAGTGTCATTTTAGAGATTTCTTAAAGAAGCATTAAACATGAAAAATTTCATAAGATTAGAGCTGTATGTCTCTAGGTCCTACTAATTGTAATCATGATACTTATGATACACTGAATGTCTTGGGGTGACTGTA